>JAMXBB010000007.1:57670828-57812884 GCA_024138015.1 Lumnitzera littorea | reverse complement strand
GGGGGGGGGGTGGGTGGGGTTTGTGGGGTGTTGAGCCAGCCCATTTGGTGATATAAGGCCACATGTAGACAAAATAGGGCAGCATGTTAATCGAATGGAAGAGAGGAGCTCGGAGAATAGAGAGTAGCTCAGCCTAGGAGATAGAAGAACAGTAGCTTAGTTTTCAATATACAGTAGCATAGTAGATAGAGTTTTATAAAGCTTTGTTTAATTTCATGATATTTTCTTTAATTAACTCTTGTTCTAACATACTAGAAGATAGTTTTAGGTTCTCGTTGGATTGAGATAGTACCGATTTTGTTTTAGGTATCGGAATTGAAATTACTCGTTAAGGTGTTTTCTTTTCCTTGTTTATTTTATTATATTATGTCTTAATTTATTTGGATATTGTAATGAGATATTGCGCTTTTTAGTATATGGATTTTATATTGATGAATTTGATGAATCCAAGTGTTTTATGTATTGATTAGATATCAACATTAAGTATTTGGTATTTTTCTATTGTGTTTATTGTTTATCTAATTAGTACTTGGCCATCGCTTTTTAATTAGATAGAGTTAGAGGATATTTAAGAAGGTTCTAATAACTTATGATGAACATAACTTAAATTTTTGAAAATACTTGTCATGAAGATATGTAAGTTTTAATTAAATTCATGAACTTACACACTTAATATAGCTAAAAATATAGTTTAGGTCATGAGGATGTACTCAAACCACATTTCTAACTAAAGTAGTGATTTTGGTGTGAGTAAATCACTATTTACCCAATAATTATAGCATAAATTGTCTCAAAACTTTGTTACTTCGAGAGGTTAGTGAGTTCTAGTGGATTTAGTTAAGTCTTGCTTAGTCAATTTCAAATATCATATCAAGACATCACGTTGATTCAAATAAGAATAGATTTATAACTCTCAAATTGATTTTTTTTTATCTCTTAGACCTAAGACCTATATAGTGTAGCTAAGACATTCAATTTAGTATTAAATTTATTAATTAGTTTTTACTTCTTTTTTTAATTCAATTTGTGATAGGTTAGCTCAGGAAAAAACTCAATTAGTTTAGTATTTAGCACCTCGCTTCCTATGGAATACAACCTTAACTCACTGACCATATTACTTTTACGACCAGATACAATTGTTAGTCCTTACTCGCATCAAGTTAGAAGACTAGTAATCTTAACTAAGAAATCAATATGAAACTTAGTAGTGTTTTTTTAAGCTGACTAGATATTGATCCAAAACCTAATAGTGCTTTTCTAAGCTAACTATCTTAGGGGGGAAGCGTCTCTGAGAGACTAGCAACTTAAATTGAGAAATCGATGTAAAACCTAGTAGTGCTTTTTTAAGCTAACTAATCTAGGTGAGAAGCATCTATAGGTGATTGGCAACTCTAGGTGTAAAACTTGGTAGTGCTTTTCTAAGTTAACTATCCTAGGTCTAAAAGGTGGTTGGAGAGGAGAAAGTGCCAATTGGGTTGGCTAAAAACCTTAAGTGAGATCAGTGAAAGGGAAGCATCCTATAAGCTAGCTAAAACCCTAAGAGGTATTGGTAAAAGAGAAGCCCCTTACGGGTTAACTAAAACCCTAAGAGTAATTGATGAAAGGGGAGTGCCCTACAGGCTAACTAAAACCTTAGGGGATAAAAGCCTAATGCAAATGCAATGCTTAAAAGTCAATTTGGCTTTTATGCTAAGATGTAGGGAATCACTTATCTGGTATTGTCAATAGTACCTAAACAACTAAGCCTTTTCTTATGAAGTCTAACAAAAAACTAGCTAATTAAGTCTTCATAATTGGTTCAATTCTCTTAGAAACATAAGCTTTCTATTGTCAACCAAATAGAGCATACAAGCCTTTGTTCCCTACCTCATTGTTGAAGAACTAAGGAAGGTGACCCAATATGTGAATTGCCATCTTCATTGAGTAGAAAAAGCTATGCTTTAGATTTCTAGCCTCACTTATCAACCCTTCAGGTTTAAAATGAACTGCCTCTAAAATTCTTCAAGTTAGACCTAGGCTCTTATTTTCAATCGAGTAATAATTATTTACCTTGAGGTGTTTACTCCTCTGGATGTGGCCATACCCTGAAAGGTAGAAAACAAATCTCCCCATCGAGGAAGGTGAATTCGTAATAAAGTATTTTATAGAGTTTTGTTGATTATCATTGCTCTATAACTTACTTTCTCTCTTCTCGTGTTTATAGTATATGGGATTTATTTGAGTGGAGTAAGAGAATATGACCTTTTAATGGAGTGACAAAAGTGCTAAAGGTTATTCCAATGTCGACAATAGACAAGGATACTAACTTTGCTTGTAGAAAAAGAAAATTAAACTAAAGTAATATTTAAAATTGTTAGCAATTTGTGTTTCGAGAAAGAAACTCTACTGCATTAGCATTTATAGGATCCTTCAAATTTTGACCATCCATTTATGATAAAATCAAATTCCCTCCAAGAAACACTTGTTTCACAATATAAGGACCTTCATAATTCGGAGCAAAATTTCCTCTAGGGTTTTGTATATTAGGGAGAGCCTTTCTCATCACCATATCACCCTTTTTGAAATTTCGAGGCTATACTTTCTTATTGAAAGCTCGAGTCATTCTTTGTTAATAGCATTGATTGTGACATAAGCTATTAATCTTCTTTCATCAATTAAATTCAACTGCTCGATGTGTTTATTCACCCAGTCAGTCTTATTTAATTGAGTTTTTGACAACACTTTGAGAGATGGGATATTAACTTCTTTCAGTAATATTGCTTTAGTGCTATATACTAAGGAGTAGGGTGTTGCCCCTATCAACGTTCTGATAGAATTTTGATAGGCCATGAGTGCAAATGGTAACATCTCATTCTAACCTTTATACATAACAACCATCTTTTCAATGATTCTCTTAAGATTTTTGTTAGTCACTTATACAACCTCGTTTATACGAGGTCGATAGGAAGTGTAATTCTTATGGATGATCTTGAATTGATGATACAACTCTGACATGAGTTTGTTATTGAGATTTGTTCCATTATTGGTCATGATTATCTTTAGAGTCTCATATCGAGCTAAAATGTCTCTCTTGATGAACTTGATTACTACTCTTTTGGTAACATTTGAATATGATGAGGCCTTAACCTACTTACTAAAATAATCAACTGCTACTAGTATGAAGCGATGATCATTAGATGCCTTTGTAGTGATTGGGTCAATGATGTTTATATCCCACATTGAAAACGGCCATGGTATAGATAACATATGTAACTCCCAATGTGGAGCATTTATCTTGTTTGTATAAACTTGGCATAAGTGGCAGTTCCTAACATGCTTGATATGGTTGCCCTGAATAGTTGACCAATAATATCCTAGCTTCATAATCTTTTTCGCGAGCATGTAGCCATTCATTTAAGGGCCATATACTCTCTCATATACTTCTTTCATAAAAACTTTGGCTTCTCTTTCATCTACACAACTTAAATGTGTACCATCAAATGATAGCCAGTACAAGATGGATTCACTTATTAGGAATTGGGTAGCTACTCTCCTAATCATCTTCTTATCCTTCTTTCTAGCCTTATAAGGGTACGTACCTTGTTGTAAGAATATCTTGAGATCATGGTACTAAGGCTTTTCATCGTATGTATCCTCGATTGCTAGACAAAAGTAGGCTTCTCTTCGATTTTGATCTTAAGTGGTTGAATTTCTACCTAGCCAAATATATAAATCATGGATGCCAAAGTGGCCAGTGCATTAGCAAACTAGTTATGAGTCCTTGAGATGTATGTAAATGTAATTTCTTCAAACTTCTTTACTAACTTGGTCAAATGTTGGTGGTAAGGCACAAGTTTAAAGTCCTTCATTTTGTGTTCACCCCGAGCCTTGTAAATAATTAGTGAAGAATCCCCATATACTTCTAATTCTCTTATCTTTTTATCCAAGGCCATTTTGAGCCTCATAATATATGTCTTGTATTCAATAATATTGTTGGTATACGAGAAAATGAGTCTTATAGCCATCGGGAATTGTGTACCTTTGAGGGGATACCAGTATTGCCCCAATTCTACACTTAGCCAATTGGTAGCTCCATCAAGGAACAGCTTCCATTTCAAGAGTTTTTCATCCATTTCTCTGTTAGAGTCATCTTTAGCTACTAAGATATCTTCATTGGGAAATCTAACTTACACTTCTCGGGGAGTACATTTAGGGGGTTTCTTTGCCAGTTGATTTACCAAAGCTTACCCTTTGACTGAATGTTGATTCACATAGGTGATATCAAACTTTAATAATAACATCTGCCACTTCGAGATTCTACCAATTAAGGCTTGCTTTTCTGCTATGTACCTCAAGGGATCATGTTGTTTCAATAACTCAATTTGGTAATAGAATGTATATTGTTTGAGTCGATATATAATCTATACTAATGCATAATACATTCTTTCGTTCTCAAAGTATTTCCACTTTCCCTCTATAAACTTCTGACTTAGGTAGTATACAACCTACTCTTTTCCTTCTTCATCTTTCTAGCTAAGTATACATCCCATGGACTTTGGTGTAATGGTGAGGTATAGAAATGATGGCCTTAGGAGCTACTAAAACTAAAGGGTTCATAAGGTATTCCTTAATTATTGCAAAGGTTTTTTTTTCATACACTTCATCCTACTTTATATCGACATTCTTCTTCAATAGCTTGAATAGAGGGTGGTACTTATCTGTAAGTTGAGATATGGACCAGGCTATGTAGTTTAGCCAACTTAATAAGGCCTTAACTTCATTAAGTGATCATAGAGAGGTCATGTTGAGTATTGCTTTGACTTTATCAAGTTTGCTTCAATGCCCTTTATGTTGATTATGAAGCCCATTAATTTTCTCAATGTCACCTCGAAAGTGTACTTCTCTAGGTTCAGCTTCAATTGAAACTTTCTCAATCTATTAAACAACTTCCTTAAATTACCCATGCTTCCTTTCTTTAGACTTTTCAATCATATTGTCAATGTATACTTTCATCTCTTTGTACATCATGTCATGAAAGATTATGACTATTGCTTTTTGGTAGGTTGCCTTGGCATTTTTGAGTTTAAAAGGCATTATCTTATAATAGAAAGTATCCCAAGTTATGATAAAGGTAATCCTAGTCTTATTTTCTTTGAACATTTTGATCTGATTATATTTAGAAAAACCATCCATGAATGAGAAGAGATAGTTTCTAACTGTATTATCTACCAAGACATCTATGTGGGGCTAAGAAAATTATTGCTTGATTAAGGTCTTGAAAATCCATGCACACTTTGACTTTCCCATTCTTCTTCATTATTAGCACAATGTTGGCCACCTACTCATGATAATCGGATATTTCAATAAAATGAACCTCAAGTAACTTCTTGACTTCTTCTTTGATCTTCAACAAAGATAGTTGGTCAAAATCTTCTTACCTTCTACATCTTAAGTTTGATGTCTACTTATGTAGGTAGGCGATGGACAACAATCGAAGGATCTAATGTAGGCATATCTTCATAAGACCATGCGAATACGTCTTAATACTTAGATTATAGCATGGCTAATTCTTTCTTCTACTCTTCTTTCAAGTTCCCTCCAATCTTCAAATTCTTCAAGTTATAATCAGCCCTTATATCAATTGTTTTAGTTGGATCATTAATGGAAATTCTAACTATTTCATATTTTTGCCAACCCTCTTGTATTTTACTATGGTCATTAACATTACTCCCATTAACTAACCTAGTAGGGCTGAAAGTGATAGTAATATTTTCATCATCTACCTACATAAGGTATCCTTAGCTTTTGTTTGAGGCATTGGATGTAGGCAAAAGTGTATAAAGAAAAAAGTGTAAGTAAAGGAGAAATGGAACATGATGGAGAAAAGGAAATTGATTTTTTATTCATTGAACTCAAGAATTCTCGCAAGTATATCATTTGGAACAATGACAATTACTATAAAACTCATGGAAATACTAGACTACAATTCATTCTTTATCTTAGAGAAAAGCTATCACCATTCATAAGGATAGAGAACCAATTATTCAGGTGTAGGTGGAGCTTAAGGGATGGGCCAACTGATTCAACTTTGCTGGGGGTGTTTTTCTTTGTTGATTGTGGGGTTTGAACATCAACTCGGATAAATGTTTCGGTTAGTAGTGGAAAGGTAATTGGGGTAAGATATAATCTATTACCTTTCTTGCCTCTTGCTTGCTTATTTTGAAACACTTCCATCAGAGTTATGACGTAGCTAAGGCCATAAGTACCAATTTGTCCTTCCTAGAACTTTAGCTTCTCATTCCTTTATTCCTTAGAATTGGTAACCATTGATAGCTAAAAAATAACATATATTTTCTACAACAATTTTGAAATAATTTCTACTTCATTCTTGTTAGTTTGATGTTATTTTGAGCTTAATTTGTTTATTTATTGTTTTTAAGGTCTCTAGAAGTATTTTATGAAGATTTTAAGGATTCCGAGGCAATTTTAAGCATTATTGGAGTAAAATCATGGCTAACAAAATGAAGTAGAGAAATTTCGAGCTAGAATGGAAGTTTAGGAATGACTATGGTTACAAACTATGCTTGTAGTCACTATCCATGGTCCCTCATGGTCCTCTTATAAAAGAATTTATTTTGTAATTCAAAATTTCCTACGAAAAGCATGGCCACGACTGTATATTGGGGGCATAAAATATTGCGATTTCCAATCTTTTACTTTTGTTAGGTTTTCGTTGTAATCGTATGAGCATTGTCTATAAATATACTTTTAAGCCTAAGGTTACAGAGAGAGCTCCTTGAGTAGTTGTTAGGTTTTAGGAGATTATAAGGGGGCTCCTCCATCATGTTTCTTCCATTCTTTTTAGTTCTTATGTTTTTGTTTCAATAAACATAGTAAATCATTATTGAACCCTATGTTCAAGAGTGATCTTTGTTTATGAAAATTTTTCAATGATTTTGCTTATTGCAATCTAATTACACCCCTATTATTGTTGTTAGATTAATATTACTTAAGGTATTAATTTAAAATCCAAGTTTGCTGTAGAGTCATGAGGCCTATAGTAAATAGAAAAGTCTAATTAAAAGAGATTAGGTGCCCTAAGATATTAGCTATTTAATCTTTCAGGATTAGGGTGACTTAATAACAATTCAAGAACTTCATGTGATCTTGGAACGCTCTATTCAGAAGTGATTCAGGTAGAGAAGGTTGTAAGGTTAGGAATTAGCTAGAGACGCAAGTTCAGCTAATTTATAATTTTGGCTAATTCCTAACTCGATTTCCATTGAAAAAGAATTAAGAATCTCCATGGTCCAATAAGGCAATTAAGATTGAAGGATTCGTAGAACTGGGTAGTAAATAATAATTAAAGATTTACTAAGGAAGATGCGAACTCTTAATTAATCTATGTCTTTATTGTTCTTATGTTATTTTTATGCTTTTATGTTATTGTTACATTTTATTGTTAATTGTTATTTTTATGTCAATTAGTTATTTAATTATTTCGTTGACAGTCAATTATTTTAATTTCTTTATTTTTCTCCTCAGTTTAATATCTTATTTTTATTACAATTCTTGCTTTCCATATTTATTTATATTATATCTTAGTTTATTCAATGAAATCTTTCGTTAAGAGAAGTTAGGTAATTAGATAAATTAAAAGGGTACTCTTGTAAAAAATAACTAGATATACTCACATAACTTCATTCCTCATTAGATTAACATTTGGACTCATATCTATTTTATTCTATATTATAACTTGACTAAGTGTAGTTTCCTATAATGCGGTATACACATGTAAGTTTTTGGCACCGTTGCGGGGAGCAAAAAATAAAGTAGTCTAATTGAGTAAATTAGCATAAACCTAGATTTATTCAATTACCTTAACATCTTTGCTATATATCTTTTCCTTAGTTATTATATATCGTATCTATTCTATTATATTGCTAACTTCTAATTCTTTGTAGCTTATGATAAGAAGTAGTAATATACATTTGGCTAACTTTGACCAAGAAATTGAGAGGACAATGTGACAACTCAGCAAAGTAAATTACAAAACCATGGATCATGATTTGCCACATAAATTAAAGGTGGAGTTAGAAAATAGAAAAAAGCGAGCAAGAAGATGTGGCCTTAAATGGAAACAACAACAACAATGTTAAAGCCAACAAGATACTCATGGAATTTGCAAAGCTAACGGTGACTAGAGTTGAATCTAGCATCTCCAAACTTACAATCTAAACTAATTTCCAAATTCAACCCGACGTCATCTAGATGATTTAACAATTCATCCAGTTAAACAAATTGGCTGATGAAGACACCAAATCTACATATTGAACTTCTTGGAAATCTATGACACATTCAAGATTAATGGTTTCTCAAATGATGTGGTAAGGTTACTTAGAGGCTCAATCACTACTTCAGAGTCCTTAGTAGAAAATTTCTTAAGAAAATATTTCCCACTGTAAGGATGGTGAGAGTTAGGAATAACATATCTAACTTTTGTTCGATTTGATGATGAGACTCTATATGGCACTTGAGAACCATTTAAGGAATTATTAAGAAGGTTTCCACATCATGGATTTTCTCATTGGATGCAAATCCAAACATTTTACAAAGAACTCAATTATTCCACAGGACAAACCATCAATCTTGTAGTTGGAGGTAATTTGAGTGTTAAGACACTAGTAGAAGCTTAAAAGCTAATCAAAGGCATGATAGTGAACAATTTGCAATGGGATAATGTAAGAGCCAAAGTAAAAATATCTAAAACATACGAAGTTGACTCTATAACGACACTAATTGCCCAGGTTGAAAATTTAACTCAAAAGATTGATAGATTGATGAAACTTGCTAATTTAGTGTAAGAAGAGGTTTTGTTAGAAATTGAGGTATTAATTATATTGCTAACCGATTTGCTAACAATCCTTTTAGTAATACCTATAATCTAGGTTAGAGAAATCATCTAAATTTCTCTTGGAGAGGCTAGTAGCAAGAGTGAAATCGCAATAAACAAAATAGATCTCCTAATGTAGATAAGTTGCTGAATCGGTTCACTTAGGATTTGAACTTGAGATTCCAAGTTAATGAAGCTACATTAAGGAACATAGAGGCATCATTGAGGAATTTGGAAAATCAACTTGGTTAGTTGGTGAGATTAATCACTGATAGGCCATAAGGAAGCTTGCTTGGAAACATTGAACCGAATGCTAATCCAGTAGGTTTAGAAGCAAACCAAGGAATAAGTTATTGATCATTGAGCTAATGACATAAAATAAAAGCGCTCCTTAGGAGATGGCCTAAGCTTGGTAAACCTTTTATTTTCTGCATTTTAGTTTATGTCATTTCCTCTCTGATAAGTTCATTCAAGTTTTTGAGTTAGTTGTTATTTTGCCTTGCATAATTCTTATGTGATTTTTGTAGTTAGGTAATTTAGTTGGTGATTTTTCTCATCCAATTTGGTTGATTTTCAATTGAAATTTTGTGCTTGAATTAGTACTAACTTTTAGTTCTTTTAATTATTTTAGGAATTGAATCAAGAAATTGAAAATTTTTGTGAGTTTTCAATTCCAAAAAAGACTATGGTTACAGTCCATACCCATAGACTTGGACTATGATCTTCTCATAATTTAATTCGAGAAAAAAGTTGGAAAGAGAATTTACAACGAGAGGAGCACAGCGAGGACCACAACTGTGTATGCGATGTTCTTATCCATATAGAGGAAAGAACACGGCTACACCATGACAGTATTCATTGCCTATGGTCTCTACAAGTTTTGAAAAACATAGGTATTTCTTCTTCATTCTATTTCACTCACATAAACATTTTTCTCTACTCTCTCTCTATGATCACTACTATCACTCACTAAATCCCTCATATCTGAGCATGAAACCAACAATCTCAAGGTACATACATCAATCGTACTCCATATTATTTTCCTCAATTTGTTGTTAGATTTCATAAAAATCTTATTTTTATCTACGTTTTCAATTTGGAGTTTTTATGTGTGTGTATGTAGATCTTGAGTTTTAGGGATGATTTCGTGTATGTAATGCAATATAATGTGTTGTTTGCCTATTATCTATTAGAATCATTGAAAAAGATGCGTGCTTTGTGAAGATTCAACGGTTGGAAAGTGATGGAAAACTAGAGAAAGTTATGGAAAGAGAAAGAAAGTGAATAGCTTGTTATTGACAACCTTGATTCATATTGGAAAAAAGGGAATTTGTCGTGTTTGATGTTTGTGTGCCTAGGAAAAATTTATTTGTACATAAATTAAGCAATTGAATCAAGTTCCTAATCCATGAAAATTGTGTTGAATATTAGTGTTCATGTGAATTAGATGATAAGATTATAGGTTGAATTATGATTTACTAAATTATTTACTAATAATTTTATCGAGTTTCTTTTCAAAGAACCTAATATTTTAATACATTAAAGTTAATCAATTCAATTATTGTACCACAATTTTAGAAATTTACATATTCAATGCTAAACTTGAAAGGATTAGGAATTACAAAATTTCATAGGATTTGCTTGTGAAGTTATGCTATAAAAGTACTAATCCTTATTCTTAGTAATTTAAGCATTGTATTTTGCAAACTTGTTAATTTGATCACTATCTTGATTGCTTAGTACTTCAACTAGTAATAAATAGATGTGATTGCCATGAGTCAATTAATGAATTAATTTTTGCATGAGTCATTGTTATTATCGCATTTAAACTCTTATCTTGTTTTTTATTACAGAAAATGCTTAGAGTTCTTAGCATGTTGCTTGTAAAAACTCTTGTGCTATTCCATAACCTTATCAACTCACATTTAAGCAATAATTGTAAAGAGAAAGGTTTGAGCACCCTTCTAAGATGTTTGACAAGTTCACTTATATTGACTAGACCACCTTAGCTCAAGCTGGATATGAGGCCAGAATCCACTAGTTGATTGGTTTTGGTGGATGGGATTAACTCTTCACAATTAATGAGCCAGAATATAAGGAGCTCACCCTTGAGTTCCTTTATAAATTTAGGTTAAGTTTCAATAGCCTTATGCAAGGTAGGTGAAATACAATTGTTTCAATAGGGACATTAGGATGCTTATTGATGATTTTGGTATGCATATGGGGCTTTCTTTTGCTAATTATATTATGAGACAAGAATATATGGATTTACCACATAAGTTGCCTCGAGGTTTGTCTAATTCTGTTGTATGGAATATATTGTCTAGTAGTGAGGGAGGTGTTTATAATCTAGGGAAATCTAAAGCATCAAATTTGTTTAACCTCGCTCTTAAGCTAATACATTATGTATTAGCTAGAAATTTTAAGGGTAGAGGCAATAGTCAGAGGGTTGTTAAATGAGAGGGAAATTTCGTATTTGCATAGTTTTGCTAAACACCACCTTCTTGATTTAGTATTAAGGATGGCTTGGTTCATGAGAAGCTAAGCCATCGAGAGGTGGTCTAATTATATTTTTGTAGGCCCCTTTATTACCTATTTGGTAAGGAAATATCTTGACTTATGTAATGAGGCATGCATGAGAAAGATGATAGATCCTACTCCCCTTACTTATGATGATATTTGATCTACGTACTTGCTACCACCACTAGAGCTATCGCTTGAACTAGTTGGCGAGGCTGCCACTTCATCGTCCTCTAAGCCATGAGCTGAGTTTTCCTCAGTAATTCAAACTTTCGAAAAGCTCATGAGGAAGCTTTTTAAGAGATAGATGATATTCAACATAAGGTAAACCAGGCCCTGATTCAAGAACAGGTGATCATGACCACCTCTAAATTTAGCCATCACCACCACCACCAATGCTTGAGCCAGACTCTACAGAAGAGGTTATTGACGAAGAGATTGAAGAAGAAGATGAAAAGGAAGACAAAGAGGATGGGGAGTGACCTCCTCTTTATTTTATTCTCTTTTAAAAGACTTGGTTTATTTTTATTTTTATTTTTTATTTTTTACGTTTGGATGACTATATAACTAACTAACTTTTCTATTTGCCTTCTTGACTACTATTTGATCTTTTAATATTGTGATGTTTGTAAGACACTAACTTTTAAACACTTGAATTAGTGGTAGTTTTATTTTAGTAGTTAACTTCTTCTTTTCTTTTTCTTTAGTTAGTTCCTTTTGATGCAATACAAAAATTAGGTGCTTAATGGTTCGATGGAAATTCACTTTTTGGACTTCATTCTTTTTGAAAGGAATCTAACATTAAAACTAGGGAAATTTTAGTTTCTTTTCTTTATTGTTATTGCTATCGTTTTTATCTCTCATTAAGATAATTGATTTGAACAATCATATATATTGAGGATAATGTATAACTTAAGTGTGGGGAGAGGATAGAATATATATACTATTGCATATGCACTTAAGCTCTTGTTTGTTAAATTTTTTTCAAATTTTAGAAATTTGTGACCCCCCTTATATACTTAAGCAAGCATAATTTTTTTTTTTTCCGAATCAACCTACATCCTTTATGAATTTAGAACACTTTGCTAAATTTGAGTTATTAAATCTTTAGAGTTTAGAGTGCCTTTCTCTTAAACTTAGACTTAGACTCGAGATTATGATAGATATGCATAGCTTAAAGGCTTAGTCATCTTGATTTCTAAGTTTGATTTTATAGGATAGATATCTATCATTCTTTTTCAAAATTTTTAGATTGGGTGAACAAGTGAATTTGTCCTTTGAAAGTGCTTTGAAAAATCAAAGTAGTTGGAGGTATAAATTGAATAATTATGTTGAATTGATAAAAAATAAATTGGTGAGAAGTGGTTTGATTGATCTTGGTCTCTTGGAAGAGCAAGACTCTTTCCTAATTGGAAAAATTAAAATTAATTAAAGTTGTTACGAATCAACTTTGGTTTATCAGAAGAGCAAGGTACTTTCCTACTAACAAATGCTAATTAATTAAAAAGAGTTGAATTTGTATGGATTGGCTTAGGTCCCTTAAAAGAGCAATGTACTTTCTTGATGCTAATCAAGCTTTAATAAAAGAAAATTAAATTGAATTGTTACACCTCTTAATAGAAATTGAAAGAAATAGAGGGACAATTAGAGGATGGATTGATATAATATGCATCTAAACTAGTTTTTCAAGCTAAAAATACTTAAGGAAGATTTTACTCCTATTTAATCAAAGCAAAAGAAATCCTTATGACTTTTTCTTAATTAGTTTATGTTTGTTGTGATCTCTAGTTTAGTTTTTATTTAAGTATTGTGATTAACTTTGAATTCTCTAGATTGATCTCTAAAATTTAGTAAGCTTCAAATTACTACCATCCAAGTGTTCTAAATGCATCGTGTAGTTAAAGAATAAGGGTGATTCTAGAAGAAATTTTTGCTAAACAATTAAGATCTTAAGGGTGCACATTTCTAAAATTAAATGGTTGAATTATCTTGACCTTAATAAATTCTCTTAGTTTGCTTGAGAACAAGCAAAAGCTTAAGTATGGGGGTATTTGATAACTTAAAAATGGCATATATTTTCTATAGCAATTTTGCAATAATTTCAACTTCATTCTTGTTAATTTGAGCTTAATTTGTCTATTTATTATTTTCAGGGACTTTTGATGTGAGAACCTAGTTGCTAAAATACCTTAGTGGCTTAACTGACTAATACGGGTTAGGGAGATTGGAACAATTTAGGGCTTCCAAATAATTTTATCTGAATTGAGCTAAATTCTAATATAAGATCATAAAAGTTAGATGAAAAGACTCAGTAAGGTCAATTTCTTAAAATAAAGTATATAAAATATCTTAATTTTAATAAAATGTATTTTTATGGGGTACATTCATTAATCAATAAGAATTCGAAGTTTAAGCATCAAATTGTAATGAACCCTTAGAGATAAATTGTTTAAGTTATAGAAACAATATTTAGGGGTTAAATAGCATGTAATGTGATTATATAGTCATGTGGCATACACTTTATGTACCTGATATGTTAATATATATATATATATATATATATATATATATATAAAGAAATTGCCAAAAAAAAAATGAAATATTTAATAACTATTAAAAAAAAATAAAGAAAAACACTCCCTACAAGCCAATATTTAGACAATTGAGGTGTAAAACCAAGGATTTTAGTTAATAAACTAAAGATGAAAGCTAATTAGTTGCTAATAGAGAATTTTAAAATTAAGCTGAATTGGAGAGTAATTCAAAAGCTAAATCGGAAGCAAAATCAGAAACTCAGTCAAAAACAGCTTAAAGTGAACTAACAACCAATAAGCAAATATTTAATTGAAATATTTATATACATATAGGTTGTAATTGACCTTAGAAGTACTTACTCTTATTAGGTGAAGTCGTAGAGGAGGAAGCTCACGCTAAAAAGTTAGAAACATTCCACTAGCCAAGTAAGTGGATTTATGTATATAGGGAATAAATTTATGTCTACTTAGTAGATAATGAGTGTGCTTGTGTGTAGTTGTGATGGTTGTCTAAATGTTGTTTGGATTTGCTGTATATGGTACTCATTAGTGATGTCCTTTGTATGTATAATGCTAGAAATGAGTTATGTGATGTGCTCTAAATTTGGTTGTGAGTAAAACTTAAGGAGGTTCGTATTAGATGCAATAAGTGTTCGAATTAGAGGCAAATTCTGAAGCTAAAATAGAGACATGATGAAACATGCTAAGCTTTTTTGCTTTACTTAGTGTTTATTGGGAATTGGTTAATGCATTCATGGCATGGCATGAAAAGGACCTAGGGGTCAATTTTCTAAAACTTATGGTTTTACTAGGATAAGTTTACAACGTTAGATTTGCTAAGTTCTCGGATATACTCTTCGAATGCCGAGATTTAAAGTTGACTAAACTGGATGGGTTGCTAAGCTAGTTAGAATATTGTGTCGATGCATGTCATGTGCATTAGTATGGCATAATATCTACATTATCTTATTTTCTGGCTGAGTGTTAACTCAACATGATATTTGTATGCCTGTATTGTATGCTTTACTATATTATTGCTTGTTTATCTGCTCTTACTCAACTCAATAGTAGTTGAGGGGATATGTTTCTCTATCATCAAGTTAGGAAGTAGATTTTAGGGTATCACTAGCATCAGGGTAGATTTTTGAGAGCGCTAGATAGAGTCAGCTATTTTGGATATTGAAAGTGCTACTAAACAAGTACAATGGAAACTTAGAAATTTAAATGAAGTTTAATTTGGAGCTTTTGAAATTTGTAAATGATGTATATATTTGTAACCAAAAGGCTATAGCTAAACTCCTTTTGAGCATTGAATATATATAACAAAGTGTTCTTTTGTTAAAATTGAGTCTATTAATGATAGGTTTGCTTATGTAATGGTGCATCCTATGCAATGATAGGATGTGACATCCTTTAGATGGTCCATAAGTTAGAGACCTTAAGTTTCTAAGCAAGTGTGAGATGTGTGGGGTAGCTAGGATATAGAGGATCATAACCTTGTAGCATCATAAGGGTATGTATTATTAAAGTTTGTTTGGTGGTGTTTAGAAAATGATATGGAGGGGACATGGAAAGCCTTTAGTGAACCAAAAGCCATAAGAGCAAAAGGTGGAACCACAGCCACAACCTGATCCGGCTCTGTTTTAGCTAGGTATGGAATTTATGCAACAATTTGCAATTACTCTAGCTAGAGTTGGAGGAGGTGAAAAGTTGGCTCATGTACAATGAATAGTGAAGCCGTATGATAGTAAGAATATTTGTCCTTTATTTGTTCATGAATGGGTAAATTCTTTAGGTAAGGCTTTTGAAGTATATGAGATGGAGGAGAATAGGAAGGTAGAAATTGCAACTATTTTGTTAGATAGACATCAAATGATTGGTGGAAGCATAAGAAGTGATTCTTAGCTTAACCTATTGAGTGGAATGCTTTTAGGAAAGTATTCTTGGAGAAATATTTCCTTGAGTGTGTAAAAGAATAGATGTGTGAGGAGTACTATAAGTTGAAATAGGATGGTAAGTCAGTTGAGGAATATGAGAGGAAGTTTAATAGATTGCTAGAATTTGCTCCAAAATCTATGTAGAATAATGAATTGGCTAATGTTAGAAGGTTTAAAGCTGGACTTGACTTGTATTTCGAGCAAAGTTGAAAAGAGCTAGAATAGTAAGATATAATGATTTGGTAAATGAGGCTTGATTGATTGAGTAGGCTTGTATTCTATCAGAAAAAGCTAAGGAGATGGAGAATATGAAAAGGAAGTTCATGAGAAGCATTAGTTGTAGTAATAAGATGACAAAAGGAAAGCAAGGTAAGTAGTTTATAAGTGAGAATTAAAGAGGGGGTGGAACTACAATACCATATTGGAATGTAATGTATGGCACTGAGTTGTAGATTGTCTTAAGCTACATGGAAAATGTTTTCGATGTGATGAAGTTGGGCATGTGGCAAAGAATTGTAAGAATCCAAAACCTAAGGGTATGTTTTATACCAACTGTAGTAAGATGGGTCATAATATGAACCGGTATATTGCATCATAGGTAGGGTAGGAATAAGTTCAAGGTGATAGACTAGAACCAACCAATAGGAATAACAATTGGCTAGGTAGAGCACTAAAGGCCCAAGGAATAAGGAAGACTTTTGCACTCTAGCAAGAAGAAGCACGGGATGTTGATGTAGTGACAAGTGAGTATTACTTAGACTTCTCTAAACTTTAGCATCCTTAAGAGTTAGTCTTAACTTACTAATGTTCCACATGTGTACAAAATGATATAGTTATAAATAATTGTTCTAGGGTTGGTGCACATAGGAGATAATTATGCATATACTTTATTTGATATTGGATTGACTCATTCATATGCCTTGAAGGAGTATGTTGATAGAAATAAATTACCAGTAGAAATTGTAGTATATGAGTTGGTGGTTACAACCCCATTTGGAGGAGAATAAGTTGTATATCATAAGTTGAGAGATGGAAATGTTTGTGTAGATGCTTATGAGATGTTGGCGGAGTTAATAGTTTTAGAGATGAAGGGATTTGATGTAATACTAAGGATGGATAGGATGACATTTCAGGGGAAGTTCTAGTGATGCAGTTCCTTAGGTGATCTCAGCAACTAAGGTAGGAAAGTTGATATGTAAGGGTAATATAGGTTACCTAGCTTAGGTAATAGACACATAAACTAAGGAAACTAAATTAGAAGACATATGTATAGTATGGGAATTTCTTGAAGTTTTCCTTAAAGATTTACTTGGATTACCGCCTAATAGGGAAATAGAATTAACTATTGACCTTGTCTTAAGGACTTTACCTATTTCTAAAACCCCCTATCGTGTGGCACCAATCGAGTTATTAGAATTAAAGAAAAAAAAAATCTAAGAGCTGTTGGATAAAGGATTTATTAGACCTTATATGTCACCATAGGGTGCACTAATACTCTTTGTTAAGAAGAAAAATGGAAGTTTGAGGCTCTATATTGATTATTGGGAGTTTAATAAAGTTACAATTAAAAACAAGTACCTACTTCTGAAGATCAATAATTTATTTGATTAATTAAAAGGAGCTACTATGTTTTTAAAGATAGATTTGCAATCTGGTTATCATCAGCTAAAGATTAAGGAGGAGTACATACCTAAGACAGCATTCAAAATGAGATATGGAAACTAAGAGTTCTTAGTGATGCCGTTTGGTTTAATGAATGCTCTAGCTACATTCATGGATATGATGAATCGTGTATTTAGAAAGTATTTAGAGAAAACCAAGCATATGCTAAGCTAAATAAGTGTGAGTTTTAGTTTGAGTTCCTTGGGCATAATGTATCAAGTGCTAGAATAGTCGTTGACCCTGTAAAAGTGAAAACAGTAACAGATTAGGCAAGGCTAATAACAGTAATGGAAGTTAGGGGTTTCTTAGGAATGGCAAGCTATTATCGGATATTTGTGCAGGATTTCTCCAAGATTGCTATGTCATTAATACAGTTGATGTGTAAAGGAGTAAAATTTGAATGGAATGATAAGTGTGAGAAAAGTTTCTAGGAACATAGAAAAGTGGTTGGTTATTGTACCTGTACTGACATTACCTAATGGATCAAGGGAATACTTAATTTATTGTGATGCTTCAAGAAATGGTTTGGGATGTGTATTGATGCATAATGATAAAGTGATTACTTATGCATCTATATAACTTCGATCACATGAGTGAAATTACCCAACTAAGACTTGGAGTTAGTAATAGTGGTATTTGCTTTAAAGATTTGGAGGCATTACTTATATGGAGAAAGGTGTAAGGTGTATATGGATCACAAAAGTCTTAAGTACATCTTTATGTAGAAAGAATTGAACTTAAGACAAAGGAGGTAGTTGGAGTTGCTTAAAGACTATGATCTTTCGATATACTATCACTAAGGAAAGGCAAAAATAGTTATTAATGCCTTAAATAGGAAAAACTTCAATAGTGTTTCCATTTTAATTACAGATAAGAGGGAACTGATTGAGGAGATGGAAAGGATGAGTTTAGAAATCTTAATCTAGGGAAGTAGGACTGTGTTAGCAAATTTGGAAGTGTATCCAAAACTTTTGGAATGTATAAAAGAAGCTTAGAAGGAGGATGTAGAACTACAAAAGATCAGAGATAATCTGGAGAAACATCCTGACTTCTAGGTTGATGATATGGGTGCATTGAGATTTAAGGAAAGAGTGTATATTCTAAAGGAAGCAGAAATTAAGGAGGTAATCCTACAAGAAGTTCATAGTGAAAAGTATTCTTTGCATCTAAGAAATAACAAAATATATAAGGATTTGAAGTAGAATTTTTGGTGGATAGGAATGAAAGGAGATGTAGCACAGTATATGTTAAAGTGTATGACTTACCAGAGGGTGAAAATAGAACACCAAAGGTGGTGTGCCTAGGAGATTAGTTATCACTAAGACTTATTGTAGTAAATATGAACTAAACGGGTGTTTCGAAATATCGAAGAAAATGGTCTACAGACAAACTGGAGTAGCTGATGCGAAGCTGCTTGGAGGATATGATACACCGGTGAACACAACATGACTTAACACCTCACTTGATATGATGTATAAGCTGATGTCAAGGTCCACCCGCAACTAATTCCAAGCTACTCAGTAAGATTAGATAAGAGTGCATAAGAAATGGACTTAGAGAAGGTTATTTCATAAGAACAGAATATTTAATGTCTAATTGTTAAGTTATCTTCGGCTTATAAAGGATAGGGACTATTTATAATAAGTCATTAGGGTAACATTACAAATAAAGAATTTACAAGAAAGTGTATACGAAAAGGGGATTCCTAGTTATGACACCTAATTTTTGCCCCTCCTTTTTTTTAGAATAGGTTATGGGGTCTGAAATTAGAAAAAATTCAAAAAAAAAAAAAACAGAAAATTAGAGGAAGCCCTAAAAAAATGAAGAAATTTAGAAATAAAAAGGAATTTTAGAAAAATACAAAAAAAAGGAAAAATCACAAAAAATAAGAAATTTAGAAAAAATACAAAAAATAAAAAATTTAGGAAAACATATAAGAAATTTGAAAAGTCACACAAAAGTTTAGGGAATTTAGGAAGACAATAAATTTTCAAGTTATTTAAGTAGAATAGAATTTTAAATTTAAATGAAAGATTATTGGACCTGAGCTTAAATTTGAATCTAGCTTACGTTGACTTGGCATATAGATAAGGCATATGCTAACGGCCTAATAGTAACGCAATTGGACTAAGGCATTAGATTTAATTGAAGGTCAGGGGTTTGATACTCACTAGAATCATGAGGATGTTTTTTTTTTCTATCTTTTTTTTTTTCAAGTTCCACGCATTGCCACATGTTAAGGCCTCATTGGGCTATGTGTCTAATTACGACACGTAGTACTTTTATGATTGGCCGTGACAATAAATTTTCCTTCTCCCCTTTCGTTTTCTTCCCTTTACTTTCTTTTTGAATGAAATGGACAATTTGTAATGAGGGGGGGGAGGGGGGGTGGGGTTTAAAAAAAGAAAAGAAAAAGAAAGATACAATTACACAGTGAAAGGAGGGGATTGGTTTTTCAAAAACAAACATACTAACACATGCAGGGGAAGATGGAATTCATTGAAAACGCACATAACACATAGAGGAGAGGGGGAATTGTTTTTTTTTTTTTTTGAATTCATACATATAGTATAGGAGGGGGGGACCTACTTTGACCAATTTATCTCTTTCTCTCTCACACTTTCGGCCCAACCCTCTTTCTATACATAATCATAACCACCGACCTTGCAATGGCCATCTAACATTAACTATACCCGAACCAATTCCACTCTCTCAACTCTCTCTCCACTTTCTCAAAACCGCACCACTGTCACTCCTTCTCATTGAAGCCCCATGCACTTGACTTGACCATATTCTCGATAAGCTCCAAACACACGACTGCCATCATTACTGACGATGCTCCATAGTAGCAGACCCTTCCATTCTTGAATCCCTTTCAAATGGCAGTTAATCTCTCTCTTTTGTAGGTGTTCTCTCTCTCTCTCTCTCGCGTCGATCTCTTCCTTGGCGTAAACCCATACACTAACGCCTATTAAAATATACACGTAGCAACACCACTTTGACCCCCATACGCACGATAAACCTAAACCCAAACCTTTACTGAGATCACCGCTCTCTCCCTCTCAACCACTCACTACCCAAACATTACACGTACCGCACCACCACCACCACTACTCTAACCCAAACACCTCAAAACCACCTCCAACTACCTTAGCATTGTCCCTGGATCCCATATACCCAATAAAATTCACATGAAAATGTGATTTCCCCATCCATTTGATGCGTAGGTCCACAACCATACTCAAATCCACATGGCCACCATCTTTTTCCTTGCTGTACACATATATCGCACATAATTGGGTTAGGCAAACCGACCCATGACCCTACCCGAGTACTGGCTCTAAGATTGATCCAAAACTTATGCACCTTTATCCTAATTTTTGTCCAACCTTGTTTTAGATTTGTTTTCCATATTTTTAAAAAATATATTTATTTATTTTGTAGCTATATGAAAATGTAACAAAAAAAAAAAAAGAAGAAAAGGAGAAAAGCAAAGGAAAAAGAAAAAAAAAAAGAAAAAAAGGAAAGAAGTATTTAGTTCGGTTTTCTTATTTTATTTTATTTTCATGTTTTAGCTAAAAAAAATAACAAAAAAATAAAAATAAAAAAGTAGATAAATAATAATAATAATAATAAAATTGTTTTATCACATAGAAAATTGATTTTCAAAAATAAAATAAAAAAATAGATCAACCATTTTCTAAACTATAATTTCCAAAAATAAAACCCTATATTAAGACCCTTAGAATTTTTTCTTAAAATAAATTGAATTGAGTAAAAACATCAACCTGGCTATTTTTCAAAAAATTAAAATCAATCAACCCGCTATATTTTTGGTAAATGAACTATGGAAGTCTGATCCTAAACAGCGGATATATAGATACCCATACGTAAATATGTGGCAACTTAAAATATGGAAGTTTTACTTTTCTTCATTTTTAGATATTTGTGTAAATCAATTAATTTAGTCGTGTGTATCATAATTATCTATTTTAGAAATTAAAAAGGGTATATTTGAAAAGCAAAGTTAAATTCAGGAAGTCAAAAAGTGGTACCCATTTAGGGTTTAATAAATTAGCCCTTAGATTTAGACCTCTAGTTTTCAAAAAACCGTTTTATAAATTAGTTTTTTAATTGATAAATTGATAGCTAAGTTATAACCAATCCACCCAATTGATTATAATTTAACTCTTTTTCTCGACTCTAGTTGGGTGGCGACTCCAACATCTTTTCAAATTGAAAAACCGGTTTTCTTTAAATCCCAGTTGAGAGTTAGTATTAAATGGGTAGGGTTTAGTACTGGTCGATTTAAAAAAGACTTAATTTCTAAAAGAACTAAGAGGGTGAAAAACCAGGCTTAACGCTAGTACACACGAAAAAGGGTAAAAAGGACAAAAGATAAAAATGGAAAAGTAGTATAATGTCAGGTAAAGTGGACAGGTGGTGGTGCAACATTGGTCCTATACGAAGATTCTCTAAATATAGTAGGTGAAAGGGATCATAATGTTGTGACAATGAAGAGGTCGAGACGGGAAAAGGGTGACGAGAGAAATGGTAATAGGCTGAGAGAAAAACTACTCGGTAGGTAAGTGAATCTCTCGTCACTCGGCAAGAACCTCTTGGCAGTTGTTGGTCGGGTTACTTAGCATAGGATACTTGGCAAGGGAATGGTCGGCATCATTATAACTGAGAGTATAAATCAACGCACAACAATGTGGGGTGCTCAAGGAGTTCAGCCACTTTCCTTTGGTGTATAGTTTCTCATTATCAGTAGGTTGCTGAGAGAGAATTCTTCAGGTGAGAGATTAGAGGCCTCAGAGTTGTACGCGAGTAATGGGACCATTAGACGACAGTTCATCAAAAGGCTAGGTAGGTTATTACAACATTTACCAATATTCGAATGGAAATGGGAACATGTGATGATGGATTTTATAAGTAGCCTACCTAGAACAAGGAAGCAACATGATATGATATGGGTTATAGTAGATAGACTCACTAAGCTTACACATTTTTAGCAGTAAAGCAAACTACAATAGTACCTTAGTTAGTAGAAATGTATATTAGAGAAATAGTCCATTTGCATGGGATACCAATATCAATATTGTTGGATTGTGATTCTTGTTTCATGTTACGGTTTTGGTAGTCTTTGTAAGCAAAATTAGGACCTAAGTTGAGCTTTAGTATAACATAACATCCATATAGTGACGGACAATTAGAACATACCATACAGACATTAAAAGATATGCTAAAGGCATGTATGTTAGAGTTTGGTGGAAATTGGGATGATCATTTAACATTGGTGGAAATTGCCTACAACAATAGTTATCATAGTACTACTCAGATGGCTCCATATGAAGCGTCATATGGATGTAAGTGTAGGTCTCCAATGTATTGAGATGAGGTAGGTAATAAACAAACGATCATACTAGCCATGCTACAGGATCTTAAGGAGCAGATACGGGTAATATAGGATTGAATGAAGATAGTTCAAAGTCAACAGAAAAGCTATGTAGATATTAGAAGAAAGCCATTAGAATTTTAAGTAAGCGATTAGGTGTTTTTGAAGATATCTCCAATGAAGGGTGTCAGGCATTTTGTTATTAAAGGAAAGCTAAGTTCGTGATATGTAAGACCTTACCCAATCAAGAAAAGAATTAGGAAGGTGGCTTATAAATTGGAACTACCAGAAGAAATGGTAGGCATTGATAATGTTTTTCATGTTTCGACTTTAAGGAAGTTTGTACGAGATCTTGCAGCTATATTGGATGTATCACTTGTAGAGCTAAAGAAGAATTTGATGTATATGGAGCACCTAGTAAAGATTTTGGATACTAAGACCAAAGGTTGAGAAATTGAGATATAAAATACGTTAAGCTATTGTGGAGTCGACACACTTTAGGTGAGGCTATTTGGGAATTTGCAGATTGCATGGGGGCTCAATACCTTGAGTTATTTACTTAAGGTTAGTACTTTATTTACAATAAGTTATCTATAATAAGTTGGAATCCTAGGTATACAAACCGGTTTATCGTATAAGTAAGTTTCAATGACAAAAATTTTTGTAAGGGGGATAGAATGCAAGGCCTTAGCTCCTTAAGTACCCTAGTGGCCTAACCAACTAATACGAGTTAGGGCATTTGGAACAATTTAGGACTTTCGAGCAATTTTGTCTGAATTGAGTTAAATTCTAATGTAAGGTCATAAAAGTTAGACAAAGAGACTTAGTAAGGTTAATTTCTTAAAATAAAGTATATAAAATATTTCAATTTCAATAAAACATATTTTTATTAGGAACGTTCATTAATCATTAGGAACTCAACGTTTGAGCCTTGAAATATAACGAGCCATTAGAAATAAATTATTTGAGTTATAAAAATAATATTTTGGGGGTTAGATAGGATGTAATGTGATTGTATAGTCATGTAGCATATACGTTATATACCCAATATGCTAATATATTATTATACATATTAATATATACCTGATAGGTTAATATATGCAGATAAATGGAAGAGTGAAAGAAAGAAAAAGAATATCAACAAGGATAAAGAATTCTATCAATAGAGTCGTTCATACATCACTTTATTTTGTTTATTTTGATAGAAACTTAAATTTTGATAATAAGATGGCCCTTAACTTGCTCCCCCCAAACAAAGTAAAATTGCCATTTTGCTTATATATATATATATAAATAGAGAATACAAAAAAGGGTTAGGGTATTGATTTGTTCTACAGAAATATATATAACTCCTCCCTTAATCTTCCTTAATGTTGTTTATGAAATTATGTTCTTTCTAAGTTATAGTTGATGGTTCTTTCTTAGTTCCATCTCTACTCTCCAAGGATTGTGAAAGATGTTCCACTAAAAATATTTTTGTTATTACTCCGTTTGATTTAGATTAGGAAAATCGTATGGTTTTATGAAACCATGTATGATAGAATCCTCTTCCTGCTGAGCCCCCTATGTTAACAAATTATTAAAAAAATAAGAAAAACATTCCTAAACTCTAGAATCACGTGTGACATCATCTAAATTTCACAGGATCATAACTTTTGAGTTGGCAATTGCAAATTAGGGCAAAAACAATGGCACTACACTTAGGAACTACATCAATTAACACTTGGAAAATTATTTTCATTTTCCCTATCAACTCCGTGCTTATATTATGCATTTGGAGTAAACTTTGGACACTTTACGACATTAAAAAATCCTCTCAAAAATAGGACTTAGTAGGAAAAACAAAAATAAGAAAAAAAAATAGTACAATAATTAGATTAAAATAGGGCAATTGGGGTTCCCCAACCAAATGACTACCTAACATTCTAGGGGTTTGGACATAAGCTATTGAAGGGAAGATAAGCTAGGCCGACACACCTTGATGGCCAAAGGGTGGCTAGACGACTGTATGCCAGTGAGTCAAAGTTTTGAGTCTGATTTTGTTTTATTTTCTAAAAATACCAAACTAGCTTAAGAAATTTATGAAATTTGGTTTCCTTAGGTTATTTTACATGTACTTTCATGTGATAATTTTATTTTGTTGAAATAACATTAATTTTATGTACTTACTTCAGAACATGCCCTATTCCAACGAATTTTAATTGACTTTTTCAAGATATCAAATAATGTTGTTTCGAGTTGGAAAATTTTATGTAATACTATTATAATATATACTAAATTGTAGTAATAAGAACTTTTGAAAAATATTATGTTTACTATTTATTGTGAATTATTTATTATTTGTTGGTGGTTTTGTTGATTATGCTAAATTAAAGGATTTTAAAGTAATTTGTGAACAAAACTAACTTGGTACAATTTTTGGAGCTTAGTATCATTAAAATATACATTAATACTCTAATTTTGGTGAAAAGTATAATTATCTACCTATTTTTAGCTATTTATTGATAAAATAGAGCTAAAATAAGTAATATGGAGTATATTGTATACTATGCTACTTTAGTGTTTTACATGATTGGAATATAATCACCATTATTTTCTTAGTATAATGCATTTTTCAAGGCTTTGATGGAGTATAAATACTAAGTACTACATGTTGTTGGGTGATTTTGTGGTGGGACTTTGGTCTTGCTAAAGTACAAGCAAAGGTTAAGTGGTACTAAGGTTAGTCCGGTATAGATACTTTGATGCCTAAGTTAGTGGTTGTGATTTAGGAAACAGTAAGCAAATAAGTTGTAGAGTAAAGGGGCATAAGAGAGTTCCTACAGTACTTTCCTTCCCTTCTTTGTAGAAAAATGTCAAGTATTTGTAATAGTAGTTAATCATTGGTCATAGACCACGTGGCGACTTATAACATGGCGATCTTATAATTAAGCACATGCTTAGAATATAGAAATAGTGGTTAGTTGTGTAATGATATCATACTAGATCATAACTATTCGCTTTACTTTCCGAAGTTCAAATTGAATATATGAATAAGCTAGGGTTCAAGACTCATCAGATGGGTTGAGCCCTTATCAACATTAGCTGGAAATAATTAGTTGACTTCTCAATGGCTGAATGGCTGAGTAACACATCAAGGCAAAATTTGAGTACCAACATTTGTCCCCTAACTCCTATAGTCGAGAATTCGACTATAAGAGTAAATAAAATTTAATACTCAATTTAAGCAACCCAATGGTTAAGACCAAAATTGACTTTCCAGATGTTGATTGACATGACAAAGTTTGATTTTTAATTTTTTGAAATACATTGTATTGGGTCTTAACTGAAAGGTTGCAACCTTTTAACTTTTTTACCCATTCATTTTCCTACGATAGTACATGTGATAGCCGTCATACTAGCCATCATTACACTATAGGGGCTATTAATTGTCAGTGACATGATATCCCTTGGATTTCTGATGTTTAATATGTATCATCCATCCATGCCTAACCATCTAATCAGAAACCGTACCCCTATCAGAAGTAGGTTACGAGGAGAAACTATCCACATATAAAGGATTTTTCCATACTGATAAAGACTTATTGCTCTTCTCTCATTCATATCCACTTTCAAAATTTTCATCTACTTTCAACATTTCATCCTGCAAGTTTTCGTCTACTTCATGACTTTCTTGATTAGCTGAGTAATTTCTGTCAACATAAACTTTAATCAAGTATGGTTTGAAATGTTATCCATCGACTTATAATTTTAGATTCTAAAGCAACTGTATCTAAGGATACCTCCCCCTTCCCATCCCCCGCTTCCCCCCCTGAGAAAGGGACAAGCTAGTACCTTCTTCCGGTAGTTCGGCAGACAACACAATGGAGCGATGGGAAAAACTTGCTCATATTAACACTCTCCTTATAGATAATTACTTAAATGATAGGGAAAGAAGGTCAATTACCAGGTATTTGTACAATAACATAGTTTTTAACATTGATTCTTCGGATGGAGTGGTGAGTGGTGCCATTAAGACACTCATCTTAAAGTATAATAAGTATTGGTAGGATCTTCTGAATGTATGGCATCTGCATAGGTTGAGGGAGGGAGAATCTGATTTTTTAGCCTCTTCTTGCACACTGGCTTTTCTAGGCGCTTGCCTCTTCAGGTACCTTAGCTTCATTAGGCCCTCTCCTCTTTAAGCATTTCAACCTGTTCAAGCTTTCCCCTTTTTAGGCATTTTGATATCTTCAAGTACTCTGACTACTCCTAACCTTCGCCTCTTTAGGCCTTTACTTCTTTGAGCACTTTAGCCTCTTTCGGCTTAAATTACAAACCCTTTTAGCAATCCTATAGAATCAACCTCCTTAGTTATTCTTTTGTCGATCTTATCACCAAAGAGAGTGGGGCTAAGTGTTGATAGGCAATTTTTGATAACTATTTGGTGGGCTTATTTAGCCGACCCAATACTTAAACCTGATATAATAATCTAGTCTGGGAATAGCTTTTGCTAATCAACTATAAATACCAAGCAAGATGATGTGCTTGGGAGCATAGTTATCATTAGGGCTTATCGTAGCAAATCTAACTAAAATGGGTCCTTCGAAATATCGAAGAAAGTGAGAGGAAAATGATCTATAGAAGAATAAGAGTAGCTGACATGAAGTTGCTTGGAGGATGTGACTCACTAACGAATACAATATGATTTGATACCTCACTTGATAGGATGCACAAGTTGATGTCAAGGTCCACTCACCACTAATCTTAAGCTACTTGACAAGATTAGATAAGAGTATATGAAAGATGGACTTGGAGAGGGTTGTCTCATCGGAACAGAATATTCAGTATTAAAATATAGGTTATCTTTGGCTTATAAGAGAAATAGACTATTTATAGTAAGTTCCTAGGGCAATATTACAAATAAAGAGATTATAAGAAAGTACATATAAGAAGGAGATTCTTAGTACATACGAAAAAGGGTAAAAAGGACAAAAGACAAAAAAATGGAAAAGTGGTACAATGTTAGATGAGGTGGACAGGTGGCATGTAATATTGGTCTTGTATGAATATTCTCTAAGCATAGCAGGTGAGAGGGATTAAGATGTTGCAACAATAAAGAGGTTGGGAAGAGGGAGATGGTAGCATGTTGAAAGAAAACTACTCAGCTAGTAAGTGAGTCTTTCGTCACTCGGCAAGAACCTCTCAACAACAGCTGGTTGGATTACTTGGCACAGGGCCTTTAGTTAGGGAATAGTTGGCATCATCACTACCAAAAGCATAGATCATAGAGTGACAATGTGGGGAGCTTAAGGAGTTCAACCACCTTCCTCTAGTGTAAACTTTCTCATCATTAGCAGGTTGTTAAGAGAGAATTCTTCAAGTAAGGGATTGCAGTCCTCGAAGTCGTATGCGAGTAATGGGATTGTTGGTTGGTAGTTCATTAGTTCCTTAAGGTTGCTGAAGATTTGCTCTCAAATCTTAGTCTTCGTCATCATCAGGTACATAAGGACTCAAATCAGTGATGTTAAAGGAGGTAGATATGCTAAAATCTTTGGCTAGCTTAATCTCATAGGCATTATCATTAATGTGCCTCAAGATCCTATAGGGTCCATCCGTTCTGAGAAATAGTTTGTTGATTCTTCTATTAGAGAAGCATTCCTTGCTAAGATGGACTCAAATAAGGTCCCTAGGGGTATAAATGACTTGCCTCCTTCTACGGTTTCCTACTTCCTTCTATTGGTGCTTCCCTTCTTATATCTAATGATGTAGCAAAAGGTTTTTAAGAATTCGACCCATTTGGCATGATTTAGAGAAAGCTTTTACTGCCTGCAAAGATGCTTAAGAGATTCATGATTCGAATAGATGATGAATTCTCTTCACAACAGATAATGTTGCCAATTTTGGAGTGTACGGACAAAGGCATAGAATTCCTTGTCATAGGCTGAGTAATTTAGCGTAGTACCTCGGAGTTTTTTGCTGAAGTAGGCAACGGGTCGGCACTTCTGCATAAGGACAACACCAATTTTGACACCAGATGCATCACATTCAACCTCAAAAAGCTTCTCGAAATCTGGTAGGATGAGTACTAGATTAGACGTCAACTTAGACTTCACATCTTCAAAACTCCATTGAGCCTTTTCTATCCATTTAAACTCAATGTTCTTTTTGGTCAATTCAGTTAACAGCATAGTTATGGAGCTGAAGTTCCGGATAAATCTCCAATAGAATGAGGCTAGGCCATGAAAGCTCTTGACTTCGATAGCACTAGTTGGTACAGGCCACTCATTAATAGCTTTGAATTTTTCTTCATCAACTCAAACTCCACTTCCTGAAACAACATATCCGAGGAATACAACCTCGCTTTGACATAACGTACATTTCTTTAAGTTACCGAATAATTTCTTAACATAGAGTATGTTAAACACCAATCTCAAATGTTCAACATGTATGAGCAGGTTGGCACTGTAGACCAGAATATCATCAAAACAAACCACAACGCATTTGCCAATCAACCATCTTAGTACATGATTCATTAACCACATAAATATACTCGACACATTAGTTAATCTGAACGGCATCACCAACCATTCAAACAAACCATCCCTTATCTTGAAGGCCATCTTCCATTCATCTTCTAGTCTCATTCGTATCTGGTGGTAGCCGCTTTTTAGGTTAACCTTAGAAAGGATACGACGCCGTGTAACTCGTTAAGCATATCATCAAGTTGCGGGATTGGGTATCGGTATTTGATAGTGATCTTATTGATAGCTCGACTGTCAATGCACATTCGCCATGTTCCATCCTTTTTCGGCACGAATATAACAGATACAGCATAAGGACTTATGCTCTCACGGATACATTCGTGATCTACCAACTCATCTACCTACTTCTTTAATTCAGTTGCCTACTTTAAATTGATCCTATAAATGGGCTGGTTTGGTAGGGCAACCCTTGGTTAGAGGTTGATGCAATGCTCAATTCCTCTCATGGGAGGTAAACCTTTTGGCATCTTGTTAGGGAAGAGGTCGATAAATTCCTGAAGTAGCTACTGCACTTCGGTAGGTAAGTTCACAGCCTCTCTAACCTCTAAGAATCTCTTGACTAAAAGGAGCATATAGTCCTCGACCTTGAACTCTTGTGCAAACTGAGTTCGAGAAATCACTAAGGACTTCTACTACAGAGATTTAACAACCTTTTCCTAGGCTTTTTGCACTTGCATAAGACTTATAGGTGTCAATATAATTTTCTTTTGGTCCTTTTGAAACATGTAGGTGTTTCTATACCCATTGTGTAACACTTTTAAGTCAAATAGCTACGGTCGGCTGAGTAATATGTGAGATGCACACATGGGAAGGACATCACATAGTACCTTATCCCTGTACCTATCACCAATAGTAATAGGCACTTTGACTTGCTCAGAAATGTGTAGCCCTCCTTTCTCGTTCAACTAGTGAATCTTGTATAACTTAGGATGTAGAAGAGTAGGCAATTTCATGGCCTTAACTACTCCTTGCACAATGACGTTGGTACAGCTCCCTTTGTCGATGATCATGGTGCATAGCTTTTTATTCACCTGGCAATTTGTATGAAAGAGGTTCTCTCTTTGCTCATTCTTGTTAGCTACAAAAGAACTAAGAGATTGTTGAACTACAAAGCAATACTCGGCTCTACCCTCAAGAGATATCTCAGCATCGGGATCTTCCTCAAATTCTTCCAGCATCTGATTGGCTGTCACTTCTTCCTCTCCTTCACTTGCACTTTCTACTTCAAACTGGGGCTTATTTCCCTTTATGGTCATGACTTGGCGGTTTGGACATTAACTAGCCATGTGTCCATAGCCAAGGCATTTAAAAGATTTGATTTCTCGAGTTTTCCTCCCTAAAATTTGACCCTAGTCTCTTTGGATCTTAGGCTCCTCGGTCTTACTCTTACCTTAACCCTCATTTGGTCAATTCGGCATGTGACCTCGGTGTTTTACCTCAAAACTGCTTGAAACTCTATCATTCATTGGTTGGCTCGATAGGTTGCTCTTGTTTAGTATCAGTGTTCGGCTACTTGGCATTCGGCTAACTTGGTTCTCTTATTGCCTTTCAACTCTCTAAGCTATATGGATAGTTTCATCTAGAGTTATGAGGTTCTATAGCTCCACGATGTTACCAATCTCAACCCGTAGTCTAAAGATGAGTTGTACTATAGTTTGGGTCTTAGGCTCATTGACATTGCATCATATCATGAGCAATTGAAACTCTCGGACATAGTCGTCTATGGATCTATTACCTTGCTTCAAGTCTTGGAGTCATTGAAAAGTGTCTTGTTTGTAGTGTTTAGGAACGAACCTACTTCTTAGAACTCTCTTCATCTCATTCATGTTCAAACCTCGCATCGGGTCCTCTTGCGAACATTCTATAGCTTCTTCCACCACATTGCCACATATCTAGACAATTCTAATATAGCCACACTAATACCGACAACATTTTCATAATCATAGAAGTCAACTATCTTTTCTATCTTTTCTTCCCAGTCTAGGTAGTCATCAGCACTGCCAAACCCATTAAAGTTTGGAATCTAACCTTAAGATGTTCAGCAACTTTTGGCGCTCTGAACTCACGCTCATCAATCCTAACATACTGGTCTTCTTCTTCTTCGTACTCTTCCACTTTGTCCAACTCTAACCTTCTCCTCGTGACTCTGTTAGCACGTCACAGTGGTGCTTGGTTCACTAGAAAGGCTTTCAGAGCTCATTCGTTCATCTACCTCCTCGGCCCATCTCTCATTTCTTACCCTTAATTAGTAACTCTCTCACGAGGTCCAGTCTCAAGACCCTGTTTACTGAGAGAGCTAAGTTGGCTATAATAGCAGCAAGATCTTGTATCTGCTCATCAGTAATACGTGGTGTTTGTTAGGTAACTCAACTATAACCATAAGCATCACTTTAGATATCGTTAATCTCTCCTTGTACACTGGGGTTTGACATTCTCAACACAAAGCTTTTGTAAAGACACTTCACTCAGATGCTTTCAACACATACATAAATATATCAAATTGTAAATGGACTATCATTACACAACTCTTGGTCTCAACTTCAAGCTCTAATACTAGGAAATTATATGGTATGCCTAGAAGCTTAGTTACCACTAGGGCCTATTGTAACAAATTTGATTAAAATGGGTCCTCCGAAATATTGAACAAAGTGAGAGGGAAATGGTCCATAGATGAACAAGAGTAGTTGACGTGAAGTTACTCGGAGGATGTGACTCATTAACGAACACAACATGACTTGACACCTCACTTGATAGGATGCACAAGTTGATGTCAAGGTCCACTCGCCACTAATCTTGAGCTACTCGATAAGATTAGATAAGAGTGTATGAAAGATGGACTTGGAGAAGGTTGTCTCACATGAACAGAATATTCAGTATTAAAATGTAAGTTATCTTTGGCTTACAAGAGAAATGGACTATTTATAGTAAGTCCCTAGGGCAATATTACAAATAAAGAAATTATAAGAAAGTATATACAGAAAGGGGATTCATAGTATATATGAAAAAAGGTAAAAAGGACAAAAAACAAAAGATGGAAAAGTGATACAATGTCGACGAGGTCAACAGGTAGTAGTACAACATTGGTCCTATATGAAAATTCTTTAAGCACAGTAGGCGAGAGGGATCAAGATGTTGTAGCAATAAAGAAGCTAGGATGAGGGAGATGGTAGCATGCCAAGAGAAAACTACTTGGTCGGTAAGTGAATCTCTCATCACTCAGTAAAAACCCCTTGGTAGTAGCTGGTCGAATTACTCGGCATAAGGTCCTCGGCTAGGGAGTAGTTGGCATCATCACTACCAAGAACACAGATCACAGAATGACAATACGGGGAGCTTAAGGAGTTCAGCTACCTTCCTTCAATGTAAACTTTCTCGTCATCAACAGGTTGCCGAAAGAGAATTCTTTGGGTGAGGGATTGCAATCCTTGGAGTTGTGTGCGAGTAATGGGACCGTTGGTTGACAGTTCATTATAAGACCCCTAAGTAAGAGGACCCTCTTCCATTCTCTCACTCTTCTTATTATGCAACAACTTTACTCTTATCATAAAAGAGCTGATTTAGCCATCAGAGTGATTGCGTTGGAGCACCCTTCGGCACCCCTCATAGTCGTTTTCTCATGTTGCAAGTATTTATGCATCGGAACGAAAATCATCAGTCAACACTACATATTTTCTTATTACTTGCACACAGTTAGCCAAATATGAAAATATTAGGTAAATTGATATAGTTGACATTGTAGCATAGAGGAGTTCTAACTACTATGGCACTTGAATAAAAATTTACTAGTCTTAGTTTGGTTTATTTGAAAAATGGAAATATTGTAAGTGAGTATAATAGTCTATGTGAATTAGAAGGTAGATCAGAATATGACTTAGAAGTTGCTACATTTAAGTTATTTTATGTGAATAGAACTTAGACGATTGACTTAAGTGTAAAACCGAGATTTTAGCTCATAAACTAAAGATAGAAGCTAACTAGCAACTCATTGAGAATTTTAAAATTAGGTCTAATCAAAGAGTAATTTAGAAGTAAAACTAGAAACCAAGTAAAAAACAACCTAAAGCGAACTAACAATGAACAAGCGAATATTTAATTGACATATGTATATATGCATGAGCACAATTGACCTTAAAAGTATTTACCCTTGTTAGGTAAAGTCATAGAGGATGAAGCTTACATTAACAAGTAAGTTGGAAACATACCGCTAGTCAGGCAAGTAGATTTGTATGTATAGGGAATAGATTTACGTCTACTTACTAGATCATGAGTGTTCTTGCATGTGGTTGTGATGGTTTCCTTAATGTTGTATGGACTTGTTGTGTATAATACTCGTTGATGTTGTGCTTTGTGTGTATACTGGAAACGAGTTATGTGATCTACTCTAAATTTGGTTTTAAGTAAAACTTAAGGAGGTTTATGGTAGATGTAATGGGAGTTCTAATCAGAGGTAAATTCAGAAGCTAAAATAAAGACAAGATGAAACATGATAAGCTTTGTTGCTTTACTTGGTGCTTATTGGGAATTAGTTGATGCATTCATGACATGGCATGAAAAGGACCTACGGGTCAATTTTCTAAAACTTATGGTGTTGCTAAGATGAGTTCACAATGCTAGGTTTTCCTGTATATAGTTTTGCATTAACCAAAACTTTAACTGCACTCTATGGTCTTGTTAAGCTGAAATATTTGCTAAATTCCTAGAGATACTTTCTGGATGCTTAGATTTGAAGTTAACCAAACCAGATGAGTTGCTAAGTTTGTTAGGATATTGATACCAATGCATGTTATGCGTATTAATATGGCATACTATCTGCATTATCTTATGTATCGGTTGAGTGTTAACTCAATATGATATTTGTATGCCTATGCTGTATGATTTATTGTATTGTTACTTATTTATTCACTCTTACTCATCTTAACAGTAGCTATGGGAATAAGTTTCTTTATTCTCAAGTTAAGAAGAAGATTTTGGCATGTCACCAACATTAGGGTAGATTTTTAAGAGCACTAGATAGAGTAAGTTATTTTAGATATTGAAAGTATTGCTGAACAAGTATGATGGAAACCTAGAAGTTTAAAGAAGTTTAATTTAGAGTTTTTGAAATTTGTAATTGATGTATATATTTCTAACCAAAAGGCCATAGCTACACTCTTTTTGAGTGTTGAATATATATAACAATGTGTTCTTTTGTTAGAATTGAATTTATTAATAATAGGTTTACCTATATGATGGTGCATCCTGTGTAATGTTGGGATGTGACACCAGAAGTACTTTATGAAGATTTTAAGGATTCTAAGGCAATTTTGAGCATTATTGGAGTAAAATCATGGCTAATGAAGTGGAGTGGAGAAATTTTGAATAAGAATGGAAGTTTAGGAGCGACCATGGTTATGAACCACATTCATGGTCACTATCATAGCCCTCTCATTAAAGAATTTATTTTGAAATTTGAAGTTTTGAGTGAAAAACGCAACCATAACCCACCACCATGGTTGTATATTAGGAGCATGAAGAAATTGCTATTTCCAATCTTTTAGTTTTGTTAGGTTCTTGTTGTTATCTATAAATATATTCTTAAGCTTAAGGTTATAGAGAGAGCCAATTGAGTAGTTATTAGGTTTGAAGATATTACAAAAGGGCTCTGCCATCATGTTTGTTGAGCCTAAAATTTTTTGTTTTCATTATTTTCCTTAGTCCCATCTATATTGAACCTTATACCCATCAATATTGACCCTGAACTAAGGATTAAGAAAAACATGGTTTTCTTTTAATTTTAAAATGATTAGAGTCACAACTTAACTAGGGTTGGGAGAAAAAAAAAATGGGTTAGGTTAGAATCAATTAGGTAAATCGATTCTAACCTAACCACTAATGTACGGGAAAACCAATTTTGAAAACCAAAGATTTTGAGTTTAGAGGCTAATCTATTTAACCCTAAATGGGTACCACTTGAAGCTTCTAACTTCAAATTTATTTTTCAAAAATACCCTTTAAACATTGAAAGAATAATTCTAATTGGTAGGAAAGAGAAAAAGGAAATTAATTTTTATTTACAAAGAACAAGGAAATTAAGTAATTAAATTAACTTATTTACAAAAGGGGAAAAAAAATCCCTATTTCAAGTTACCCTGTAGTTGCTTATAGGTGCCTACATATCCGTTATTTGGGATCTGAATTTCATAGTTCATTTAAGAAAATTTTAATGTGTAGTCATTCTTAATTTTGAAAAGCATTCAGTTGTAATTTAATTTTTTAATCATTTATTTTTATTTAAGAAAATTCCTAGAAAAAGGTCTTAATTTTTGAAGGTTTACTTTAGGAAAATTCTAAAACAAAAATCCTAATTTTGAAAAGGAATTATTTTTAATTTATTTTTCTAAATAAATTTTTCTATGTGGAAAAGAAAAAAGAAAAGAACAAAAAAGTTTCTAAATAAGCCATAATTAAAAAGGAACCCTATTTATTTTTATTATTACTAATAAAATATTTAAGCAATAAAGATACCTTTTTTTTAAAATACTTTGAGGACTTAATTAAAAAAAAACCTTAAGATAAGAAATGAAAAAAAAATAAAAATTAGGACTTAGGTTTGGTTTGGACACAAACTTGATCAGGACACAAACTTGATCAGGGGAATAGGGCATAGGTCGGAAACGGGGTTGGATCTTAGGTTCAGGGCAGATATCTAGGTCATACCCTTGAGAAGAAAACAATAGTTGAACTAGGTTACAATAAACAGTTGGAGGGAGAATTTTGAAGTGGAAATCATGAATTCATGAGACTTTTATTGATGAAACTCAATTTGTTAGTGGTGTCGAGCTCTAAGGTAGCCATTTCATGGTTGTCAGCAAGTGGTGAATGGCAGTAGTGCTCGGTTGGTAGCGCTTAGCCTATTTTGAAATGGAACAAGAGTGTGTTTGAGGGTTTTTGGACATGCTGTTGATATCAGTTTCACAAAAATAAGCATGGAGGATCGTATTTTGTGTGGTAGCCGACGGTCAAATATGGGTCCCTTTATAGGTGTTGATTTTACACAAAGTAAAGTGAAAATTTGTGCTTTTATGAATCTATGAGTGCTTAGGAACTCAATGACATTGGAATCTCCCATTCTTTTTTACTATAACTCAAGATATCTTAGAGAGAAGTTTTAAGCTTTCTAGAGAGAGAAAGCTTCAAATGAAGCTTATAGGACATGTTTTGATGCTTTCTTGTCCATAAAAATGAGTCCTTAGTCCCTAATTTATAGTGCTTGACCCTTGTTTAAGCTTGGAAAGTAAAAAAAAAAAAAACGCATTGAATTTGGAGATTTGAAATTAATGGGTTTTGAAACTTTTTTTTTTTTTTCATCTTTTTAGACCTGATTTGATTCCTAAAATTTATGTTTCTAGACAAAATTTGAGTCTACATTAAAAGTAGGCCATGTCTTTTATTGATTCCAACCTTTAATTTGGTTGAATTTGACAAAAAAAAAAAAAGAGTTTAGTTGGGTCAAAAACTAGTAGGGTTGTGTGGCTATTTTTTTTTTTCCTTTTTAGCCATTATTGAGCTTCAATAAGGGAAGAAAGCATGTAGGGAGTCAATGTCAAATCATTTAGCCAATCATAGAATGCTACATAGCACTTGATGGAGATTAAACTAAGAAAAAGAAAAAGACTTACGCCTGTCTCTACTAAGATTTTAACCCATGTCCTAATATTCCTTGCCTGTAAGACCAAGCTACAAACCGTTGGACCATGTCTACTTCTATGTGTAAGTTTGCAATAGATGAACTATAACCCTTTTTTTTTACAGTTGGTTTTTAATGAAAAAAGCAATCGAGCTTTAAAAAATGAATGCAATCCTTTTAGGACTTGATTCATCTATACAGACTATTATTAAAAATATCAGGCAAATGTGAAAAAAAAAATATTTTTTTAAAAAAGGATTAATTTGATAAAATTAAAAGCCTAATTTCTTTCATTGCTTAGCTTTACACAAAATTTCAATTGCTAATAAAATGATCAATTTAAGGTTAACGGAGGTACTATTTGAAGTTACGATCAATATAAATTGTCTATTTTCACAATATATAAGAATAAGTAAGCCAAATATGGTTTGGAAAGTAATTTTGAATAAAATACCCATTTTGTAGAAGTGGGCTCTAATTTTATCAAATCTCATATACTTACTCAACTTCCATTGTCCTACAAAATGAGACCTAATGACCCTAAAAGGACCTAAGGCTCTTAATTTTCCTCAAAATCCTATTTTCCTAAATTTAATCTTTTTAATAATTATTGAAATTTTTAATTTTTAATTTTTCTTTTCAATTAAGACCCTATCTTAGAAAAAATTTTTTTTATAAAAATACGAAGGGGGCAAAAATGGGGTATTCACAATGTTCCTTCTTTTCTTTTTAATTTTTAAGTTTTTATTTCAATAAACTTAGTAAATCGTTGTCGAACCTTATGCTCAAAGGGTGATTTATATTTATAAAATTCTTTTAATGATTTTACTTATTGCGATCTAATTATGCCACTTTTATTATTGTTAGATTAATATTACCTAGGGTATTAATTTAATGTTTGAGTTTGTTGTAGAGTCATAAGGCCTGTAGCAGACAAACAAGTGTAATTGGAAGAGATTAAGTGTGCTAAGAGTTACCGTAACCATGCTTATTGTTATTTTTATGCTTTTATGTTATTGTTATGTTTTATTGTTAATTGTTATTTTTATGTTAGTTAGTTATTTAGTTATTTAATTATTTCATTAACAATTGGTTATTTTAATTTCTTTATTTTTGTCATTAGTTTAAATCTTGTTTTTATTGCAATTCTTGCTTTCCATATTTAGTTTATTTAATTATATCTTAGTTTATTCAATGAAATCTTTTGTTAAGCGATGTTCAGTAATTGAATAAATTAAAAGGTTATTCTTGTTAAAAATAATTAGATATACCAATATAACTTGGTTCCTCGTGGGATTGACACTTGGACTCACATTCGTTTTATTCTATACTATAACTTGACAAGGTGTACTTGCTTATAATATAGTATTTGCTCGATCAACCATGTACACTATTTCGAACATTTTGAGCCTAAAGTCCTACTCCTTAACACATGTATAGGGTGTGGCCATTTCCTTATAAATTTCATAATCTTGATCCCCTATAATTGTTATCACCTAGCTATTTGAGATGAACTTGACCTTTTAATGTAAACTCAAAGGTATAGCCCTTGTTGCATGGATCAAAGGTCTTCTTAAGGGTAAGATGAAGGATATTAGGATGTCTACAACTTGGAATCGAATGTTAAAAGTTTGAGAGCTAACGTTAATTGGGAAGTCAATCTCCCTTATGATCTCTCTTTTGGATCGGTCAAAAGCCTTGATTGTTGTAGAATTTGGTTTGATTGCGACTTTGTTGATACCCAATAGGTTTTAGATGGCAAGAGGGTAGATATTCAATGATGACTATTCATAAGGACACTGGTTATAATTATATCATTACTTCTCACCATTATAAAAAGTGGCTTAGTGTACTGGTTACCTTCTTCACCCGACTCTTTTGTTGAAAAAGATATTTGATCCATTGTAAAGACAAAGTTGGTGATTAGTCCCATTCTTTTAGTTGACATTTAATAAGGGATCTTAACCTCCTTTAAGGTTTAGAATAGAGCCTCCTGATGTGACTCATATCCCACTAACAAACCCATGAGTGATATTTATGCTAGAGTCTTGGTAAGTTGATTCATTATTTTGTATTCACTCGACTTAATCATTTTAGTGAAGGCAGATAACCCCTCCTCATATTCAACTAGTTTATTGCTTATCCCTTCCAATACATTCTTCTTTTTCAGTCTTCTTTTAGATCATAGACCTTGTCAAAACAAGTAATCCCACCAAAAAGAGAACTTGATTGCTCTTGGTTGATTGCTTAGCAGTTGAATAGGGTAACTTTATAATTTTCAAGTGCTACGGATACATGGAAGGTATACCTCCTAGCTCTTGGGGCTTGTTTCTCTTCAAACTTACAAAACTCGAAGACCTTGGGTTTTTGGTCTAAACTTATCATGTTGATGGTGAAATCTAAATCATCAAAAATCATCTTGATAATAAGGCCATGGTTGGGTAGAGGGTTATTGTTGATGTTTGGGATTGGAGCTTCTACAAAGTCCAGTTGGACCAAACCTTCATTAATCAAATCTTGAATTTTATTTTTTTATTCAAGTGATCCACCTGCCCTAAATGATATTCACACTTCACATTAGGGTAAAAAATACTTGGCCTATATCTTTTATCGGGGAGCTTAAGTTGGATCAAGTTATCCTTCTTTAACTTTTTGAAGACCTAGCTGAGAAGAACTAGTTTTCTAGTGAACTGTCTTAAGGCCTTATTAGTCTGAGGTTGGCTTTTGACATATTGGAGGATTTGTTCTAAAAAAGACTTGAGCATTAGGTTTTAGCATTTGAATTTACCACGTTGACAATAGCTTCTTTGGCTTTACTTGAAGCTGGTTTCTAAGAAGATGAAGAAAGTAGTCTTCTATTTGACCACTCATAAAGTTTGTTAGAGGAGATGACACTTTCAATTTAGCACCCTATTGTTACTACTTCTGCAAGCTAGATGTAGCCTACCTAATCAAGTAGAAGAAATAGGGCTTTTCCAAAGTATTGATAAAAGTTGAGGTCAGCTCCTTTTCAGTCATGGGGGTAGATACCCTTGTAGCTAAGGATCTCCATCTTTGTGCATACTTCTTAAATGATTTGTTATTCTTTTTCCATAGGATAACCAAGTGCATCATGATTGGTGCCACATTAACATTGAACTTAGATTGTTCATAAAACATCCTCGTTAGTTTCTCCCGTATGTTTACTGATTTAGGTCAAGTTAGGCATATTAGGTCAAAGCTAGACTTGTCAGACTATTTTGAAAAGTTTATACCATAAGCTGGTCATAGTATACATACTTACTCATCTTTCGAGTGTATAGCCTAGTGTATAGCTTGGGGCATCTAGTCCCATTTTGCTTCTCAAATTATGGTGCCTTGAACTTCTCTAGGTAGCTCCCATAATCATAAATAGAGAAATTTGTAATACTAGCCTACTTAAAACCATTGTAACCTCTAAGCACCTTCATCTTTTCAGTGATCTATTAGGTCAACTTCCTTTCCAACTCTTTCAAATTGTCCTAGTTAGCCCTTAAGTTAACTGGCTTCATATTGATTGGGAATGAGTATGTATTGGGTTCAAAAGTCAAGTTGACGTTTGGATAGATCCCATTTAATTCAAAAGACTCAAAAGTTGGATTAACTTTAGGATAGCTTTCTATTGCTTTAAGAGATGGAGTTTCAACATTCTTCCCATAGCAGGCCCTAAAGTGTTCTTCATTTGATGGCATTGTAGGTCTAAGTAAGGCAACATTGTCAACAAGAAAATCCATCTGCTCTGCAATTTTTCCCATTGTTACTCTAAATAGTGAATCCTTAACTTAGTAGGATCAATGATTTTGAGGTTGAGATTATTGTTGTCATCATTGGTGTAGATGTTGTCTTCCTTAGTTATCCATTCTAGTCTAAGTATGGGTTTAAGTTGGACTTCTTTGAAAGACTTAATGTTTGGGCACTATCTTTGCAATTTGGTAAGAATACTTCACAACAAGTTAGTACTAATACTTTTTGTTTTTTGGAAACAAGAAAAGAAAATAATAAATAAACGAATACAAAGATGTATGGCATAGATATGTAAAGAAAATTAAAATTGGCAAGAAATTCATAATGTGGAAAAATACTATTGACTTTTATTAATTCATGCAACTTGAGGAGCTTATAACATTTATTATGTTCAAAGAAAAGAGAAATCCTAAAATCTATCTTTATTCCTCTTATAGTAGCTAGGCTCGACTTCCATTTCCCTCTTCTTATGAATTTTATGAGATTCTAACTCCTTGATTTTGCCTTTAGCTTTCTTAAGCTACGCTTCCAAGGCCTTAATCTTTTAGTGATATTCCCCGCAATGGATTTTCCAAAATTCCTCGTAGTTACTTTCCAAACTTCTTCTCCTCCTCTTACTTTTCCTGAGGTAACTTTAGCTTGGACTTCCTTCTTTTCCTTCATTTAAACCCTATCCTTTTGCCTTATTTGTATTGGATCACAAAGTTGAATCCTTATAGGAATTCAACCTATCGTACTTACCACTTCGATAGCTTAGTCTGACTTTTGAGGTACCTCAATGATTCATAATTTGTATAAATGATAAACTCTATTGGCAATAGAAAGTGTTGCCACACTTAGAGTGTTCAGATAAGGGTTAAGAGTTCTTTGTCATATACTGAGTAGTTCAATTGAGGTCCTCTCAACTTCTCACTTTGGTAAGTAATTGGCCAGCCTTCTTGCATCAAGATAGTACCTATCCATATGCCTAATGTATCACATTCATGCTAAAATTTTTTCTCAAAGTCTGGTAAAGCTAATACTAATGCAGAAGTCAATCTTACCTTTACTTCAACGAAACTTCTCTCCTCTCTCTCACCTTACTTAAACTCGATATTCTCCTTTATCAACTTAGTAAAGGGTGTAACAATGGCATTGAATTTTTTTATGAATCTTCGATAAAAGGATGCTAGTCTATGGAAACTTCTCACCTCAACACAAGTGGTTGGAGTTGGCCACTCGACAATAGCTTAGATTTTCTCATCATCTACTCACAAGCCTCTTCCACCAATTACATGTCCTAGAAATACCACTTCCTCCTAGAAGAACCAACACTTCTTCAAATTGTTGAATAACCTCTCGGTTTAAAGTACATTAAGCACAACATGTAGATGCTCAAAGTAGCTTAGCAAGTCAGCACTATATAAAATGATGTCATCAAAATATACTACGACACACCTTTCAATCAGGCTTAAATACATGGTTCATCAATCTCATGAAGATGCTTAGGACATTTGATAGGCTAAAAGGCATAACCATCTACTCATAAAGACTATGCTAAGTTTTTAATACAATTTTCCACTTGTCTCATAGCCTTATCCAAATTTGATGGTAGCCAAACTTCAAATCAATTTTCCTAAAGTCCCTAGCTCCATTTAATTCATCCAACATGTAATCTAACCTACGAATACGATATTGACACTTGATTGTGATCTTATTCTTGGCTTTGCTATCTATACACATACACCATGTACCATCCTTTTTTAGCAAAAGGAATGCCGGCACAACATAAGAGCTAAGACTTTCCCTTACATATCCTTTTGCTAGTAGCTCATTGACTTGTCTTTGGAGCTTAGCAACTTATTCGGGGTTCATCTAATAAGCTGGTTTGTTCGGCAGAGTAACGTCGGGTATCAATTCAATGCAATGTTCAATGCCTCTGAAAGTGGGTAATCTATTAAGAAACTATTTAGGAAACAAATTGGCATATTCATCTAGTAGCTCTTTAGTAGTTGCTTAATCAGTAGAAAAGTTGGCATGTTAGCCTTAATAGCTTCTCAAAGCTCAGTTCTACTCAGAATCAAAGTCTTCTTAGGTCTTCGAATAAGTTTAGCTTGTAGCTTGCTAACTTAACTCAATGTCATAGTCTTTAAAGTGATCTTCTTTCCATCCTTCTCAAACACATAGGTGTTCTTGAATCCATCATGCATAATCCTCTGATAAAAAGGGCAAGGTCTGTCTAGCAATACATGAGATGTATACATGGGTAGCACATCATAGAGAATTTCTTTAGAATAATTTCCAATAGAGATTGGTAGCAATACTTACTGAGTGACATGTAATGCTCCCTTCTCATTTATCCACTGTAATTAGATGGCTTTAGGTGTAAGCTAGTCGGCAACTTGAGCTTTTTAACTAAGTTGGTAGACACGACATTGGTGTAACTTCTACTATCTATTGTAAGTGTACATACTTGCTCATTCACCTAAAGTGTGATGTAAAACAAATTCTCTCTCTACTCCTCCTCAATAGAGGGTTCCAAACTCATTACACGTCAAACAACTAAAGTTAGCTTATCTAAATCTTCAACAAATACATCTTCCTCAACTAGTTTGGCATTAACCTCAATCTCTTCCTCCACTTTTTTTTCCTCCTCTAGTTCCTCATTTGTGTTGTCTACTCCAATCCTTGAAGTATCTCCCTGGATAATCACAGTTCTTCGATTTGAACATTGGGCTACCATGTGTCCAAACCCTTAGCACTTAAAGCATTTGATCTAACTTATCTTCCTCCGAGATCCTTGTCCTTTCTCATAAGTTCTTGGTGGTATGTTACCATCTGTTGGTCAACCCTTTTATTTAACTACGACTTCCGTTGTTCTACTTAGCTTAGTACTTTGCTTAGCTCAGTAACTTCCTTGAGCACATTGGCTTAGTTAGACTGGTTAGCTCATTGGAAGTTAGATTGGCCTATTCCACCTTTGTCTTTCTACTCATTAGGTTATTCTTACAGCCTCATCTAATGAAGTAAACTATTGAAGCTCTATGACATCTCAGATGTTACCTCTCAATCCAATGAGAAATATAAATAATGTTTGGGTTGATGGTTCGTCCACTTTACATTGAATCATGAGTATTTGGAACTCCTGGACATATTTAACAATAGTTCGACTTTCTTGTTTTAGCTCTTAAAACCAAGCAAAAGTCTCTTGTAAATAAGTATTCAGTACAAATTTGTTTCTAAGTATCCTCTTCATCTCAGGCAAAGTATTAACTTCCCTATATCCTTCTTAGCTCCTCATAATTTGGAAGTTCTTCTAATACATCATGGCATAACTTGAGAACTCTACAGCAATAATCCTCACCTTCTTACAGTCCTCATACTAGTAATACTAAAAAATACACTCTACCTTCTCTTTCCAATCTACATAGTCGTCAATGTTTCCAAAACCATTGAAGCTCATAATTTGAAGCTTCACATGATCAACAGCTCAAGGTGCTTGAGCTTACTCCTCTTCTTCATTGTATTCTTTTTCTCCTTCATCATCCATATCACTTAAGTCATTCCTTTGTCGTATTCGTCCTCCTGCTCCTCTACCTTGAGCTTATCGAGGTAAGATTTGTCTTTTCACAAGTTAAGTGGCTTAAGGAGTATTCTATATGACCTCAGTAGGTCAAAAGACTAATGCATGAATAACTTTAGTCATTTTAACTATAAGGTTAGCTATTTTGTCAATTCGTTCATATGAACTTTTAAGGGTGTTCCAAGGGTTGTTGTCTATGGTTGACAATACCACTATTCTCACATCTAATACCAACGTTGATACTTAGATTTGTTATTCTCTTTGACAAAACTTAGTAACAAACTCATCTTTTAAGAAATAATAGACATCGTTCCTCCAAGCTAAACAATACATACTCAATCTTCCACATAAATGTTCAACTAATCTATGAACACAACAACTATTCCAAAGAACAATAAACCTAACTGAAACTTGCTTTAATTTCGTATGCTGAAAATAGGGCAAAGTAGAGTATATATCCACAACAAACTACTATACCTTCTACTTACTCAAACACTCATAGCTAACTTCTATGCAACTATAACACATTACTACAGCAAACACTACTCACAAGAAAGCTTAAACATAACTTACCCAAATGAATCTCTGCTCCGATACTAAGATGATATGTTGCATCGGGAGCTAACAAGGGTAGCAGTATCAAGGTAGGTCTAAGCTTGTAGAAAGTTTGAAATGAAGGGTGACGAAATGTGAAAATGAGAAATAAGTAAATGAGATGAACAAGCATAACCATAAACGATTTTGAGGATATGATGCACTAAGGAAGCTCTTTAGACTCGTAAAGCTAACTAGATATGATGCACGAGTAGCTTAATGAGGTCACTCACTACTTAGCCACGCTTAAGGTTAGGATAAGAGTAAGAAAAGGAGAGTAAGCACACTAAGCTGACAAAAGGAAATATATTCAATATCAAATGTATGATGACTATTGTTGCAGCTTCATATTACAAGGGTATTTATACCTGAAATGTTAGGACATCTTACCTAAAATGGAAAAGACGAAAAATGATATTGCCCAAAAGAAGTAACGTATAAGGAATTATAAAGGGGTACAAATGAAAAATCAAAGAAATCAATGATTAGTGTAGTAGAATCCTTTCATGTAGGATTCGTCACGTAGAAACAGGTCACTGGAGATGCTTTTGGCAGATATAGACAAATGGTACTGTTAGGATGGAGGTTGTCGAGTAGACTCAAGGTCCTTCCAAGAAGACATAGTTATGGATGTGTGCTGGGGTTCTCAGCTACAATACTGTTGAGCTGAAGGTCGACATTGTCATGGTTGAGTAGACGTATAAGGGGTTAGATTGTTAGTAGAGCATATTTTAGGTTGACACTCAACTATTGAGAGATGAGAAGTTACTCGACTCGGCATATGGGGGGTGGGTGATGAGGCGTAAACAAAAGGTGTCTATATGCCTTAATCATGCTCTGTCACTTTGGATCCAGGTATAAACTTTTTATAATGGATTGAATTTTGGTACTAAGCAATTTGTTGATACATTTATAGGTGATATATTAAATTTGAAGACGCTTAATGAAGCTTATACCTTATTTGAAAGCCTAGCTATGGATAGCTACCATTAGGAAGGTGATAAACTCAATAGAAAGAAACTAGGAGTGAAGGATGTAGAATTTGCCACAACCTTAGTGGCAATGGTGGATGCACTAAGTAAAAGGTTAGATTCTTATCCCATTTTAGCATAACCTTCCATGATGCCTAGTGTGGTTAACTCAAGAGAATATACGCTACCTTATTATCAGGGACTATTTAATCATGGCATGAATCAATGGGGTTACAATGTCACCCTTATAATGATCATGAAGAATGGCATAAGGAGTGTTTTTCTTATTGAGGTGATTGTTTTTATGCAACTCAACCAAGGAATGTTAATGTTCCTTATGGATTTCAAGCTTACCCTCCAAAAGAGGAAAATTTGAAGCTAGAAGAGATGTTGACCAAGTATAGTAGCAATGCTAGGTTATTGAGCATTGAGAAGTATATAGAGCAACTTGCTAAGGTTTTAGTAGAGAAGTAACTAGAGTCTTCACCATAAGCTTAAGCTAAAGCTATAACTTTGAGAAGTAGAAGAGAGTTATAGGTTACTAAGCAGCCTAAAAAGACACCACTTAACCCTAAACCAATGATGGAGGAGCTAAAGATAAAGTTATAGAGACTTCTAAATTGTCTAAGGAAGAACTAAAGCCCTAGAAGGCCAGAGAATATAGACCACCCCTTCCATACACAAATCTAAGAAAGGAGTGCTCAAATGAGCAATACGGTAAGTTCTTGAACTTATTTGAACAATTACACATTAATTTACCTTTTGTGGAAGCTTTGTCACAGATACCAGATATGCAAAGTTTTTGAAGGAGCTACTCTCTAGTAAGAAGAAACTAGAAGAACTATCCATGATCATGCTTAGTGAGGAACCAAAGCCTGCCCTTACTAACTCAATTATAAGGAGAAAAAAGAGTAGTGGGGTCAGACTTCACTCTTCTAAAGGACTAAAGCCTGCCCTAACTAACTTAGTTATGAGGATGAAAATTAGTTGCGAAGTCAGAATTCACTCTTTTGAGGGACTAAAGCTTACTCTTACTAACTTAATCCTTATGTGTCCTTAAGTACTACAATTTACTTTATATTGAAAAGATTCTAAAGAAGCATCAATAAGTAAATCACTTCATTTTCCCTTTTCATTCAAGATTAAATGAGCTCCAAAAGTAACGACAAGTAGATATACTACTTAGTAAGTTTAGAAACATAACCATTTAATCTTGAACTAAAGACTTCGATTCACTTGTAACCTCTAAATTCATTCATTAACTAGTAAGTAAGTGTGCTTCACTTAGATTTTATCCTACAATTTTGATTAGGTATACTAAATCCACAAGAGGTAAGTAAAGCACAAAACTAATATATAAAATTGACTGCTATTTTGTTAAATCCACAATCTATTAAGTTAATTCATAACTTGAAACAAATAAACTTAAGTGGAAGACTTTTGATAAGCGGGGTTAAACCTTCTCCACACTTGGAGAGAGACATTGCCCTCAATGTCTCATGATGACAAGTATATAATATGCATAGAAAAGGAAGAATGAAAAACAAAAACAATGAGAACGGGACTCCCTTGATTGAAGTTTGATTAATGCATTTGGCCATACATTGTTGATAGTTGAATTTCATTCACTCAACCACTTGTTTGTTAACATGCCAAGTAACCCCATTCTCGGCTAACATCGAGTTATATAGATTCATATTTGATTTCAATTTAACGAAAGTGGTGTGAATAGTTATCACTTGGTACGATTATATTATATAAGTACCTACTATTCTTACATTTAAAAAATGTACCTGATCAAGAGGCTTCTATTTGTCTTGATAATCACACCATTTATTGCTGTTTCAAACATTCAACATTTGCCTATAAATACGAAGAAGAAATGTCATAAGAGTTATTTGATAACTCACTATTACTTAGTCTCTTTCCATATTCATTCACTGACTTAAGTATCGGAATAGCCGCACCGAATTGACCTTAATACCTTATAGCCTTCTCTTTCTTTATAGGATCAAAGTCTTAACCTAAAATCACCTAACAACATTTGGTGCCATTTGTTTTTTCCTGCCTATCCACATGGCTCAAACAAGGTTAAGTAAAAGTGTAGTAGCTACTACTTCATCCCATCACCTTAAAGGGGGAGGTAAGTATACTAATGAACAACGTTTGGCTAAGTTGGAGTAACTTTGCCTTGACTTGGCCAAAGAAAACTAGTAATTAAGCAATATTATTGTTTTGCTATAGACTGGTCAAGCTCTTTAAGCTCAACTAACACTATTAATTATGTTTGCAACATCCAAGGCAAGATGGTCAAAATAGACAATACGATTTCTTTTACAAAAGAAAATTTTGAAGACATCTAAAGGCCGTATGATGACATACTTGTTATTAGTGTAAGAATTGCTAACTTTGAGGTTAAGAAAATTCTTGTTGACACTAGAAGTTTGGTAGACATTATTTTTCAACATGTTTTTTATTAGATGAGACCAAAGATTAAAGCACAACTGAGATCTTACAGTTATGATTTGTATGCCTTCAACAATCAATTTGTCTAAGTAACCGAAATAATCTCTTTAATAATTCAAATTGCAGATGATGAGCATGTCGTGGAAGACAAAATGGACTTCCTTGTTGTCAAATGTTGGTCCCCATATAATATGATCATGGGACGGTCATATCAACACTTATTCAGCATCATCCCTTCTATTGCTCACCTTAAAGCCAAATTCCCCACTCTTATAGTAGTCAATGTATGTAAAGGGGATCAATAGTTGGCAAGGTCTTTGTACATGAAGGTGTTAAGGCAAGAAGAAGTTTTTCAAGTGGAAAGTTGTCTGGAAGGAAAGTCAATTAGCATAGACAATGCCGAAAATGAAACGGAGGAAATTTCATTGGGAGGTGATCTTGAAATATAATTAAGATAGGGAACCCTTGCCGGTAGACATCTATCAAAGTATAATCAACTTCTTGTAGGACAATGCGAATGTATTTGCATAGTCCCCTTTGAATATGTCGGGTATCCCTAGAGATGTCATGGTACATAAGCTTCAAATTGATCCAAGTGCAAAAGTAATCCAACAAAAGAAGAGGCATTTTGCCTTAGAGAGTCAAGTAGCCATAGAAGAAGTCTAAAAACTCTTGAAGGCAAGATTCATTTGGGGAGAGCCTTATCTGACTTGACTAGCCAACTGTGGATCAGTCAAGAAGTTTAATGACAAATGGTGCATGTGCATAAACTTCATGAAAATTAACAAGGATTATCCAATAGATTGCTTTTCCTCGTTAAGAATTGATTAGATGGTTGATTCAATTGCCGAACATGCACTGCTCTCTTTCATGAATGCTTTTTTCGGCTACAACCAAATTAAAATGAACGAGAAAGACAAGGTTTCAACATCATTTTCCACTAATTTCAGAAAGGTACGATAGAGGATCAGCATCTTACTTATCTGGAGGAGACATTCGTTACCTTGAGGAGGCATAACATGAAGTTAAATTCGCCGAAGTATGTGTTTGGTGCTATTTCAAGAAAGCTTTTAAGTTACATGGTCACTCTATACCGCATCAAAGATAACCCAAGAAAGATTGATGCGATTAGAGAAATGAAATCTCCTCATAATATCAAGGAGGTCCAATAACTCATTGGGTGAATGGTTACCTTTAACAAGTTCGTGTTGAGAAGCATGAATAGGTGTGTAAAATTCTAAAGTATCTAAGATATTTTAAGTGGACGGATGATTGCGAGAGGGCATTCAACAAACTTAAAGAATTTCTTGTATCACCTCTAATATTGTCGACACTTGTCCTAGGAGAAAATTTGTATTTATTCCTATCAGTTAGTTATCAAGCATTTTCCTCTTTGTTAGTTCGAATTGACCGTAAGGAGTATTGACCAATCTATTATGTGAGTCATGTTCTTCAAGGACTAGAGCATTGACATACAAAAATTGAAAAATTCATGTTAGTAGTGGTTCTTTCGATAAGGAAGTTGAAACCATATTTTGATGCCCACCAAATTGTAATCATCACTAATCAACCTTTGCGATAGGCATTACAACAGTTAGATTCTTAAAAAAGGATGATGAAATATGCCTTGGTGCTAAGTGCCTATAGTGTACAATACAAATCCAGAACGATATTAAAAGCTAAAGTGCTAATAGATTTCCTAATCGAGTTCATAGGTGAAGAGGATAGCGTGGAAATTGCCAAGAAACCGATATGGTATCTGTATATCGATGGTTCCTCCACTAGAAAGGGAAGTGGCATGGGCCTAATACTACAAGGACCCTACAATGTTAAGGTTAATTATGCCTTAAAATTTGGATTTCCAACTAGCAATAATGAAGTGAAGTATGATGCCTTGATAGTTGGACTCAAGCTCGCGAAGGAAGTTGGTGTTGAGAAACTCGAAGTTTTCTTCAATTCATAGCTTATGGTGAATTAAGTCAAAGGAAGTTATGTGCCGAAGGAAGAGGAAATGAGTAAGTACTTGTTGATAGTATGAATGCTTGTAGAAGAATTTCAGTCCTTTTCAATTCATAAAATACCAAGGAGTAAGAACATTGCTGTTGTAAACTATCAAAGTTAGCTAGTATGGCATTTCTTGATTTGAGTGATAAATTCTTTTTTGAGTTTCTCCTACACAAGAGCTTATCAATTATCTCATAGAGCTATGAATTAGCTCCTTGGCTAAGAGAGAACTCTTAGATGGATCCCCTTGTAGATTATTTAAGGGATGGTGTCTTCTATGATGATAGGAAAGAGGTTTGAAGATTGGTATAACAAGCCACAAATTATATACTAATAGATGATTAGCTATAGAAACGTACTATAACTTAACCTTATTTTCGATGCTTTCCTCTGAGAGATGCCCAATGGGTGTTATCTAAGCTATATGGTAGTGTATGCAGTAACTACGTGAAAACGTTGTATATCTATCTACTGCAACTTAGCTATTATTAGCTGATAATGAAAGATGGCACAAGAATAGCTATTTGGCATTATCCAAAATGTTAAAAGCATGAGGCATCGAGTCATGCACCTTCTACTGAATTATGCTGCCTGTCTAACCCTAACCTTTTGCCTAATGGGGATTAGACATCATTGGACCATTTCAAAAGTCTAACACTCAGCGACAATTCATCATTGTTACTGTAGACTATTTCACAAAGTAGGTAGAAACTGAAGCATTGGTAAGGATAATAGAATAGAAGGTCGAAGCCTTTGTCTTCAACTTCATAATATTAAGATTTGGAGTCCCATTTATGATAATCATGGACAATGGACCACAATTTGATAATAACAAATTTCGAGTATTTTATGAGAAATACGGCATCTGCTTGAATTACATATTTGATAACTTACTATTGCTCAGTCTCTTTCCTTATTCATTCACTGACTTAGGCATCAGAATAGCTATATCAGACTAGCCTCGGTACTTTATAGCCTTCTCTTTCTTTGTAAGATCAAAGTCTTAACCTAAGAGTGACTTGTTACTATTGTTAGGTGATTTTGGGTTAAGACTTTGATCCTGCATAGAAAGAGAAGGCTATAAGGTATTGGGGTCAATTTGGTACGACCACTTTAATGCGTAAGTCAGCGAACGAATATGGAAAGAGACTAAGCAATAGTGAATCTCTTACAGTGTTTCTTTTTCGTATTTATAGGTGAATGTTGAGTGTCTAAAATAGCAATTAATGGAGTGATTATCGGGATACGTGGAGGCCTATTGATCAGGTACATTCTTAAAACGTAGGAATAGTAGGCAGTTATGTAATATAACCATGTTAAGTGATAACTATTCACACCACTTTCCTTAAATTTAAATTAGATACGGATCTATATTACTTAACATTAGCCGAGAATGAGGTTACTTGGCATGTCAGTAGCCAAGTGGTCGAGTGAATGAAATTCGACTATCAACATTTGCCTTCCCAACTCCCCTGTTCGAGGATTTAACTAAGGGAGTAAATATTTTAATATTCTTTGTAGGGGTTGAGTAGGGAATAATTTCTTAAATGCTGAGTAATGTGGAAAGTTCCTTGATTTCCGTTTAAAAGGAAGGATCACATCTTATTTGAAAGGTCGCAACTTTTCAATTTTCTCACTCGTCAGAAGTCTAATCTGTAACATGTATGACATTTGTCACCCTAGCCATAATTACACCACAAGCACTAATAATTGCTAGAGCCTTAACAACCATTGGATTTCTATCTTAGAACACATGTCAATAATCCATACCATCATCTAAGCAATGCATCATTACTTGTTAGAAACTTGTTCTAGTTACGAGGGTAAATCATTCATGTTTAAGAAATTTTCCAATACCAAAAACATATTTCACTTCATCTTCATTTGCATTCATAAACTTTTGTTCATTTACGACACTTCCTCTTAACCTTTAGAAAGTTCTATGAGATTTATTATAGTCAAAATCAAGTATGGTTCAAAATGTAATCCATCTACTTGTTCTTTCAAATTCTAAAGCAACTAAGATTGAGGTTACCTTTCCTCCCCCCGAAAAAAAAGAGCGAGATGGCATGTTCCTAAAGTAGTTCGATTGATAGTATAGTAAAGCGGTGGGACAAACTTACCTGAATTAACTCTCTCATAGTAGATACCTATCCAAATGACAAGGAAGGAAGATTTGTCACTAAGTATCTGTATAATAATATAGTTTACTTTCGTGATTCACCAAACGAAGTGCTAGTACTGTCGATAGAGTTTTTGCTTCGAAATATGACAAATACTAGCAAGACCTTCTCAAAGCGTAGAAACTTAGGAGGTTGAGAGAAGAGGAAAGGGTGTATTTTCCAAGGGAGTATGAGTTTCATATCTATTTGAAATATCTCGACTTTGGACTGTACTTCCCCTTCTCGGCTTTTGTCAAGAAAATCTTCAACTATTTCTGAGTTGTGTCGAGTATGTTCTCACCAAACACTTATCAGCTTCTCATGGCTTTTAAGATAGTTTGTGAAGATGTTGAAGTTAGAGTTATACCTCAATTATTTTGGTATTTCTTTATGATTAGGAGGTAGCTCGATGGCTGGTACTTTGTGGCTGTTACACATACGTAGAAGTTTATGGACAGATTAGAGTCTAAGATCCATAAATGGCACGATAAGTTTATGTTTATCATTTTAGATGAAGAGTTAGATTTTTAGACCTAATGGACTAAACCAATTCGTACTAAGGACATTGAATTGATGTCGAATGATGCTACCGTAGTAAAGAAGATCCAAGAGAGAAGGAAAAACAAGATATTTTTTTGGGATGCTAAGAGGATAATAAGGTAGTATGAGAACGGAGAGCCAATTTTTTCTAAGAAGGAAGGTACGTTATTAAGTAATCATCGTATTGAGTATAGCTATAAGAGGAAAGCCGTTCTTATGACTTGGGGGAAGAATTGTTGCCTTTGAGTGTTGCTTTGCATAGAGAATATAAGTTCTTTCTTATTCCTTGCTTTAATATTAATGCATCTACTTTGTATTGTAGATGTGGATGTTGGTGAGGTAAACCCTGCTAAGCTATTAGCCTAAGCAAAGGCTAAGAAATCAAAAGCCGATAAATGTGTAACCTCTATGGTTGTTGTTACTTGGCTGATTGTTGTCAAAAAAGGTAATAAAAGAGGGCACAACGAAACAAGTAGTGGCCCAAAAGAAGGCCTCCTATCTAGTCGAAAAGTGATAAGGGAGTGAGAAACCTGGGTTTTTTGAGGCCGCACAAATTGAGACCCTTCTAGCTAAAAATATTCCTCCAACTGTAGAGCTAAGAGAGGGTGGCTAAGAAATCGAACCTCGAAGTGAGGCTGAAGTCACTAATCTTAATGCTACCGAAGGGTCATCACTTCCAATGGAGGTTGTGCTAAGTACAAACAAAAGAAGTAGGAAGGAACTCATCGGCTAACCTCTTGCTAAGAGGTTTAAAGAATTGGATGAAAGGGCAAAGGAGGCAATGTGGAACAAAGCTCTCGGCATCAGCAGTGTTGAATTCATCCCTAACATGGAGGTCAGCGAGTACTTCATTCTGTGCTAGAGCCACAGCATCCTGCCCATTAATTCAGCCTTAGGCGACAAGATAAAATCCTTAGCCTTGATGGAAGGTGTTATTCTTCCCAAGGATAAGGAGATTGCAAAGAAAGATGTCGATAAGGCTGGTGGTTGTAATAAGGTGCACATTATGGCTAAACTGTACAATATAAGTATCAATTGAATCCTTTCAATTGTTAGGCATATTTAGTTACTAACACTGCTGTTTGTTTACAAATCAATAGTCAAATTCTAATGGCTATAGATGAAGCTGATAAAGAAATGAAAAAGGTAATAGTAATAATAATTTTTATATATTCTTCTAGGTGGTTCAGAGAATTCATCATTCCATATCAACTTGTTGTAGAAAATTAAGGATGCATATGATTCATTGAAAGCTCAAACTGTGGCTACTAAGAATGTAAGAATAAGGGCTGAGATAGAGGCTAGAAAGTATCAAGATGATCTTACAACCGAAAAATTGGCACACTCTAGGCTTGCTAATGAAGTCTCAAGCCTTAAGGCTATAGTTGATGAGCAATATAAGGAGGTGGAAGACTTGAAGGAGGAGTTATGTAAAAAGAAGGAAGAGTGTTGGGGTTTGGGCAGAATATTTTCCTTAATAAGTGATAAGGAGGATAGGCTCAGGATGCAAATAAAGGAACTAGAGACCACCAACTCTAAACTACAAAGCCGTGTTGTCGAATTAGTAAAGGAAGCGAAGAAAGGGCCCTCTATTGAAGAGGCACTTGAAATCATGACACCAAGTCAGCAATACAAGAGATCATTGAGAAAAAATTTGTTGAAGGGGGTTCAAGTGGCAAGAGAAGAAATTCTTTAGTTTCACCTTGACTATGATCTCTTGTGCTTAGACTTCGTTGATGTTGATGATAAAGTCAGTAGCTGTGATGAGGAAGACGATGAGGATTCAGGTACCGAGATTAATATGTAGGGTGATAACAAGGCTTATGCTGAGGATCCTGGAGATGACAAAGATCATTTATCTAAGGAAATACCCTATGAGCGCAAAGAGAAATCCACCTGTACCCAAACCCTAGTCACTGAAAAGGAAATATGCTCCTATAATGCTCCAACTTCTGATCAATAGAATGCTTCTACTCAGTCTAAGAATAAATCATAAGATTATTTCCCCTATAATTAGTTAGTTGCCCTTTGTATGGACAATATTTGGTCAAGTGGTCAAAAATTCATCATTGTATTTGTTATCTTATGCACATTTCCTCATACGTAATCTAGTAATTTTGGTATGTTTTATTTCACGCACTTTATCGTTTCCTGGTATGTTTTGCTTCACATGCTGTATTTTCTTGCCATCTTTTATTTCACATGCCCTATTTTCTTGGCATGTTTTATTTCATATGCCTAATTTGAGTGTCTTTTATAGACATTATCCGTTAGTCATTCGAGACGTAGACCGATTGTATTATTTGAGCCATAAGATCACCTTTATGAACTAATACAATCATTTGGCTTTTCGACTAATTTATAACATTCACAAATAGCAATAGGTTTGAACTTATTAAATATTAGTTCGTTTACCATGCAGTTTGAACATGATAATAATCCGTTAATCATAAAAAAATTAGGAAAAGAAGCAAGTCAGCATTGTAATTTTGAACATGATTTCCTTTCAAAACAAATAAGCATCGCCTTGTAAGACAAATGAAAATGCTTCATAACATCAAAGGAATTAATTAAAATAAAGTTTCAAGTTATTGGCATTCCATGCATGAGCGATGACTAATCCATCTAACCTTTCTAGTTGATAGGCCCTCTCATCAATGACTTCCCAAACCCTGACAAAATCCTCCTAATTTACGTCGAGCTTCCCTTTCTTCTCTTATGTGCTAGTTGCTTCTAGTTTTTGACAAACCAAATCTTTGGGTTAAAAAACCTTATGCTTCACCTTCTGATTATAATACCTGGTTGCCTTATGTTGATATGCTGCAACTCTCGCTCTCACGACATCTTTGATTTTGTCAATAGTATCTAAATTTACTGTTAAGTCAACTTAATTAGTCATCACATCAAAGTTTTGCCTACGTATACTCGGTAGATCCAATTTGATTAGAAAAACTACTTCCATGCCATATGCCAATCTGAAGGGTGTTTCCCTTATTACAGTTCTAGAGGTAGTTTGGTATCGCCATAAAACATCTCGTAATTTGTTAGGCCATTTTCCTTTGGCTTGATTAACCTTCTTCCTTAAGCCATGTAAGATGATCTTATTAATAGCTTTCACTTGCCCATTAGTTTGAGGGTGACCTACAAATGTATAATTTAGGTGGATACCATATTTCTCACAAAATGCTCAAAATTTGTTATTGTCAAATTGTGGTCCATTGTCTGTAATTATCATAAAATGGACTCCAAATCTTGATATTATGAAGTTGAAGACAAAGGCTTTAACCTTTTATTTTATTATCCTTACCAATGCTTTGGCCTCTACCCACTTCGTAAAATAGTCCACAAGAACAATGATGAATTGTTGCTGGGCAGTGGACTTCGAAAATAGTCTAAGTATGTCTAATCCCCATTAAGCAAAAGGTTAGGGACTAGATAGGCAGTATAATTTAGTAAAAGGTGCATGACTTAGTGACTTATGCTTTTGGCATTGTGGACAATGTCGAATAGTTGTTCTCATGTCATCTTTCATTGTCGACCAATAATAGCCGAGTTACAGCACACAAATATACAACGTTTGTGCTTTTATGTGGTTGTTGCATACACCATCATGTAGCTTGGATAACACCTGTTGTGCATCTCTTGAAGGAAGGCATCGGAGATAATGTTGGGATATACCATGTTTGTACAACTGATTATCTATTAGAGTGTAATTTGTGGCTTGATAAACTAATCTTCGAGCCTCTTTCCTATCATCAAGGAGGACACCATCTCTTAAATAATCCACAAGGGGATCCATCTAAGACTTCTTTTTTGAGAAAGGAGTTGATTCACAACTATATAGGACAATTGATAAGCTCTTGTGTAGGAGAAACTCAACAAAGAGTTACTCAAATCAAGAAATACCATACTAGCTAACTTCGATAGTTTATAGCAGCAATGTTCTTACTCCTTGGTATTTTATGAATTGAAAAGGACTAAAATTCTTCTACAAGCATTCGTACTATCAACAAGTACTTGCTCATTTCCTCTTCCTTCACCGTATAACTTCCTTTGACTTGATTCACCATAAGCTATGAATCAAAGAAAACTTCAAGTTTCTTGACACTAACTTCCTTCACGAGCTTGAGTCCAGCTATCAAGGCTTCATACTTTGCTTCATTATTGCTGGCCGAAAATCTAAATTTCAAGGCATAATTAACCTTGATATTATGGTGTCCTTGTAGTTTTTGGCTCACGCCACTTCCCTCTTTAGTGGAGGAACCATCGACATAAAGATACCATATTGATTTCTCAACAATTTCCATGTTATCCTCTTTATACATGAACTCGGCTAAAAAATTTGCCAGTATTTGAGCTTTTAATACCATTCTGGGTTTGTATTGTACACCATAAGAACTTAGCTCCAAGGCATATTTCATCATCCTTCTCGAAGAATTGGCCGTTGCAATGCTTACTGTAAAGGTTGATCAATGAGGACTATAATTTTGTGGGCTTTAAAATATGGTTTCAATTTCCTTATCGAGAGAACTACTGCTAACGCAAATTTTTCAATTTTTTTATATTGATGCTTTGATCCTTAAAGGACATAACTCACATAATAGATTGGTTAATGCTTCTTGCCATCGATTCAGACTAACATAGAGGAAAGTGCTTGGCATTTGACTACTAGGTATAAATACAAATTTTCTCCTGGGATAGGTGTCGAGAGTATTGGAGGTGATGTAAGAAATTCTTTAAGTTTATTGAATGCCCTCTTATAATCATTCATCCAGTTGAAATCTCTTGGATTCTATAGAATTTTAAAAAATTCTACACACCTATCCACACTTCTCGATACGAACTTGTTAAGGGCAACCATTCACCTAGTGAGTTCTTAGACCTCCTTGACAGTACGAGGATATTTCATTTTTCTAATAGCATCAATCTTTCTTGGGTTAGCTTCGTTGCTATGCCGAGTGACCATATACCTTAAAAACTTTCTCGAAGTAGCACTAAAGACATACTTTTGCATATTTAGCTTCATGTTATACCTCCTCAAGGTAGCGCGTGCCTCCTCAAGATCAGCCAGATGTTGATACTTTGTCGTGCTTTTCACAATCATGTCATCAACATACACTTTGACATTTTGATGTATCTAGGGCTTAAACATTATAGTGACAAGCTGCTGATAAGTCACATTGATGCTTTTTAGCCTATAGGGCATTACCGTATAACAATATATTCCAAAATTAGTGACAAATAATGTGTGAACCTCGTCTTCCTCGTCCATTTTAATTTGGTTGTAGTCGGAAAAAGAATCCATGAAAGAGAGTAAAGCATGCTTGCTAGTTGAATCAATCATCTGATCAATTTTTGGTAGGGGAAACCAATCCTTAGACAAGCCTTGTTAAGATCCGTAAAGTCTACGTACATGCGCCATTTGTTACTAGACTTCTTAACTAATATACAGTTGGCTAACCAAGTCGAATAAGACTTTTTTCGAATGAATCCTACCTTCAAGAGTTTCTGGACTTCTTCTTCTATGGCTGCTTATCTCTCAAGGGTAAAATGCATAGAAAAGGAAAAATGAAAGAAAAAAAAATAACAATGAGAACAAGACTCCCCTAATTGAAGTTTGATCAATGCATTTGGCCATACATCATTAGAATGGGTATCCTTTAAAGACCATGGCAAATGGAATATAAAAGAAACCTAACCATTAAACATACTAAAACAAACCATAACAACACTCGATGTGTGAGTATTTAGCAAAATGCATCAATGAAGTTAAGCTCTCAAATAGTTTGTGAGTCTAAATGAAAAACAAACAAAATAACACAAAAGAAAGAAAACACAGTCAGTCAACATTGGCTTTGGTTTCCTCATTTGAACCATCCTCTTCTTCCCTTGATGACTTTTCCTCACTATCATTCCTAGCCTCTTGTCCTCTTACTTCTACTTAGGTTCTTTGGGTTTGCTCTGCATCGTCACTGTCCTCTTCTTCTGACTTATCCTCCTCATCGCTCAAATCTTCTTCTTTCGGCCCATCCCCTTTTACCTATTAAGTAGCGATGGGGGCACTTACTGATGGGGGAACTAAAGGCTAACTAGGACCTACATGCTCTTGGGTTTGAGGACGAGAAAAGCAAGAGGGATTCGCTGTGCCCACTATTGTGGCAAAGTTCTTTAAGGATTCAATAATCCCCTTCTAAGTCTCTTTGATTTCAGCCATTTCAATTTTTAAACGCTTCAAATTTCTTATTGAGAAACTTAATGTAGCTGGTGCAAAGTTTGGAGCATCGAGGTCCTCAACATCCATGTTGGGGGTTTGAGACTCTTACGATGCCCTACTGACTGAAAGGGTTTTGGAGAGCAATTCAGGGTTAGCAAATTTAAATCACTTTGAGTACAAAAAGATTCCTCTTTTTTTTTTTTTTTAATAGAACAAAACAATAAAAACTAAGCTAGATGCATAAGAATTTTAAATTTCCTAATGATGTCGTTCTTTAACAATGGTTGTAGCGACCCTAAGAGGGGCCTAGTAGTATTGCCTAGAATTTCCATATCATGTATGCACCCATGATAAGAAAATCGCCTTGCAAGTTAGAGCTTGCAAGACTCTAAATAGTTATTCGCTAGGGTCTTCAATTTTAATTCATTGACTCATTATATAATATAAATAATTATGGATAACCATTTTTCCACAATTCCTCAAAATCGCAAAGAATCGGTATCTCCTACCAAAATAGTAAAATAAGATAGAAAATTCTAGAAAATTCTAAACCTACTAAAGATACTAAACTTAATTGAGATATTAGTCGTTTTTCGGAGCATTCCAAATTAACTACACAAGCTTTTCATCATACTGATTCAATGGTAGCACTCTACACTCAAATCCTATCCCATTCCCAACTATCGATCAACCTGCAAGGAAAATAACCATTAGGGTGTAAGCTTACGCTTAGTGAGATAATTACCTTCATCAATACCGCATGGAAAAATTTATTAGATGTACAATCATATGAATACATGAACAATCAGTATGCCAAACAACGCATGCAGTGACCTAGGAACTGCATACGACTCAGAATTATGCCTCCTATAGTCGGGGTTTGGAGATAATTAACCGACCCAAATCAAAATCCGGGTTCTAGACCTGGGGTTTTAATTCATTAGCACTATTATGCTTAAGTCAAAACAAAACTATGTATATATATACATATATATACTTTCACTATCGAATAATAAATCATATTTTCAAAATCCCAAGTCTAGCGGTGTAGTGGCCTCCGCAATCTACAAACATACACCCTAAGTAGAAGCCACAAGACTCAGCCCCTCACCGACGGTTGGCGTCTCCTAACGTTTAGTAAGCCCATCAACTTAGGACAGAGACTCAATATATATGATGACATAGCTAGTGCCCAATCCTACAGGAGGTATGTCCTCCTGTGAGTCCCTTCTCATCTTTTGTGTGAAGTGGCAGTCGGTGTTATCTGTATGCAATATGGGGAATGCATGATTCATTTTGATTTCTTAATCATATAAGTGATTAACTTGATTTTTAAGGTGATTAGACAATTTCATTCCATACAATTTGTATGTATAAATTAGTACAAACAATTCCCATTATTGTATATAATTAACAAGTCATCACATTCATCCACAAATTCATACACATGCGTTTCCCATATCCTACAAGCATCCAAATTTATATATATAAGTTTAGGTGCATCTATTCTACAAGCAAAATCAAGTAAAGAGTCATTGGGAATTTACTCACTCAGCCATGCGGATCAATCAAAATAATCTGAGATAGGTCGTCTCCCCAAAGCCAAGTCCCCTGGACATCGTAAATATGATACTATAAGGATTTGAATTAAAACCTAGAAAACTAAGCTAAAACCCTTTAAGTTATACTTTTGACTTGGTTTCATAATTTTTCCTAGTTTTACTTAAAAGTTCAATTGCGTATAACTTTCTCGTTTTAGATCCAATTTTTATGATCTTATACTCAATCTTCATCGTTTTTCAGTGTACTTTAACGTGGTGAGGTTAGATTTTCAAAATAAGGCATGAAAATCTATCCATGGGCTAGAACAGTATCGATCCTTACGTTTTGGAGTGCTTTTGGGCCTTGTTTGGTAATTGGGCCTTTTGATAACTTGAGAAATCCTTTGGGCTTGGTCTTAAGATTTTATACCAAGCTCAAAATACTCCTTGAGATCGGATTTACAACTTTGATTTATACTCCTAAGGCTAACAACCGCTTTATGAGCTCTTTAATGGCCTTAAGTTATTAAATGGGCTTGTTTTTTGTTCAAACTAAAGTTAGTGACTTTATTGGGCTTATGGAGTCTTAGGTAGATTTCTTATAGGCTTCAAAACAACCTCTCTTAATATTTTAAAGTGCTGATCAGAATTTTAATGAAGGCCTAACTTAGAGTTCTAGGCTTATTTTGAGAGTTTTAGGCTTTGTATACTTACTATACTTGCTTTAGTTGATCTTTTCACTTTGTTCACTTACTTTTATCATATTTTTAAGCGTCTTTTATCCATGTTCCAGATCTAGTCGTGATGATTCCAAGGGGTTTTCTCTTGGTTTTTCAACTTGTTTCATCATTTCCTTAAGTTTAGGTGTTAGATCACGCACTTAGACTACTTGTATCCAAATCTTAACTTAACCTTTCTTCTGTAAGATGATTCTTTAACTCATGCTTCACATAAAGAAATAGAAGATCTTACACTTATTACAACTTCCATATCATAGCTCATGTCATACAAAATTGGTTTCTTCATAAAACTTCATGTGATGAATTTTTTCTCAACATAAGTCTAGATTTGAGTATGTTTAACTTAAAAGAAATAAAATCAACATCCAAATGACTATTGAACCCTCACATCCAGCATGCTCATCTTCCATTCAAGTTCTTATTTCAAGATTTTCTTAACTTAAAATCTTTCATTTAAAGCATTAAACAAGTGTCTTTACAAAACACCAACTTTTCAACTCATGTAAGGGTTTCATGAGTTTGTTTCTTAGAATAGTCTTTGGTGTTAATGACAACTTAAATCATACTTATATCTTCAAGAAATCAAAGTCTCCTAACATAAACACTAACCCACCAATCATAAGAAACACTTACTCGTCCTTAAAGCGAAATACGGTGGTTGTGCACAAAGGTTTTACTTAAGCTCATAACTTTGCTTCCTCCTTTTGCAACCTTTTGGAAAGCTGAGTTGTTTGATCCTTTGGAATGGGGTTCGTGGAAGGTTCTAATGGTTCTAAAAGAGCTTAGGTGTTGGAAGAAAGTGACACAAGAAAAAGAAATGGGAGTGCCATGAGTGGGACATAGAAGTGGCGGCCAAATGGAGGATTTTTGTAGAGTTGAATTTCTTCTTTTGATTTATGTTTAAAGTGAGAGAAAAGGAAGTGAAAATAAGAGTGAAAGAGGGAGAGAGTGGCAGATTTTTGAATGGGAGAAAAAGTGTGTGCAAGAAGCTTTAATTGATTGTCTTGTAACTTACACAAAAGTCAACGATTGCAACTATTGATAATGTAAGCATTAAGGAGTGAATAGTGGTGTGTAAGAGAAAGTGATTGATGGTTGAAAGACAAGAGTATGACCCCCCTTTTCCCCTTGTTCAAATTTTCCATTTAGTGTCCTTTGGGGTCATGGAATTGTCTTGTCTCATTTAATGAAGTTAAGCATGTGAAATCTTGTGAAAAATTGTCCATATGTAGTATAAGTAAAGGGGTGATAAAGAAAATGCCTTATCACTAGATTTTGATAAGTTATCAATTGATAAATGATTCCAACTATCAATTGATAAGTCATCTAAGGTGATTGGTTGGTCTACTTATTTATTTGTAAGGCTTAGACATAAAGATAAGGGCATGGTCTTATAGGAAATTGTTTTAGGATTTTCATCTTGCATTGTTTTGTACTTTATGATTCGATTTCTATAAAATTGTGAAATTTTCTAAATTTGAATGAAATTATTCAAATTAAATTATCGATTAGTCACTTAGGGTCAAAATTCCCTAATTGTTTTAGGGTTTAGGGTCTTAAGTGAGTTTAGAGCTCATAGTTCTTGAAGCTCAAGTTTTCTCGATAATTAGTTTTTGAATTGGAAAATTTTAATTTGTTTCTAAATGTAAACTTAAGTTCTCAGCTTTGTTGATCCTTGGGAACGTTCAGACAGTACTTTTAATTGAATCATAGGCTCACTAAAAGTAGGGTTTATATTTATCAATTGATAAGTTATTTAGGATGATTAGTTGGTTTACTTATTCATGTGCACAAACCTTATGCATAAAGATAAGGAGATTGTCTTATATGAAATTCTTTTGGAGTTTGTCTCTTAAATTGATTTGTAAGTTACGATTTAATTTTTATAAAATTATGAAAATTTCTAAAGTTGAATAAAATTATTCAAATTAAATTCTTAATTAGCCGCTTAGGGTTATAAGTCCTTAATTGTTTTAGGGTTTTGGGTTTAGAGGTTATGGTTCTCGTATTCGAGTTTTATCGATAATAGGGTTTCAAATTGGAAAAATGAAATTTGTTTTTAAATGTAAACTTGAATTTTTAGCTTAGTTTATCCTTGGAAACATTTGGGAAGTGTTCTTAGTTGAATCACAAGTCTGCTAAAAGTAGGGTTTACAATTTATCCATACGTAACATGGCTTATAAGTGAAAATAAGGGAATTATCTTAAATGAAGTTCTTTTTAGGGCTTGATTCTCAAATTAATTTGTAGGTTATGATTTGCTTCTTAAGAAATTTTAGAATTTTCTAGAGTTGAATAAAATTTATTCAAATTATATTTTTAATTATTTATTTAGGGCTATAAGTCTCTGATTATCCCAAGGTTTAGGGTTTGAGTGAGTTTAAATATGTTTTAGAGTTTAAGTGAGATTATGCATGTTTTAGGGTTTTTCACCAACTCAAGAATAATTTATTTATACTTAGGAGCTTAAGGATCAATTGGCTTAATTATTTAGGAACACAACTTTATTATGCAACATATATATATATATATATATCATATTATAGATTAAGAAAAGGAAATTGTTTACTAATATATTTATATATATATATACATATTATGGGGCTATTTATGTACGCAAGTAAAATAATTTTTGTAAATTTATTAATTTATTCCTTTAACTAGCTTAATTTTGTTGTTTATTATTACTTGAAATAATCCTTGATTCGTTTGTTATCAGTTTTATATGATTTCCCAAAATTATTGATAATTTTATTGATTTATGGCTTTTCAAGCATTAAGATGATTTTATAGAGTTTAAAAAAATTTTTATGATTTGATATTTACGGTTTCTATTAAGTTTAGGTTTACATTTTTTTTAAAGTACACGTATGTAGGTATTGGGATTTTCTTGCATGATAAGGGTTTCCAAATTGTATAATAGTGTCTTTTAAGTTCATTTTAAGTTTTGAGTTTAAAATTTTAGTCGGTTTTCATTTTATGTGGTCTTATCGACTTAGGGAAATATTTACAATACTCGAGTCCGACACCATGTTTAGAAGGTTAAATTTGCAAAGTCTACAATGGTGCTAAAAACTCAATCGCCTATAATTAGAGCTTTTGATTTTTAAAATTTATAAAGCTCTATTCTATCCTTAACTCGGTTCAATAAGCAAGTATATTTATGATTTTATAGCATGGATGAGTATAGGGTTATCTTCGTAAGGAATAGATACAAGCACTAGTAATAGTTAATTTTCCTATGATCTAGCAACAAAAATTTCAAGTGATTAATGATTAAAATGTCTAATTTACTAACTAAACTATACTAATCTACAAACAACTTTTATCTAATACAATGACTTACAGAAATGATTAGCAATACAACACTTAGCATATAAACTTACTTCATTACTTAGCATGATACTACCAATACACTTTTGTCTTAATATTCTTTATCTGCAGGGAATTACTAGTTTATAAGCATTCTTCTCAGAAATACTTATTCTTAATCCTAATTATGGCTATTAGAATTACTTTTGAATTAATAACCAACTAAGATGGCATTAACGTCATAATAGTTTATCGATTTCCCTAAAGATGCAGTAACTTTCCTAATAATATCTTTATTATCAGGAGTAAGTTGTTCTAACGAATTAGATATATTCAATGGAATTGCCTCTCAACATATTCTATTGAAATCTATCTCGAGTCAATGTCGTACATTATACCGTACTTAGATTCAATAAGTTCCATTCATCAAAGTTAATAAATATCAGGAACCTACTAATCCATGCACTTATTCATACTAAGTTGATATAACAAGTCCTAAATTATTACTCATAAATGGTAAAATGGTAGCATAAATTGACAAAACTCATAATTAATAAGAAATGAAACATGGAATCAATAGAAGAGTAAAAACCCCTTTTGATTTCACTATAGAAGTCTCACAAATGCACAAATGATAAATTTCCATTGCTTTCTTGAGTAGTTCTAGGAAAAGTACATGATGTAATAAGTAGATATTATAATGAAAATAGAAAACACAATGGTATAAATATGGATGAATAGATGTATTGTGGTCAAAACTCTCCAACTAAGGTCTAGATTGTCTTGTGATATAATGTGATATTTGATGATGTTTAATGATATCCCTTATTTGAAAATTGCAATTTATTTATATTCTTCTCATTAAAAGGCCTAAAATAGACCATTTCAAGACATCCCCTCATGTTAACACTCGTTATATGTAACGATTCATGCGAAACAATTTAAAAAGAATCATTATGTCCACTTTTATCATGCTCGTAACTTAGGGAGTGATCTTTTTGTTGCAATTATTTCTTATCATCATGCTCATGATGGAGGGAGTGATCATTCTTATGAGGTGGAGTCACAGCCATGATGAACAGGTAGAAATAGCTTTAGCCTTAGTCACTTTCATGATGGAGGGAGTAATCAACACTAAGCACTCAAATCTTTTCTTATCATGTTCTGAATCTCATTTTTCTTTTGTAATTTCATCTCCTCTTCACTTTGTATTGATTAAATATCATCTCCTTGCTGTTGAATCGTCCGAAATTGATATATTACCTAATTAGGTATCAGGAACTTGAGAAATGAACACAAATATGATCAATTTATTGATTAATAAGCCTAAAAAGCGTAGAGTAATTTATGTCTATCACCTTGTCTTATTAGAAATTTATCTATTAAGTAAGCATTAGCTGGTTTAGGTGATAGTATAAATTTAATGCCTTATAAATTATTTAAGCAACTAAGCCTAGGTGAACTAAAGCTGACTAGAATGATTATTTTAAGAAAGGATTATTTTAAGCTATATAAAAGGATTATTTTAAGAAAAATGTCAATTTATCAATAAAGTTAATAATTATCGAAAATGTGAAATTAAAGCTTTCAGAAATAGTAAAGTAATTGAGATAAATTATTTAATTTATAAAAATGATAAATAAAGATGAATCATATATAATATACTTGTTTACATATGATATGCATTATATGTATTAAATATATACATATTTTTATAATAAAATATCAAATTTTGATAAAATAATATAAAATAATGGAAAATTAATTAAAAAAATGAATGGATGAGTTATTAAATGGTATGGCAACATAGGATTAATTAGAAATAATAAGTCAACACCTAATTAATTAGAGAATGACACATGATACTTAGGAAAATGGTAAAATGACATGTGACATTTAACTTTTTGACATGCAAAAATCCTAAACCTTATAAATGGGACTCCAAGCCTCATTTACAATATTTTAGGGACATGGAAACATAAGAACATAATTTTAGAAAGTTAGGAAAAATTAGAAAAAAATTCAAAAAAAAATAAAAGAAAATAATGGGAAAATATGGTGAATTACGGTTCGTAAAGCTATAAGGAACCTGACAAAGAGTCATTAGGGACTTAAATTTGTGGTGGAGAGAGAAAGTAGGCCAACATAGGGTGGTGGTTGGAGCATCGTATGTCGATGAGTCAAATTTTAATGCCTGATTTTTATTAATTTACTAAAAATATTAAAAGTAGGCTAACCTAAGTTATTTTACATGTAATTTCATGTGGTAATTTTTTTTCTTAAAATAACATTAATTTAGGGCACTTGCTTAAGAATATACTTTGTTTAGACGAATTTTAAATAAATTTTTCAAAATATTAAATAATCTTACTTTAGCCTAAAAATTTTTGTATTACACACTTATATAATATATTAAACTACAGTAGCAAGAATTTTTGAAAATTTCCATGCTTACTATTTATTATAATTATTATGGATAAAAGTGGCAATTTTACTATTTTGTCAAATTAATTAGTTTTTGATAAAATTAATATATAAGTCTTATGTATTTTGATTTCTAGAAGTTTATAATGATATTTGGAATACTTATTTTTTATCTCACATGTAAATTTGTGTATTTTCCTTAATTTTTCATAATTTCAAACTAAAAGCACTATTTTCATAAAAATAGATAATAACTAGTTTAGCATAATTTATGGTCAATAATTAAAATACATATTTTTGTGAGTCTATAGGATTTTTCGTAAAATCAATTGGGCTCGTATACTATTTATTGTATATTTTCCTAATAAATACCTATATATTGGCATAATATGTAATATAAAAATTAGTACTATTAAAATATTTATCAAATTCATATCAAATGAAAACTTTGGGGTATATTAAGGGTTGTTGGATAAGTTTGGAAAGTGTGATTTTTAGGGTTTTTAATTTAAAACTAAAGTTTATTCAGGTTAATTATGGAGTTAAGATAACACACAATCAAATCGGTAATACTAAAGGGTATTTTTGGGTTTTTGACAATATTCATTAGTTTTGATTCTTAAGACATATCAATAGTATTTGAAATAACAATTATGACAATATAAAGTTTACTAAAATCGAATAGGAAATTAGTAAGATATAGTCAAATGAAGTTTAAAGGCACAGTAGGAAAAGTTTTTCGAATGGTACTTAACTCGAAAGTTGTGTTTATATTTTCATAGGTATGATAAGTAAGAAAGGACTACGTAGTGAAGTTTAAGATTTTGCACTATTATTAAGCCTAAGAAAATGGATCTAACCCATGCTCGGAGTAGATATATTAATACTCATAACACTATATACTATTTAATGCTATGTTAATTAGATGTTGCTGTATTTCAGAAAGGGGGGGGGGGGAGGGGTGACAAATATACTACTATAGTGAATGACGATGATGTGGTGATTTTGAATGACAATAACTGTATCTTGGTTAAACTACTATGTTGCTATGTTAGGTGATGATTTGTGCTTACGAATGGTTGTGCTAATTAGGGAAGTTAAGTGATTGTTAACTTAATCTTCTAGATATTCACCTAAGTAAACCCGAAGTGAGATACTAGATTCTTTAAAGGAGAGTTCGAAAACTAGAATCAAATCATTTGGTTAAATAAAACTAAAAGACTAGTTGTGTTGAGTGATACACTTGAATTGTTATTGCATATCATGGCATAAAAAGGACATACGGGTCGAAACTTTCAAAATAAGACTTCCAAGTGATCATGAAAAAAGCATGGCTTTATGAACTCAATTTTTGGAAGCATATAAATTGCATTACCTGAAAATTGTGATTATTTTGATAATCAGATTTGGTATACTATAATGTGTGGTCTAATTTGGCATTGTTACTTCTTTGATTTGGTAAAATACAATGTGTAATCTAATTTTGTAAAGCAAAATTGGGGGTCCTACTCCTAAGTAGCTCCATGTTGCTCTTTTTAATATTAGTAGACTACAGTTTATAGTCTAATTTGGTGGAGGTCCTACCCCCTAGTAGCTCCTTATTGCCCATAGGTTCTTGGATGTTTTATTTATATGCTTAACTATGTCGACTAATGGGATGAAAATTGAAGAGCATAAGATATCGAAACCAATGCATGCTCACGCATAAGCATAGCATGTAGCATTGCTAGCAATAAATGCTAGGTTGGGTGAATGCATAAGTGAAGTTGAACTTAAGGGTTATGGTTGAAATGCTTCAGTTATGATATGCAATATTGTTTATTATATTTTCTATATTGTGTTGTTTGTCATCTACTATCATTCAGCTTCAGTAGTTAAGGGAATAAAATATTTTATCTTCAAGTTAACAACATCGTGAAAGGTCCAACACTAAAAGGATATATACTGAGAGCATGAACTGAGATCAATGACTTTTATATGGAACCTATACTAAGTCAAGAATCCTACTATTGTGAAGATGACAAAAGCAAAAGTTAGTTTATGTTTTAATGTAAATATTATGTTATACACATAAGTTGTAATAGAATATGCAGCTGAACTCCAATGTAACAATCTCTTTATCATATAAACAAAGTTATCTTTTAATGAATGAGTTGGTTGAGCTAAGTTTTTAATAGGTATTTTTGTGTTATGGTGCATTTAATGCTAAGCCGGGATGTGACGAGTGGAAATTTCAAGTCTCGAGAAGGGAACTTTCATGGTAAATGACCACTTACTTAAATTGTGCTTAGGAGGAGAGTTCAAAAGGGAGAATAATCTCAACTGTGACCTTTATCCAAAGAGAGAAAACGGATAACTTTGTCTTAACTCTTCGAGTAAACGATGTTAACCAAAAGTGCTTTTTAAGAGGCAACCTAAGCAAATTCCATTTCTCTTTTACTTCAATTTCTACTTTATGTCTTTTTTATTTAGATTTGGTTTTGTAATAAGTCAAAGCAAGTTGTTCTTAGTTCTTCTTAAGTGTTCCATGGATGAATTTAGAAGTTAAGGAGTTGTTGGGATTAAGGGAGCAAATAGGAAGGAATGATGATTGTGAACTAGAGCATGGAGCTCAAGGAAGAGAGATAAGAATGAGTCTAGTAAGGACCATTATTGAAGACCACGTCAATGGTCTTGACTGTATTCCTTTCAACTTGATTTTTGAATTTTGGAATTTTTGTTTGGGATATCCATGACCTAGGACCACACCTGTGTTCCTAGTCATGTACTTATAAGACATGGAAAGTATAAAGAAAGTATGAAGTTTACAATTGAAAATTGGTTAGAGGGAACCACAGCTAATGACTAGGGTTGTGGACATACCTGTATTCCTCTTGTCGAAAAATTACACTTGGAAAAGAATTTTAAGGACTCGACCCCAATGGAGCCCATAGCCATAGATTACGACCATGATCTTGCCTATGTACTTGAAATGTTAATTAATCAAGATACATCGGAATCTTACCTTTATTGAAGTCAATGTTACATTCCTAATTTGAAACCTTCTCACCTAAAATTCACTTTTCCTTTCCAAAACACCTTCCTCTTGTTAATATGCAATGAATATTCAAAGAAATCTCTTAAATTACTAGTTGCTTAGATTGAAAGATTTAATTGTAATTTTTTTAAGAAAATAATTTGCTAAATTAGAATTGCAAGAATAATCTAAGAAAGTAGTATTTAATCAACACTTAACTTTGAATATCCCTATTGCATTCCCAAATTCCTAAGCTCTAATCTAACAAATTAAGTGTGGTGAAGAGAGACAAACCACTAATGAAATGTTGACCTCCATACCTTTTACCTAAGCCCTTCCTAAGGGCTTATAGAATCTTCTAAGGAGGATTTAATCTCTAAAGCTCAACTATGATGAATTTCAGTACAAGGAACGTCTACTGCTAAACTCCTTAAATGTCTAGCTTGAACATACCCTGATATGCTTTGTTTCATGAGTAGATGCCAAGCTCGCAAACATCTCTAGTATAGTTGACCTGTCAAGTGTTAGGCATCCTAATGTCGACTTCCCACATGTTGAGGACCTAGATGCTAGCCTCCCAATTTCTTCTTGCTGACCTGTTCCTTTACCGAAATTACTAGGATCTAACACTTCATTGCCTTATGTACAAAGGGAATGATAGTGCACCACCTGTCTCTACTTTTTTTGACATTATACTATATTCTCTTTGTCATAGGTTTCTTTACTTTGTATTACCCCTTATGTAATTTCGCATATATCCTTGTTGCCCTAAGGACTTCCTATAAATACTCCTTTGTTATTTATAGCCGGAATTATCAATCATAATCATTATAATGTTAATGAATATTCCCTCTTGTGTCTTGTAAACAACCTTCTCAAGTTATAAGATTTTGCTCTTATATAATCTTACTAGTAGCTCGAGATTAGTGGTGAATGGACCTTAGCACTTTGCTTATGCGTCATATCAAGCCGAGACTAAGTATTATTATGTTCATCAATGGGTCATATTTGATGAGCAGCCTCACAAAGCTACTAGAAAAGCCAAACCAACCTATCCCTACTTTCTTCGATAGTTTGAAGGACCCATTTTCAATCCTAAGGTAAGCCCTTATGATAACTGAGCTCCAAGGCATATCATATTTCCTAGTATCAAAGCTTGGGGTTACTACTGATAGTCGAGTGTTTGTAGTGACTAGTTTTTGAAGTAGATTACATACTTTATTGTACTTTATTTTCTTTACTATAAAATAGAGCAAGTGTTGAAGTTGTTGTTCACTATAGCGCTTAGTAATATTGTATGGAATCTTTTGTTAGGTTATGAACTAGTTAGAGTCTTGTTTTGAGATTGGCGAATCCTAATATATAAGGTGAGATAGGTGATGTTAAGTGTGATGCTCTTAGTTGTGGTCATATTGAACAATTAACCCTTGAACCATGGATGAATAGATATAGAACCTTACTGCCATTATGACCAACCTGGCCATGATTATGCAAACATTAGTGGAAGCTCGACCTTGAGAAGGAAATGTCGAATGTGAATGAGGTATGTGAGATAGGCTAATAAGGTAAGATATGGAAATCCAAGCTCTTGATGCTATGAATGCACCATAAGTGTGGCCTATCTAAGCCGAAGGATACATACATCAAAGAATTAAGTCAGGAGAATTTGAGGATGTAGAACATGGCAAAGACGAGGATGACCAATTCCCTAAATATGACAAGAGTAAGTTTTGAGCTCCTTGAAGGACTGAGCACATCAAAATACAAGTTCTAAGCTTCTTTAGATTTAGTAATGCTGATGAATATATGGACTAGGAAGAAAAGGTTAAGAAGATACTTGATTTATATAATTATGAGGATGCAGTACAAATTTGAGTAGCTACCTTTGAGTTTTATGGTTATGCAACAATGCGGTGGAAGAAGTTGTAGGCCATACATTAGTGAGCTTAACATGAAATATAAACTTTGAATGAGATGAAGCGAATTTTGAGGAGCAGATTTGTTCTCGAGTACTATGAACAAGACACTTTCCAATCTCTTCAAGAACTTAGGCAGGGTGGTTGAACTATAGATGAGTATGTCTGAGAGTTTCAATTGTTGATGATCCGACATGACATTGATCAACCAAAAGTGCAAACCATTGCAAGATTCATTTTTGGTTTACATATTGAGATTGGAAACATTGTAGAGGTGTATAGACTTAGGACTCTGGATAAGACTCTCCGAATTGCATAGAAATTTGAAATGAAAAGGAAAAGTCAGCTTAGTTAAGCTTTGAGAAGCCAACTTGGTATCTCAAATAGACCTGGCAAGTCAAGCCAACTAGGATATGACTGAGCCTAATATGGTTTCAAGGTGGACCATTAAGGTCAAGTTCTGAACAGACTTGATGAGGGCCAAGGTAAGGCTAAGGACAAAGAGCCTGAAGTCAAGAAGGACTTAGGTTAGAGCTTAGGATGGAAGACCAAAGAAATTAAATGCTTTAAGTGTCTTGCTTCAAACATATTGCTAGTCAATATTCGAACAAACATGTGATGGCCATTAAGGGTGAGACCCTACAAATTGAAGTAGAAAGTGCAAGTGAAGGAGAAGAAGAGGTAAATGTCGGGCATCTATTGGATAAGTTTCAAGAGGATTCTAGTGCCCTAACTTAACCTGAACTTGGGAAATATTTTATGGTTGTCCATAGATCCCTCATTATTGATGGAGGAAGCTATACTAATATGATAACACAAGGATTAGTAAAGGCTTTGAAGTTGCTGATCTGCTCTTACCTCCACACTTACAAGATCTATTGGCTCAATGGGAAAGGTAGATTTCCAGTTACCGAACAAGTCTAAGTGTTGATCTTTATTGGTGATAGATATAAGGATGAGGTATTATGCAACATCTTACCCATGTGTACCTCACACATACTACTTGGCCAACTATGACTGTTGGACTTAAGAGTACTCCACGATGGATATAGAAACACCTATGTGTTATAAAAGGATGGAAAGAAAGTCATGCTAACCCTTATAAGCCTTAAGGAAGTTCAGGAATCCTAAGTAAAGGTTTCCAAATTTTTGCAAAAGAAGTCCTTGGTGATTTCCCGTACATAATTTTCTAAGGGTATCAAAAAGGAGGAGTTTCTATTCTTAGTGGTTGAAAGGTTACTTGAGTTAAAGGAAGATGGAGTCGTACCATTTGAAGTGTAGTTTTTGCTCCATAAATATGCCAACCTGCTCCTTATCAAACTACCAAAGGGTTTACCCCTTGTTAGAGGCATTGAACATTGTATTGACATTTAGCCGACATGGCTCTACTAAACCGACTTGCCTATAGACTTAATCTCAAGCAGATAGTTAAGCTCAAGAAGCAAGTTGACAGGTTGATTGATAGAAGATATGTTAGAGAAAGCATGAGCCCTTGTGCCATGCATGTAGTTCTCATACCTAAAAAGGATGGCTCTTAGCAGATGTATATTGACAATGAAGCTATCAACAAAATCATTATCAAGTATAGATATCCAATACATCTGTTGGATGACATGTTAGATGAATTACATGGTGCAAGGATCTTTTTCAAGGTGGAATTAAAGAGTAGCTACCACCAAATCCGAATGAGAGTCGAGAATGAGTGGAAGATAGCATTCAAGACAAAGGACGGTCTCTTTGAGTGGTTAGTAATGTTGTTCAAACTTATAAATGCATCAAGTACATTTATGTAACTTATGAATCATGTCTTGAGATTATTGATTGGTAAATATGTTGTGGTTTATTTTGATAACATCCTAGTATATAGTACTAAACTTTCATTTCATGTCAAGCACTTGAGATCTACGTTAGACATTCTCTTAGTTGAACACTTGTTTGGCAACATGAAGAAGGGTATATTTTGTCAAAGTAAAGTTATGTTCCTCAGATATGTTGTGTCTGGTGGAGGTATTCGAGTTGACGAGGAAAAGGTTCTAGCTATACTTGATTGGCCTATGCCAACCTATGTAGTAGATGTGAGAAGCTTTCATGGTGTAGCTTTTTTCTATTAGAGATTCATTTAGAATTTTAGTTTTGTAGTTGCCCCATTGATTGAGCTAACAAAAAAGAACTTAGAGTTTAGATGGTTAGAGACGGCTTAGAGAAGTTATGATAATATCAAGTCCAAGCTAACTTCTACCCCAATACTGGCATTACCTGACTTTGATAAAGTCTTTGAAATAGAATGTGATGCCTTTGGAGTTGAAATTGGTGCCATTCTCATGTAAGAACATCGAATTGTCACCGACTTTACTGAGAAGCTCAATGGTACAACTTTACATTATTATGCATATGACAAGGAGTTCTATACCCTTGTTTGAGCTCTTTAGAACTAGCAGCACTACTTATACGGATTAGGAGTCCTTGAAGCATTTGTAAGGTCAACAAAAGCTCCCCCAATGTCATGCCAAACAAGTAGAATTCTTAGAAACTTTTTGTTATGTCATCGATATAAAAAGGCAAGCTTTAATAATGTCATTGATGCTCTGTTACATCGATATGTGCTTGTTATAAATTTATAATCTCGAATACTTAGGTTTGGTGCTATCCAGATTAATACAAGGAAGATTCGCACTTTAGGCCCATAGTGGTCAAATGTAGCTATTGAAGAGTTGTAGACGGATTCTATTTGAGCCAAGGATTTTTTTATGAAGGGTAAACAAGTGTGTATGCTGAGAAGCTCAGCCCGAGACCTATTAGTTTGGGAAGCCCATGCTGGGGGCTTAGTTGACCATTTTGGAGAGATGAGGACATTCGAATTACTGAAAGAGCATTTTTATTGGCCAGAGATGATAAATGATATACATAAAGGAAGGTGTGCAAATGAGCCAAAGGAAGAAATGAACCTTATAGGGAACATATACCTTTACCCATACCTAATCGGCCTTCCTTTACCCATACCTAATCGGCCTTGGATCTAGGTATGGATTTCATGCTCAGCTTACCTCGAATAGCTCGAAAACATGACTCTATCATGGTAGTGATCGATCTATTCAACAAAATGAACCACTTCATTCCCTGTTACAAAATTGATAATGCTTTATATGTTGCTAACCTCTTTTTGCAGGAGATTGTGCAACTACATAGGATCCCTAGAAGTATTATATCAGATCATGACCTGAAGTTTACAAGTTTCTTTTAGCGAAGTTTGTGGAAGTAGTTCGACACCAAGTTGATGTTTAGCACTTCCTGTCATCCTTAAATAGATAGTCATACTGAAGTCGTGAATAGAACAATTAGAAGTCTGCTTCAAGTTACAGTTAAGAAGAATCCACATGAATGGGATTTATGTTTGCTTGTTATTAAGTTTGCCTACAATTGCTTGACCTATAACTCAACAGGATAATTACCTTTCGAGATTGTCTCTAGCACTGACCTAAACTTACCTTTGGACATGATTGCCAACCCAACTCTAAGAGAAGAAAATCAAACTGATCTTCAGTGCGCTTAGGAATTTTAGAGACTACATAGGAGAGTTGCCGAGCAACTAGCAAAAATAGTGGCATAATAGTGACAGCAAGGAAATCGAGGGAGAAAGCGCATCGTTTACAATATTGAAGATCTTGTATGGATTTTCCTCAGTAAAGAGCGATTCATAAGGAAGAGGACAAACAAACTTTTGCCCAGGTTGGATGGTCCATTCAAAGTCTTGAGAAGAATCAATGACAATGCCTAATGTTGTTAGGCATTTTTTAATAATTATTATATGGGCTTATATTAGTCGGCCTAATATTTAATCACGGTCCAATAATCTAGTCCAGGTACAATTCCCTCTGACTTGCTATAAATATCAAGTAAGACCCTTAGATAATGGCCCTCTTTCATTCTCTCTCACTCTTCATATTATGCCATGAGTTTACTCTTATGACAAGGGGTTAACTTAAGCATCGAAGTGGCCACGCCAAAGCACTTACCAGTATCTCTCGTAGTCGTTTTCTTATTTTGCAGGTTTTTGTTTACCAAGACGAAAATCAACTGCTAATAATTGGGACCGTTTATAGGAAACGCGTAATTTATTACCACAATTCCTGAATATTCTTTCTTTTGATGGATTTGCTCCATTCTCTATCTCTAGATTTCTGTGAATTTCTTCACAGCTCGCTCGATTTATCTTGGGTTTTCTCCCCTTCGTGAAATGTGTTTATGCTATAAAAGTTAAAAACCACTGTGAGTAACTGCCATTGATTTTACGTATCTGAAGAATCCACATTTTTTGAAAATGGGGATTTAATTAATTGCTCCACTCGTCTCATTTATTCGTTTAACTCTAAGATCCGTGTACAAATGCTTCTTCTCGTGTTCCATATGGTTAAATGCTATCAACATGCGAGATTTGGGAAGGTGATCTCTAGATTTGCAATGCAAATTTCCGGACGCCATCTAAATTCTTTGTCCTAATACAAGCTGTAACCTAGATAAAATCATAGACTCTGCTGCTCACACCAAGTGTCCAACAAATCCGTTGAAATTCCTTTGTTGGGTGCCATATCAATTGAACTCCCTTTACACATGAATATCTTGAAGATTTCAAAGATTTACAAGCATTGCAAGTTCCTTGCAATAAGATCTACAAAGCCGCAACAGCAAATGTCTAACCAGCCAAATTACATACTTAAGCTCTATGCCCAGTTATCTTAAATCTCAGTCAAGTCGCTTGGGTAAAGCAGCGGACGAGAAGCTACCCACTTTCCAAATCCGAACTTCAGTTGAATTATCTCGAATTGCTGAGACATTTTGGCCGAGTTGCTCTCTTCGCCAAACAAGAAACTCCAAGTTCCTGTTGGCCAAGATCCAATCTGCTATACGTCCTTACCGTGCTACGCCGAGCAATATCTATCAACCTGTAAATTGTCGAGAAGCCGAGTGCTTCATAGTAATCAAGTTCCCGAACCCTATGCCATGCTATGATGAGCAATCTCTATTGACCAACGAGTTGTCGAGAGGCTGAGTGCTTCAGAGTGATCGAATTCCTGAGCTCCATGTCTTGCTGTGCCGAGTAATTTCTATAGGCTTGCGAGTTGTCGAGACGCTGAGTGCTTCGGAGTAATCAAATTCCCAAGCTCCATGCCGTACCGTGCCAAGCAATTTCTATAGGCCTGCAAGTTGTCGAGAGGCCGAGTGCTTCAGAGTAATCAAATTCCCGAGTTCCAAGCCGAGTGGCCAAGGAGCTTTCTCCCTAGTTGCCGACTACTGAAGAGCGTTCTTCATAGTCATCGATTGACTTCCGTGGCCGAATGGCCGACTAATTTCCATGGCTGACTCACCGATTAATTTCCCTGGCCGACTTGCCGACCAATTTGAATTACCGAATTGCTGACTCACCTACTCCACTCGCCGAGTCAAACTTCTTCATGCAAAGACAAGCCGACTAATTTCAATCTCAGTTTCTAAGCAACAAAGTTGACGGAATTGCTCATTTAAAGCCAAGTCGATCCTTTCTCGATATAAATGCGTAGCTACAAAGACGCCCAACGATAAGTCCGACGCCGAATGTTAGGATGATGAGTTAAGAATTTGCTGACAATAAGACATCTACTTTCTTGATCCGAGCTTCGTTCTTGCCGAGCTTCCATGCCCAAACGTTTTCTTTGATTATATGTTGTCTAGAGGTTCATGCAATATAGTTAAATATAAATATTGATCAGCAACTACACAAAACTATCCAAGCATTCAAGACAAGGACCAAGTAGTGCATGACTTATGGAACAATTCAACAAAACCAAATGTTAGGCTTTTGATCCAAGTTTGTGTTCACGTTTGAATTGTCCTAGCATCTTTAACATACTTGCGAAAAAGTTAGTTGGCGAGCCAACTAGCGTCGCACGCATTTGAGCAGCAAGTCGGAGCTATACATGGAGCTTTAAGATCAATTTGTAAGTGCCAATATTTTTAAGAAAGTTTGAGCTCAATAGTGGCTCTGCTACCTTTTCGCGCAATTTTAGCTGAATACCGAGCATTCCAAGCCGAATTATCTCCTCGAACTCGACAAGCATTTGGCTGAGTAACTAGCAAGTAGATAAGCGGCCGAAGTTTCTTGTAGTCAAGCTACTCGAAAGTTGTGAAATCCAAAGCTCCTCAATCGTGCTACAATTCGAGCATAACAACACCAGGCGCGTACCAACCTAATTCACAATAACTCCTGTACAAATTGACCAAACTCCAAAGTTGCCGAGTTATTGTTCTTCTAGAGTTATTGTTGACTAAGCAATCAACTTTGTATGCCACTCCAACTTATATACGTGCTAGTACACATGCTGACTCATAGACTTTAAATTTCCTTGTTCTTGATCTGAACTACACACTTCACTATCCAATAGCCACGTGGTTGTGTGGCAATCGTGGCATTTGGCAATTATTGACCTAAGCTTTTTTAGTCGATCATAATGGTGCAATTTGAGTTTCAACATGCAACTAATGACAGCGAACTTGATTCAATTTGTCCCATAGCAAGTCACATATACATGTAGCGAAAATCCCAAATACACGCCTATGATACAAGCTAGTAGTCAAACCATACATGCTAGTCCTCATTGATTAAAGATAAATAAACCTTATGCTTGCTTATTCTTGATTTGTCAACCATTCAATGTTTGTAGTGATTCATTTAAATTTGAGAAAGTCAATTTCTACCTCCTCTTAGAATGAGAATGAGAGCTCGAAATAAACTAGGCTAGCATACATAATCTATTAATGAACAACTCTTAATACCTCTTAAGTCCTACATACTGTGGACAATTAACAAGTATAAACTTAAATGCTTTGTCTAATAAATAGACAATGAGCCACTTATAAACCCTCAGTCATCAAACGGTAATGGGTTAATAGTCAAATCCAACATTTGGCACCAAAGTCCTATATATTAACGAACTAGAAGCCAATTAGCCTACTCTATGGCTCTACTTAGCATGGGTCGTGCTCCGTTTAGACAACTTGCATGCTTATCCAGCCTCTATAGGCACATTGGCCTCTTTAGGCCCTCACCTTTTCGGCTACATTGGCCCCTTCAAGCCTTTACCTTTTGAAGTGTTTTGGCCTCTTTAGCCCCTCTCCTTTTCAATCATATTGGCCTCTTCAAGCATACTAACCTCATTAGGCCTTCGTCTCTTTAGATGCTCTAACTTCTTTAAGTGCTTCAACCTCTTCAAGTCTTTACTTTTTAAGGCATACTAATATTTATAAGTACTTTGGTCATTCTTGCTTTTTACCTCTTTAGGCCTTTGCTTTTTTAAGCACTCTAACTCCGTCAAGCTTAGATTACACACCTTTCTAGAAATACCACAAAATCAACATCCCAAGATATTCTCTTTTCTGACTTTGTCACTAAAGAGAGTGGAGAACAAATGTTGATAGGCATTTTCTAATAATTATTATGTGGGCTTATATTAGTCTGTCTAATATTTAAGTCCTCTTCAATAATTCAGTCTAGGTATAATTTCCTTTGACTTACTATAAATATTAGGCAAGACCCTCAGTAAAGGCCCTCTTCCATTCTCTCTCTCTTCATACAATTTAAGCATCGAAGTGGCTGCGCTAGAGCACCCTTAGACATCCCCTATAACTATTTTCTTGTTTTACAGGTATTCATACATTGAGACAAAAATCAACTATCAACACCTATGAGTTAAAATTACCTAATATGGGGTATCACCAACATTCAATGTCTCTAATTTAATACCATATATTCTAGAAGAAGAAGTCAACTAAGATTTGATGACAAATCTTCAATAACCCCAAGGAGATGATGAAATGCCAACCTTCGAACCTCTCACCCAAGCCCATCTTAGGGGCTTACAGAATCTTGTAAGGAGGATTCAATGTTCACAGCTCAATAATGACGAATTCCAATACTAGAAAGGCCTACTATTAAACTCCTTGAATGCTTAACTTAGGTGTACCTTAATCTGCTCTATCTTATGGCTAGATGCCAAGCATGCGAACATCTTTGGTATGATTGACCTTTCAAGTACCTTAATGCTGACTTGCCACATGCCGAGAACCTGAATGCCAACTGTTGATAGTTAGTTTTCGTCCACCCATCTTACTCGTCCATTTAGCTGCCGTCGTGCTACATAACCTAAATTCTTGGCACCTCACCAAGTAATTAATATTCTCGGCGCAAATTCGTTGTTGATTTGAATTCAGGTTCATGGCACGAACAGTTATTATAAGTACAGTTATATTACATAACTGTTTACTCTTCCTATACTTTAGGAAAGGTGACTAATCAACAAGCTTCTACGTATCTCAATAGTTATTCCGATAATTACTTCTTCAGACATGATAATCTCCTATGAATTTGGGAATGAAACTCTATAAGAGACACCTGATAACTCCTAAACTCTTTACTTTACCCTTCTCATACCAGCTTACTGACTTAAGCATTAATGTGGCCACACTAGACTGGCCCTAGTACCAAGTATTTTCTTTATCTTTGCAAGATATTTCTAATCCCCAAACTCCACTAACAGCACCAACATCCTAGTTTCTTTCTACCAACTTATTCCTTTACCCAAATAGCTCGACTACAGTACTTTAATGACCCATGTACAGATGGAATGACAGCGCACCACCTGTCTCTACTTTTTCCAAGCATTGTACCATATTCTCTTTTTTGTAATTGTCTCATTTACCCCTTCCGGCAATGTACTAGGTTTCTTTACTTTGTATTAGCCCTTATGTAATTTCGCACATTTTCTTATTGTCATAGGGGCTTACTATAAATAGTCCCTTATCATTTGTAGCCAAAGTTATCTACCATCATCATCATATCATTAGTGAATATTCTCTTTTGTATCTTGCGAGCAACCCTCTTAAGTTACACATCCTCACTCATATCTAATCTTGTTAATAGCTCCAGGTTAGTGGTGAATGGGCCTTAGCTCTTTGCTTATGTGTCATATTAAGTCGTGTGGTGTTCAATGGTGGGTCATATCTAATGAGCAACCTCACGAAGCTATTGGAAAGGCTAAACCAACCCATCTTTGCTTTCTTCAATAGTTCGATGGACTTATTTTCAATCTTAAGGTATGCCCTTTTGATAATTAAGCTCCAATGCACATCAACTACCACTACTACCAATGGCACTAAGACCTTACCAACCCCTCCCCCCTTCGGTTGCACAACTCGCCATGAAGTTCTTGCCAAAAAGACTTTTTCTCGATTAAGCTTCATAGATTGGGAAGTATTGAAACTAGCCAACATGGAACCTGAAATTCGTAACATGGTTGGGAAAGGGGGTTGGGATAGGTTATTCAATCTAAGAGCTAGTATATAAGAAACTAACTCCATAGTTCCTTACCACCTTATCCCTTGAACATAACCATGTACCTTATGGAGCTTAAAATACAATCTCCATAGCAGAATTTGGGGTTTTGATGGGAATTTATGACAAAGAGTTCGTCCGTTCATTAGAATTTTACACCCTTCTGTATGAGTTAGCTTAAGGTGTCACCCACGCCACTTATTGGTTGAAGTTGAGTGGTGAAAAGATGCACAACCCAAAGTTTACAAGGGGATCTTACTTGAAAAACCTAATATACTGAACCTCCATTGGTTACCCACTTACACCATTAGTAAGAGAGGAAAGAGCATTGATGTGGTGGCTATGCATGAGGTCTTCTACCTCTATAGCCTAGTGGAAAGGTACCCAATTAACCTAACACTGGCACTTGCCTTCTATATGTGACACCATGTAACCAATGCTTGAATGAACTAATCGAAGTGTAGACCATATGTAATAGTTTTAGCAAAACAACTTAAGCACTTTGTTGATAACCTACAATTGACCATAATTTAGAATGTCACCTTAATGACCTTATCAACTTTTTGCTAAATGGGACTTCCCTTCGATGAAGTTAACACGCCATCCCTAAAAAGGAAAGGAAGTGAAAGATCCTCTAATGACGAATTAGTGAAGGAAGTGAAGAAACTAAAAAGTGAAGTTCAAAAATTGGTATATTCTTAAGAGATAATTGAAGAATCCCTAAAAAGATTGTTTAGACAACAAAAGAGGATGATGGAGTTTTGTAGTTATCTCACCAACTAAGTCAAGATATAAATTCCTCCATTGATGGATGAGAAATTGATTGATGGGGCGAGGCAGATGAACTTAAGGGATGTGGAGGAGGAAGCAACATCATGGACTCAACAAGAGGAAACTTATAAGGGGAATGAAGAGAATGAACCCAACAATATTGATTTAGTGGATGAAACCAATGCTAAAGACTTAAATGTTTTCTAAAAATTTATAGTTTATTTGTTTGTTTAGGTGTGCTTTGATTTTGGTGATTTGATGTTTAGTTTCAATAAGTGATTAGTTTGTTAGTTAGATAAATTTGCGAGTTTCCATGTTTTTATTTTCAAGTTTATGTTTATGTTCTTTCAATTCAATGAAATAATAAAATTTTCTTTTCAACATATGCTTTTATCTTTTATTTTAAGTGTGTTGTTTAGATTTTTGTTGAGTTAATAACCTCAAGAAATTTACGGTAAATTCTCATGGATGTTTTGAAAAATCCAATTATTTAAGGGAGTATCATTTTTTCTATGTTTATATTTTCTTCTCCATTATATTTGCTTGTAATTATTTTTCCTATAATTTAGAATTAGGTACATCGAGGATAATGTGCTAAATTAAGTGTGGGAATGGCATATACTACTATTATTCAAAAATCAAATTTTCTTTCCTAACCCCAAATTTTTTGCAAATTTGCAATCTAAATTTAATAATAAGATAGTGTTTGTATCTAAATTTTCATCTATTACACATGGAACACATTACTAGAATTGAATAGTAGAATTTCTATTAAGTAAGTTACATGTTATTTAATTGAAGATTCCATGACATTAATTAATTAATCAATGTAGTTCAGCTTTAGTCATATGCTACTTTTGAAATTTACTTAGATGTATACTTTTCTCTTTTTGATTTTTAGGATACCATAATCCTAAGCAAATAAGTAAATAAAGCTTGTCTCTTGTAATTTCCCTTTGAAAATTTATTTTGTTGAGGGCAAACATTAAGACTAAATCGATAAAAAGTGGTTAGCAAGGATTGGTCTCAATCTCTTGAAAGAGCAACATTTTTTCCCACTTCCAATTTATTGAAAAAGAGAAAGGTTAATGGAAGAAAAATTAATAAGAATTGGCCTTGATCCCTTAGAAGAGTAAAGTACTTTACCATTGTCAATGTTAATTACAAAAATAGTTGAATTAGTAAAGATTGACCTTAGTCACTCAAAAGAGCAAGATGCCTTCCTACTGCTAATAAGCTTTGATAAGTAATTAAATTAAAGAGCTTATCAGTAGAACCTTATGTTAGAGGAATGAGTAGGAGATGAGTAGATAAAACATGTGTTTACTCTTGATTATGGTGTTCGATAGAGTTAGGAGAGATTTGTATATATCTTAGCTAAATGGAAAGAAGTCATGTATGATTCTTACCCAACTAAATAAAAATTGGACTAATTTAAGAGAGAATCCTTGGTTAAATAGTAAGGTTAAACATTGGATTACAGGAATTAACCGTTGAATTCTAGTATTTGTGTCTAGAATGTAGTGAAAAAAGTGAACAAGGAAAAGAGTGTATAAGTTACTAGAAAATTCTAAGGGATGTGATGTTTATTTGTGGAGTTAATTCAAATTCTTATAATTCCTAAATAATAGTAATTCACCTAAAAATCTTGTCTTGATTTATTTTGTCAATCCTTATTAAAGATTGATTAATTTTCTTGAGGACAAGTAAATGTTTAAGTATAGGGAGATTTGATGAGTGTAAAATTACACTCATCCTTTATGTTGTTTTCTTGGATGCTTTGAATTATTTTGATATAATTCCATTGTATTTGGTATTGATTTGAGTTATTTTTTATTTTAGGACTCGAATGAAGCAATGAGATGAAAAAATGATAATTTAGGCAATTTTTTTAGAAGAATTATATCTATTTTGAGAGATAATTTGAAGATAGCAAGTGTTGAAGAGAATTTGTTCAAGAATAAAGCAACGATGATGACCATGATTACCCTTCACAATTGTGGTCTTTGGCCGTGAAGCTTACGTCTTTAATATCAATTGAAGTTTAGAGAATTTTTTTCACAAGAATTTGAGTACAATCTCCTACCATGGATATGTTCACCAACTGTGATCCTCTAGTTATTAATTTCAAGACAATTTTTTGAGAATTAGTGTAAGGAGTAGTTCATTCCCAATCACCAAACCCATGTACCTTCTCATAGACATGAAATTTATTTCGATTTAATTCCTATTTGGAGATTATTTTATCCAGATATTATAAATAGAAGAGAGATACATGTACATAATAGAGAGAGACATAGTTAGGCATAGAGACACTCTTTTCTTAGGGTTTATTTTATTTTTATCATGCAAGTTTTTGTCTTTATTATGATTATAGTATAAAGCATTGATATCTAGATTTGTGAACCAATGAGGTAACAATGTAGTGTATGATAATTGTTTTATTTTAATGAAATAATCTTATTCTTGTTAATTCAATTATGAGTTTTGTTTATATTAAGTTGTTATTTCTAAAGCCTCAACTTAATTATCTAATTTTATATATTGAAATCACGAGACCAATATATAAGTAGATCTACTATAATTGAAGAGATTTGTTATAAGCATAGAAATAATTCATAAATTTCTTTTAGAGTTGAAAATTATTTTTTATTTGTTTTATGGAATTCCTACTTTTAATGTTGTTCTAAGGAGTTATATCTTAGAAGCGATTAAGGTAGAATGTAATTAGGATTAGAATTTAATAGAGAACTGCTTCCTATTACTTTAGCAATTGAATTCCTTCAGTTAATACAAATAAGAAATTCATTTAAAACCTTAGATTACTACATGTTAAACTCTTGGTGATCAGAGTCAAGATATCCCCATTTATGGTTATTTAGTTTTATTTCATTGTTTCGTTCATAATAAATTTATCATTTGTTTTCACTTCTTCATTTTTTTTCAACTATCATCAATATTGCAACCTTACATTAATCAGAGTAATTTAGTACGAGTGAGTACGTGTTCAATCCTCATGGGATTTATAAATTAAGATTCTCAAAGTTGTCTATATTATTACTTAACAAGTACACTTGCCTAATGAGCAAGGTATATACCCCATCACTAATATAAAGAGAAGGTTAACTTCGGCCCTAGTTTTAGCTATACCCAATTTTTTTAAGTCTTTGAGTTGAAACGTAACACTTTTAGCATTGGCATGGGAGCTATTATCATGCAAGGTCACCAACCTATTGCTTATTTTATTGAGAAACTTAGGGGAGCTACCTTAAATTACACCGTGTACAAGAAGAAATTGTATGCATTGATCCAAACTCTACAAACATGGCCACATTACTTGCTACCCAAAGAGTTCATCATGTATACTGATCATTAGGCATTGAGGTATCTCGAGAATTAACCAAAGTTGTCTAAGTGACAAGTTAAATGGAACGAGTTTCTAGAAGGTTTTTCATTTGTGATTACGCATAAGAGAAGGAAAACCAATGTAGTATTGGACACCCTATCCAAGCTACATTTGTAGCTTTTCGACCTATTGATGATACTGATGGGATTTACTAGTATGAAGGAGCAATACCCTTAGGACCTTTATTTCAATCCAGTCCATGCCTAATGCATTGAAGGAAGAATAGTGGATGACTACTTACTGAGGATGGATATATGTTTTGAGCTAGAAAGTTGTGTATACCAACCTGTTTGATCTAAGAATTAATTATGAAGGAGGCAACAATAGAAGATTATCAAGTCATTTTAAAGAGAGGAGGACATATGATAACACTCATATAGCATATATATTTTAGAATAATTTTGTATACTTTCAAGTATTAATTGTGTTGATTTTACAAGGACTTAGAGCTTAATTGGTTATTATTTAATTTATAGGTGTTTAAGGAGCTTTTGATAAGTTTTAAGGAAATTTTATGAAGTTTTAGAGCTTTAATGAAGAAGTGCATTGACTGAGCTACTCAAGTGAGTGAAGTTAAGATAAGAATTAAAGTCTAGAGAGGATCACATGCAAGACCACAACTGTGTTCCTTGGATGTGTATAGATCATCTAAGAATTTCATTAAATTATAAGAGTTACACTTGAAGGAGAAGAACAAACTATAGAGTACGATTGTAATCCTAAGGCATGTACATGCCATGAGTAGAAAATCTCTTATTTTTGGAAGGTTCCTTTATAATTCTAGGTCTAAGTTCTATAAATAGAGGTCTGGGCTTAGTATTTAGAGAGAGCCCCTTAAGGAAAAATTGTGTAGGGTGAAGTTATAATAGGGGTTTCTCACGTCTTTTATTTTATTTTCTTTTAATTTCATGATATAATTTATTATAGTTCTTAGTAGATCTATTGTTGAACCTAAATTCTCAACTAACACTTGCTTTTATATTCCATCTATGATATTGCTTTTTGCAATCTAATTGAGTTGTTTCATATTGTCTTTGATTCAATATTATGGGCTATTGGATTACTATATGAGTCTACTATAATGTTTTCAAGATCTAGTAATTAGATGGACTAATGCAACTAAAAGTAACTACTTTGATTAAGGTTTAGCTTATTAGTTTCTCCGGATTAGGTGTTACGCCTCAAACTAGAGAGTTGTAATAACCCTATTAAGTAAACCAACCTATGCTAAAAGCTAGTTGTCTTAGCATCTAATGTAGGTTTAGCCTACATAAGACGTTCACCACTCCTCTACTTAAAAGCGTTATATTTAGTTTTATAAATTGTAAGAAAGATGAAACTTCAATTTAATAAAAATTGCAAGAGCTATGTTGTTGTGAAAAGATAAAGTGTTACTAAAATCCATAGGCTTGCGGAGCAAGGAATGAATCTTGTTACTAAAAGCTAAGGGTCACTTAAGGAGGCCTTATTAGTTTTCTTAGAGATTAGTACAATCAATAAACCAAATAGAAATCCAATTAGGTTGATGAACTACCAACCATCGGTTCTATTACTCGCGCATAGCTTTAAGGACTCCAATCCCTCACCCAAAGAATCCTTTCTTAGCAACCTACTAATAACGAGAAACTTTACACCGAAAGAATGTGGTTGAACTCCTTAAGCTCCTGGCATTATTATACGTTGATTTATACCTTCGGTAGTAATGTTACCGACCATTCTCTTACTAAGGACCTTGTGTTGATTAATCCGACTAATTGCTATCAAGAGGTTTTTGCTGAGTAATGAGAGACTCACTTACCGGCCAAGTAGTTTTCTATCGGCATGCTACCATTTCTCTCATCTTAACCCCTTTAATGTTGCAACATCTTGATCCCTCTCGCCTACTGTGTTCAAAGAATCTTTATACGAGACCAATGTTGCACTGCCACCTATCTACTTCACCTGATATTGTACTACTTTTCCATTTTTGTCTTTTGTCCCTTTTACTCTTTTTTGTATATATTAGGAATCCTCTTTTTATATATACTTTCTTGTAATTTCTTTATTTGTAATGTTGCCTTAGGGATATACTATAAATAGTCCACTTCCCTCGTAAGCCACAGATAACTTACAATTAAGATTAAATATTTTGTTCTTATGAGACAACCCTTTCTAAGTCTATCTTTTGTACACTTTTATCTAATCTTGCTGAGTAGCTCAGGATTAGTTTATACACTTTTATCTAATCTTGTTGAGTAGCTCAGGATTAGTGGTGGGTAGACCTTGGCATCAACTTATGTGTCATATTAAGTGAGGTATCAAGTTGTGTTGTGTTCGTTGGTGAGTCGCATCCTCCGAACAGCTTCACATCAACTACTTTTATTCACCTGTAGACCATTTCCCTCTAATTTCTTTGATATTTTGAAGGACCTATTTTAGTTCAGATTTGTTATGTTAAGTCCTAGTGATAACTAAGCTCCCAAGCATACCATATAATCTTAGTATTAGAGCTTAAGGTTGAGACCAAGAGTTTTGTAGTGATAGTTAGTATGCTATTTGAGATACTTGTGTGTTTTGAACACATCTGTGTGAAGTATATTTACTGAAACTTTAGGTTGAGAATGTTGAACCTTAGTGTATAGGGAGAGATTAACGATGCTGAGAGTGATGCTCATGGTCGTGGTCGAGTTACCTAATAAACACCACGTACTACTGATGAGCAGATATAAGATCTTACTGCTATTATGGCCAACTTAGCTGTCTCAGTAAACAGAGCACTAAAAGCCAGACCGCATGAGAGAGTTGATGAACAGGGTTGAGAGATGAAAGATAGGCCAAGAAGGTAAATGAACGAGCGAGCTCCAAAAGCCTTTCCAATGAACTAAGCACCACTACAACATGCTAATAGAGTCGTGAGAAGGAGGTTAGAATTAGACGAAGTGGAAGAGTACAAAGAAGAAGAAGACCAATATGTTGGGATTGATGAGCATGAGTTTAAAGCATTAAGGGGTATTGAACATCTTAAGGTATAGATTTCAAGCTTCAATGGGTTTGGTAGTGCTGATGATTACTTAGATTGGGAAGAGAAGATCGAAAAGATATTCAACTTCTATGATTATGAAGATGCTATCCACATTTGAGTGGTTGTGTTAGAATTTTCTGGGTATGCAATAATGTGGTGGAAGAAACTACAGAATGCTCACTCGAAGGCTCGACGCGAAATCTGAACATAGAACGAGATGAGGAGAGTTCTGAGAACTAAGAAGTAGGTTCATTTCCGAACACTATGAACAAGATACTTTTCGACGACTCTAAGACTTAAGGTAAGGAAACAAATCTATAGACGACTATGTTTGAGAGTTCCAGTTGCTCATAAGATGATGCAATGTCGACGAACCTGAGACATAAACTATAATACGGTTCATCTCTGGACTACGGGCTAAGATTGGTAACATCATAGAACTATAGAACCTCATAACTCTGGATGAAACCATCCATGTTGCTTAGAGAGGTGAAAGGTAATGACAAAACCAGGTTTCTTGGATGTTAAGTAGTTGAACAATACCACTGAATAGGAGCGCCTACCGAACTGACAAGTGAATGATAGAGCATCAAACAATTCCAAAGTGGAATGCCGATGTCAGATGCTGAGTGGACCAAAAGAAGGCTAAAGGAAGAGTAAAACAAAGGAGCCTAAGATCTAAAGAGATCTAGGTCAAAGTTCAAGAAGGAAAATATGAGAAATCAAATGTTTTAAATGCCTTGGTTATGGACACATGGCTAGCTAATTTTTGAATTGTTGAGTCATGACCATAAAAGGAGAAAAACCCCAGTTTGAAGTAGAAAGTGTGAGTAAAGGAGAGGAAGAAGCGGCAACAAATTAAATGTTGGAAGAATTTCAGGAAGACCCCGATCTTGAGATACCTCCTAAGGGTAAAGCCGAGTATTGCTTCGTTGTTCAATGATCTCTTAGTGCTTTTGTGGCTAATGAGAATGAGCAATGAGAGAATCTCTTCCATATGAATTGCTGGGTGAATGACAAGCTATACGTTATGATCATTGACGGAGGGAGTTGTACCAACATCATCGTACAAGGGTTAGTTAAGGCCAAGAAATTGCCAACCCTTCCATACCCTAAGCCGTACAAGATTCATTGGTTGAACGAGAAAGGAGGACTATAAATTGTTGAGCAAGTCAGAGTGCCAATTTCCATTGGTGATAGGTATAGGGATGAGGTGTTGTATGATATCCTTCCCATGTATGCTTCTCACATATAACTCGACCAACCGTAGCTATTTGATTTGAGGGTGTTACATGATGGGTATAGAAACACCTACATTTTCTAGAAGGATGGAAAGAAAATTATATTAACACTTATGAGTTCTAAGGAAGTGCAAGAAGCTTAAGAAAAGGTTGCTAGATCTCTCCAGCAGAAGTGCTTAATGATTTCCTGAGCTCAGTTTATACGAAAAGTCAAGGTTGAGGACTATTTGCTCCTTTTAGTTAAGAGATTCTTAGAGGTTAGAGAGGCCGAGAACTTACCTATCGAAGTGTAGTAGCTACTTTAGGAATTTGCCAACCTATTCCTTATTGAGATGCCGTAAGGTTTACCTCCCTTAGGAGGTATTGAGCATTGCATCAACCTTCAACTAAGGGTTGCCTTACCAAACTGACCCGCTTACAGGCTTAATCCAAAGTAGGTAGTTAAACTGAAGAAACAGGTAGATGAGTTAATGGATCATGGATATGTTTGTGAGAGCATGAGTCCTTATTCTATACCCACTATGCTCATACCGAAAAAGCATGGAAAGTGGTGAATGTGCATTGACAGCTAAGCTATTAATAAGATTACTATCAAATATCAATACCCGATTCCATGGCTCGATGATATGCTTGACGAGTTACATGGCGCTTGCATCTTTTCTAAGATTGACTTGAAGAATGGCTACCACCAAATACGAATAAGACTTAGGGCTTCAAGACAAGGGATGGTCTGTTCGAATGGTTGGTGATGCCATTTAGTCTAACTACTGCGCTGAGTACGTTTATGCAGCTGATGAATCAGGCACTCAGATTGTTGATCGGTAAATGTGTTGTGGCTTATTTTGATGATATTCTGATCTACACTGTTGACCTCTTCGTTTATGTCGAACATTTGAGATTGGTGTTTAACATACTTCGTATGGAGAAATTATTCGACAACCTATGGAAATGCACGTTCTATCAAAGCAAGATTATATTCCTCGAATATGTCATTTTAGGGAAGGCAGTTTGAGTTAATGAGGAAAAAGTCAAAGCTATTAATAAGTGGCCTACGCCAAGTGGTGTTGTCGAAGTCAAGAGCTTCTATAGTCTAGCCTCATTCTATCAGAGATTTATTCAAAACTTTAGTTCCATAACTGTGCCATTGACTAAATTGACCAAGAAGAACATTGAGTTTAGATGGACAAAAAAGGCTTAGAGGAGTTTTGAAGACATGAAGTCTAAGTTGACGTTTGCTCCAATAATCGCCTTGCCAGATTTTGAGAAGATATTTGAGGTTGAATGTAATACATTTGGTGTCGTCATTGGTGCTATCTTTATGCAGGGGCGTTGACCCATTGCCTACTTCAGCAAAAAACTCCAAGGTGTTACCTTGAATTACTCAGCCTACGGTAAGGAGTTTTATGCCCTTGTTTGTATACTTTAGAACTGGCAACATTATCTATTGCCAAGAGAATTCATCATCTATTCAGATCATGAATCTCTAAGCATCTTCGTGGGTAACAGAAGCTTTCTCAACGTCATGCTAAGTGGATTGAGTTCTTGGAAACCTTTTGCTATGTCATCAGATGTAAGAAGGGAAGCACCAACACAGTAGCTGGTACACTTTCTTGTTGTCATACCTTCATTAGAACGTTACAAGCTAAGGTACTTGGATTTGGCACTTTACCTTATCGGTATGAGCATGACCTACATTTTGGGCCTTTAGTAGCTTAGTGTAGTGCTAGAGGAGTTGCGAAAGGATTCTACTTGAGTGAGGGTTTCTTGATGAAGGGTAAGCAGATGTGCATATTGAGTGGTTCTACAAGGGAGCTAATCGTTCAAGAAGCTCATGCCAAGGGACTAGCCAATCATTTTAGGGGAAAGAGGACAATTGAGATATTAAAGGACTATTTTTACTAGCTTGGGATGATGAAGGATGTGCACCGAATACTTAACAGGTGAGAGGTGTATAAATATACAAAGAGAAGGAGAGAACCCTATGGAGAATATACACTACTACCAATTCCAAAGCGGCTGTCGATAGATCTAAGCATGGATTTCATGCTTTGCCTTCTTTACATGCCGAGAAGATATGACTCAATCATGGTGATGGTTGATCGGTTCAGCAAGATGGGCCACTTCATCCCTTGTTACAGAACTAATAATGCTTTATTCATCGCTAACCTCTTTTTATAGGAAATTGTGTGACTATATGGAGTGCCGAGAAGTATTGTATCCAACCGTGATTTGAAATTCACAAGCTTCTTTTGGAAGATCCTAGGGAGGAAGCTTAGCACTAAGCTCCTGTTCAATACCTCTTGTTAATCTTAGATAGACGACTAAACTAAAGTAGTGAACAGAACCATCGGTAACCTCCTACGCGCTACTGTTGGAAAGAACTCTTGTAATTGGGATTTATGTCTACCTATCATTGAATTTGCCTATAATCACTCAACTCATAACTCAACTAGAACATCACCATTTGAGGTTGTTTATGGACTTAACTCGAACCTACCATTGGATTTAATTAACAGTCTGATTACAAAAGGGGAAAGTCAATCAGGCTTATAATGTACCAAGGAGTTCCAAAGGTTACATCAGAAGATTGCCAAGCAATTGGCCAAAACTGTAGCTCGATAGAAGGAAGTAGGAAACCGCAAAAAGAGGCGAGTCGTTTATACCCTTGGGGATCTTGTCTAGGCCTATCTTAGCAAGGAACGCTTCCTTAGCAAAAGGATAAACAAACTATCTCCTAGAACGGATGGATTCGACAGGATCCTAAGGCTCATTAATGATAACGCCTATGAGATTAAGCTACTCAAAGGTTTCGGTATGTCTACAACATTCAACGTTGCTGATTTGACTCCTTATGTGCCTGATGATGATGAAGACCAAGATTTAATGGCAAATCTTCAGCAACCTCAGGGAACTAATGAACTATCGACCATCGATCCCATTACTCGTGCACAGCTTTAAGGACTCTAATCCCTTACTCAAACAATCCTCTCTTGACAACTTGCTAATAATGAGAAACTTTATACTAAAGGAATGTAGCTAAACTCCTTGAGCTCCCCACATTGTTATATGTTGATCTATACCCTCAGTAGTGATGTTGCTTACCATTCCCTTACCAAGGACCCTGTGCTGAGTAATTCGACTAACTAGTGCCAAGTAATCTAACTAACTATTGCCAAGAGGTTGTTGCCGAGTAATGAGAGACTCACTTACCAGTTGAGTAGTTTTCTTTCAGTATGCTACCATTTCTCTCATCTCGACCCCTTTAATGCCGCAACATCTTGATCTCTCTTGCATGCTGTGTTTAGAGAATCTTCGTATAGGACCAATGTTGCATTGCCACCTATCTATCTCACTTGACATTGTATTACCTTTCCATTTTTGTTTTTAGTCCTTTTTACCCTCTTTCGTATGTACTAGGAATCCCCATTTTGTATATACTTTCTTATAATTTTTTTATTTGTAATATTGTCCTAGGGACTTACTATAAATAGTCCCTTTCCCTTGTAAGCCACAAATAACTTACAATTAAGATTGAATATTCTATTCTTATGAGACAACTCTCTCCAAGTCCATCTTTCATACACTTTTATCTAATCTTGTCGAGTAGCTCAGGACTAGTGGCGGGTAAACCTTGACATCAACTTGTGCATCATATAAAGTGAGGCGTCAAGTCATGTTGTGTTCGTTGGTGAGTCACATCCTCGAAGTAGTTTCATACCAGTTACTTTTGTTCACCTATGGACCATTTCTCTCTAATTTCTTTGATATTTCGAAGGACCTATTTTAGTTTAGATTTGCTATGGTAAGTCCTAATGATAACTAGGCTTCTAAGCACACCACAGGTAGTATTAAATCTCACTCTCTGACCCTGTTCTCTAATCTTCTAGAACTTGAAGTAGTATTAGTGAATCTACTAGATAACTTGCAAAACAATTATAAGGGAATGAGCGACAACTTGTTTAGTAAGTAAGACAAAAAGAATAGCACATATCTAACACAAAGCAACCAGGGTTATCAAGTAAGTTTAGTTAGATACAATGCATGATCATGCAAATGTCATTACATGATGTTGATTGGTGGTCATGAGATCAAAGAAATTGCACTCGCTTTAATTTGGGTTTCGAGGAGTTTAATGTCATGCACTCATGAATTTGGTCACCAAACTAAGGCTTATATAATGAAGAACACACTCCACTTGAGATTACCTTCGAACTATAAATCCTAACCTAGTCATGACCTCCTATCCTGTCAATTAATTTGACTAAGGGTAGGGAGAGGACTATTTTTGCTATTCTCAATGAAAGGGTTCGAGTTTAGCCCATACCTCCTAACCATTTTCCCTTAATGGATTGCAATGCAAGTTCGATTAATAGTTAAGCCAAGTTTGTTTTAGATTGCTTTTGAGGTGATTAAGCAAATTCAAATAGTTCAAAGCATGTAATGTCATGAAGCAATCAACACATTAATCTATAGCACAATAGTATTTAAGTACACATATTGCATACGCATAGGCAACTAACTTACAACCATAAACAAGATATATATTAAGGTCTCCAAGTATTCTTAAACAATACTTCAAAGTACGGTGAAGCACTAATCCCGCTTACGTAGATACTGATGCTCATTCTTCTCATGCGTCACTATCGTCTTCCTTTATTATCCTTATAGAGTAATGTAACATATTTAGTTTCTATAATATACATACAATGTATGAGTTCAGTTTGATATTTAAATATGATCGTTAATTGTGTTAGGTGGGTTTTCTAAAGTGTTTATTAGATATTAGTTAAGTAGAATACATTTTAACTAAGGTTCTAACTTAGTACAGATTGCTACCTAATAGTTTTTGATCTAGGTTCTAACTTCAGTAAATTCTTAGAAGTTATAGGAAGGTGATTTTCTGATCTACTCTCCAACTTCCAATAATTTAATATTTAGTACCAACCATCTTCTAACGTCCACTTACTCTCACATTTAACGTCTTCCATCACACTACTTTCTAACATTCCAATTTAGATTATTATCCCAAGGGTTTCTAACTTATATTCTAACTTTAATGAGGATGTGGAGTCAAAGTATACACCACTTTTTAACTTGAATCCAATTTTTAATGTATTCTAATTATTCACTACTAGAATACATTCTATCATACTTTCTAACACTATTTCAGACTCGTACGATACACTTCCTACATCATTAAATCTCTCGATTTCAACACCAACCTCCTTGTTTCCATGCTCCACCAAAATAGTTCAGTATCCCAATACTCATTTACAACCTAAATATTACACATGCAATTCAAATTACTTGGAAATTCTTCCATTTTAAGCATTTCCAACACATTACATCCCTATTAAACCAAATTACCCAAAAATCCAACTTCATAGTTTGTAAAAAATCTTCACATAACATTATAGTAAACCCTTTTAGGAACTTGTATATAAAAATTAGGATAGAAACAACAACATTTGCTATTTTTAAATTTTAATATAAATTTTGTTTTTAGGCTCCGTTTCTTAAGAAACCCATATTTCGACTTTGAATCTCAAAAATTTGGTTTGATATTTGGATTCTATGTACAAAAATACTCCAGAAACTGAGTTTCATGATTTTTAGACAATAATTGCTATTTTTAAAATTTAATAAAAAAAAATCAAGGCAAAATGGAGGATTCGCTATTGCAATCGTCTCCGATGGTCAGCAATGGCAAGGACGTTGTTTGAAGGACTAATCAAATGGTGTTCCTTTCAGCTATGACGTTAGTTATACATTAGGTCTTCATTTCTCTCGCAACTCCACACAACCAATCCTATGCTATAGTCTTCCTAAAATTTTTCTTAAGTTTCCTTACTCTCTGGAGAGCTCCTCTTAACTTTACTAAGTTTTCTTACTATTCCAAATGACAAAGGAGCAAACGGGTGATGCTTTTATATGGTGTGGAGAATTGGCAAGGTAAAAGGACAAGTGTTGGTAAAATTTACATGATTGTCTTGCTAATGTCATGTCATCGATCTAGCTTAGCTTTTCTAGGTGGAATTCCACTATTTATCACGCCAACTGGCTACCAATATTTCCTATCTATATTAATTTGCTTCCTTTATTTACTAATTATTGAGTCAACAAAGACATATTTTATGTAAATGTTAGTTTACATATTATACATATGCACACACACACACACACACACACACACACACACACACATATATATATATATCCCTACATATGAATTACATTTAGTGTGTATATACATATTCCCTAGTATTATTTCATGCCATTTTTGTCAATTACAATATTCAAATAATCTTATCTTTAAAATTTAATTAGATATTAAAACTTGATTCCACACTTCCATTGAATAGTGGTTAATATGACTGTATCTAGATTTTTTTTAGTTATATTATTGATTTATTTAAAATATAAAAACTAGTAAGGTCATTTCCTTTAATTAGATAATTATATAAACCTTTTTTTTTTTAGTGAAGTCATAAAATCTTAATTTAATCAAGTTACTTTCCCCAACGCTCTAAAATTGGATACTTGGATCTTATTTGCTAGAGTATGGAGCTTACATTGTACTTGAACGATTGTTATTATTCTTGTTTTTTCTTGATCTTGTTCACCTTTGTTTAGTTTGTATGATTATTTAATTTGAGAAGTTAGATAATTGGTAGTTTAGGGAAAATTGCTTGTAATATAGGGTTTCCTTAATCTCATGGTTCCTTGTGTGATTGACAACTCGACTTTATGGGATTGATAACTTAATTGAAATCTGTCTAATAGTATAACTTGACTAGATACACTTGCCTAAGGCTAGTATTAAACCGTATGCCACTAAAGCCCGTATCAACATACTGCTAATATCCAGGTTCTATCAGCCTAAGATGTTAAGGGATGTTTACTGAACTATAAAAAGATGTATGACCTGCAAAGAGGCAAAGAGCCGATAAGTGTAAGGAAGGGCTATGCCTTTACCTATTCCAACCAAAACTTAGGTTAAATAGAGTATGGACTTTGTTCTTAGCTTACTAAGAACGACCTATAGGAAGGATGTTATTATGGTAGTTGTTGACAAATTTAGTAAGATGGCACATTTTGTGCCTTGCAACAAAATTAACAATGCTTCAACTGTTTTTCTTTTTTCCTTATAGGAGATCGTGAAGTTGCATGGAGCTCCATAGAGTATTATTTCTAATAGAGACCAAAAATTCTTAAGATACTTTTACAACACCCTGTGGGAACGATTAGGAACTAGGCTACTATTTAGTATATCATGACATCCACAAACTAATGGATAGACAAAGGTCATTAATAGAACCCTAGGATCATTACTCTAAGCTACTGTTAGGAGGAATCTATTCGATTAGGATACTTGCCTACTTTTAGTAGAATTTTCCTACAATTGATCAATTTACAATACCAGATGCAAGACCCCATTCGAAGTTGTCTATGACTTCAATCCTAAGCTACCTTATAACCAGATGCTAATATCGTAGTCTAAGCAATGCAATTCAGAAGCTAAAGATCGAATCAAGGTTCTGCAATAGATTTACAAAAAGGTTACTAAATAATTGACACGAGCTACTAAGAGAGTAGAATAAGGAAGTTAAAGATGGATAAAGAAGAGGTTGTTTTAACCTAGAGATCTAATGCAGTTATACCTTAACAAGGAAAGATTTTTGAGTAAGAGGAAGAATAAGCTATGACCTTGCATTAAGGGACCATTCGAAGTGCTTTAAAAGATTAATGACAACACATATAAGCTTGAGTTGCTTAAAGGGTATAAAGTCTAACTTCTTCGATATTATTGATCTAAGTTTGTACTTACCTAAGGAAGATACACTAGTAGAAAACTCTACAAATTTGATCCCAAATCCAAAATAATCTAGAAGGAATAACAGGAATCAACCTAAAGGACCCCTCACTCGTTCGTGGGCTAAAGGTCTAATGAACATAGTCCATTGAATTATCTACAAACACCCAAGTTTAGAAGAAGGAGACTTGTTCTACTGAGCTAATCCGATTGCATACTCATGCTACGACAAGCTAAGTTCCACATTGGTATAGGAACAAGGTCGATCCAAGTTGTCCAATGGTCCACTTAAGGTAATGATTAAGGTGTTCAAGTTGTCATAAGATTTCTAACCTCTTCTATCGACTTAATCTAAGGACCTTGTACGTGTACAAAAATGTTTAGGTATGAATGCCGAGCTGAATCAAAGTCTTGTTGTTGTTGACCTTATCTAAATAGTAGAAAGATCATTAAATGGTGTATCTTCCAACCTCTTTCTAAGTGACGTGTAACCCACTACATGATTTGTACGACTTAAATGCTAGGATATTCACTATAAGACGAATTACAGATCTATCCCTATCTTTTTTGTAAATTAGCTAGATGTACTTATTTAGTAACTACACCCTTTTTTAGTAATTACTAATGATGTAATGTTGTCCTAGCTATGAAGACATAATATCCTAGTTACAGATGCTATAATCATCATCTTCTTTCGTTAATGAACTAAGGACTATTATCATTTTTTAGTATCCTTTTCCTTTATGAAAAGCTTTAGCTCTTATCAATCCCTTTAATAAGGGTTATGGTGAGTAACCTACTAGACTTAGACCAGTGCATCACATCCAAGTTGTTTGGCTGTTTGTGTCCAACTGGTGCATCACATCTAATTGAATAGCTCATAGGTTTGCTAACCCCTTACCTACAGGTTCATCCTAACCCATTATATTCTTCTTCAATAGTTTCCAAGGACCTGCCTACGTTACAGTATGATCTAATCATATGCATACCCATGGTTTTGCCCGTACCATAGTTATGAAACATGCAAGAGAGCTAAGGGGAGAAGAGAATTGCATAAAGAGTATATGCCCCTACTAACACTAACCTTACCTTAGGTCGATCTCAATATGGACTTTGTCTTAAGATTGCCTCCAGACATGTAAGGGAAAAGATTCTACATTTGTTGTAGTAGATTGCTTCATCAAAATGGTACGCTTCATTCCGTACCATCGAGCTAACGATGCTTTATATATTGTTGACTTGTTTTTGCATGAAGTTGTCCAAGTCAAAGACTATTGTTTTAGATTGGAATACAAAATGCTTAAACTATTTTTGGAAGACTCTTTAGAGAAGACTTCAAACTAAACTTGTGTTCAGCTTTAGTAGCTACTATTGATAACTTTTTTTATAACTACTCTATGGTTTTTTATTGGCCAACTTAATACTTAAGTCCGATATGATAATCAAATTCGAGTACACCCCTTACTGATTAGCTATAAATACCATACAAGACCTTTACGTAAAGGGACCCTCTTTTTTCATTCTCAGACTCTTCATAACACTTGAAAATTCTATTGACATGACAAGAGAATTAGTTTAAACATCGGAATGGCTGTGCCGAAGCACCCTCTAGTGCCTCCTATAACTTGTTTCTCGTTTCGTAGGTGTCTGCACACCAAAATGAAAATTACCTGTCAACAATTAGTGCTATTTACTAGAAATACATAACCCAAGATCACGTAGTTAAAAGCCATGGGGGAATGCTTCTTTCTTTGACAGATCTCCCGACTCTAGTTGGTGATGATCTATTCTCATTATTTTCATTCCTAGAATTGGCTGTTTTTACCAATAGAATTTGAATAACTCCTTCATATAATTGCAACGGTGTTGCATGGTGATGAGACTTTAGATTTCTTTAACATAAAACCAACCAACACTCATTATCATTTCCGTAATTGACCCTGTTATATTATCCAACATGTAGATAGAAAAATTCCTCAAGCATGTAGCTATTTTATTTCTTTTTTGCTTTGGGAGAATCTGTACATACTTTGCTGGTTAACGTCAGCACCTTTAATTTGTCTATTGCTTTGTTGAAATCTGCACATTGATGTCATCTTACTTTGTCCTTTGATGGCTGTCAACATTTTCGATTGGAATTTGTGGTTTCATGAGCGGTTACTTCATCCCTTAAAACCTGTGTGTACATAGAGGTCTAAGAAACCGTCAAAGGTAACTGCCAACGGAGCCGCAGAACTTGGGTTAAAGCTGCATCGACTAACTTGTGGTGGATAAACACTGAGCAATGACAGCCAAGTCCTCGTGTACGGTGGATCAGCCGAGTTGTACCCTCATTTCTAGGCCGTGCAAATAAACTATGAAAGATGTGTTGGAGAGTGCGCATTAGCCTCGAGTTTTCTGTTAAAAGGTCCGGGCAGCCACTTGAAGAGAAAATCGATCTGAGCTATCCAATACATGCTAAGTCGAACAGCAACAAGTGGTGGATTTCTCTTCCGAACTGCAATGTTGAGCAGCTTTGCGTGGCTATTCGAGAAATCTCCAAAGCCGGATAGCCATATAGCTGAACCGCCAACAATGCAAAAGTGTATTACTAGTTCCTGAGCCTCCATGGATGCCGAATTCCAAGCTTGCTAACATTTTTTGAGTTTTATCTTTTAAAGTCGTGTGTAAGTTCGTACCAAGCAATTTCAATCTTGATGCCGAGTTGCAGTCTATGTTAATCACCGAGCTAAGAATAGAAGAAGGGAGATCATGCTGTACCCTATTGTATGCACATGTGGGACTTAAATCGTCCCATCGAGTTGAACTAGCTCTCCAACCACCAAGCTTTGTGCTGAGTTGCCGAGAAGCAACTATGAGCATAAATCCCAGACAGCAATGCCGAGCATTAATCCATTATTACCGAGCAGAGCAGCTTCACCTATTGGCTGAGCAAACTATTGTATGTTGGTAATTACCGAGAACCTTCTAATTAAGTGCTGACTTTAGCTCTAGAGCTACAAATGTCGAGTTACTCAATAATAAACATGGAGATAGCTGTGGGTGTTCTATATCTTCCTATGTCCATATTGTAAATAATAAGGTCCCCTACTTTTTAGAGAAAGATTAATAATTCTTCAGATGCCAAGCAGTTCTCAAGGGGGACTGAGTAATAGGGCTAAATTCCAACTCATGTCGAACTGAGTTAAATTTGATGACTGAGCTAGTGATTGTGTGCTAAGGACTTCACGAGTTGTTCAATTTTCAACTCATCGAGCTATTTTATCGACTGAATAAAGAATCTTCAAGCTTTGTGTCGAATTTCCGAAAGTTTTGGCTGAGTTGTTCTCTTTGCCAAATGAAACTCCAAGCCCCTATTGACCGAAATCGGATCTGCACATTTGAGCTTCATAGTGGTTGGGTGTGGATTAAGCATGCCAAGCTTGCTACTCTGAGCATAACGGCAACAAATGTGCCCATTTTGCAGCCATGAAGTTTCACAACAACACTAGGCCGAGATACTTCCTACTCCAAGCGTAACGGCAATGCTGAGTTAAATGCCGAGCAACAGTAGCCAAGATGCTAAGCTTGTCTGATTCATATCAAGTCGCCAAGCTCCATGGTTGAGCAGCCAACGTAGCTTCTCTACTCGCTGAGCTTCGAGCCATTTCGGACCTGAGTGAATGAAGAGCAGCCATACCAAGTCACAATAGTTTATCCAAGCTGTCGTCTTCACAACAAAGTTGGAATTCCAACAAAAACTCAAGCTATATCCCTGAGTCGGATTTGTGGAGCAAGAAAGCAGTAAAAGGACGAGCAAAATCTGACGATGTCCAAGCCTTTTACACGAAATCCAAACTACTCCCCTTGCCAAATGCCAGAGAGGAGCAGCAACTCTAAGCTTGGAACACCTTACTGAGATATTCTTTGTTGAACTCTACGAGCATCCAAGCATCATCCATGTGCCGAATTTTTTTTTTTTTTGTAGCAGCCCTTTTTTCAAGTAGCAATAATATGCCGAGCTCAACATCTCCAAGCTCAGATTTGTTGGATCTACTGCAGCTTGACTCTTATAACCGAATTCTTGACACCTGGATGTCTACTCAAATTGAGGTGGCACTCAAATCGAAGCATCGTACATGAGTCCGAACTTCACATCTGATATAAGCTGAACTCTTCTGAGCGCCCCCCTAAAGACTATCAACTGCGGGCCGAGAAAATTCAAGTTGCAGTAGTGTATCATTTGAACACCCCAAACTGCTCATCCGTGCATTCTGAGCTGTGCTTTTATTGCACCGATCTCGACATAGCCGAGTTTCTTAGTGGCCGAGCCCAACACATGCATGGTAAAAATCCAAAGAGCATACCGAGCACTCTTGCTGCCGGTAACCGAGCAGTGGGGCCGAATTCCAAGAGCATCAGATCCTGATGATTAAGCTTCTCAGCTGAGGAGCCCGATACTTGTACGGTAAAAATAGGGCAATAAAGCAAGCCGAATACATCACCATGCCGAATAACTCAACTCGTACCGCATCATAAAGCTCAGCAATAAATTAAGTTGAGTTTATTCTTCTAAGCTCGAGCTCCTAACCTAAGCTTCAAAACATGGGTGACGATACAAATAAGCCAAGTTTCATTAAGTTACAGCCAATCAACATAAGGATGAGATGTCCAAGCTCCAAGCTCCCTTTGGGTCAAACGGCAGTCCTAATGCCGACCCTTCACAGCAACCTGCCGATTTCAACAAGCCTCCAACCAAACTCTATGGACACCAAGCTTCATGGTCGAATTCCTTCTCCAAGTAACAAGTGCAACTATTCAACCTCCTTCAAGTACAAGATCCCCATGTTTGCTGAGCTTTGTTGAACTTCTTCAAATAGCTCTCCATAAGTGATAGCTCTTCCTCTAAACGAGTCCCAAGCTGAGTTATTACAGCCTTGCATAACCAAATAATTTTAAGATCAAGCTTCAGTTGAAGGTCCACTTTACAGTGAGCACTAACTAATATGAATTGAGCCACTATCTCAAATATCTGAGCTCACCTATGCAATCGACTTGAGCTGAACTTTGGGACAAAATGTCATATTCTGACATTCAAGCTCCGAGTGTAATGGAATGACCCTAGCAACTATGACATTAGTTTTTGGCTAAAATCTATATGCACTATCCAAGCCAATTCAAGCTGTTACTAACAATAACAGTTTGAGAAGACCTTGTTACTAATGGTGTAGCCAAGTCCCACAATCAACCAAAGATGACTGAGTTTGCAACAAAGCCGAGTATGATCGTGCATCATGACCTGTGCCGAGCTAGAAGCTCCAAAGTCGCAGTTCAATAATATGCTAAACTATCAATGGCACACAATTTCATGCCGAGTTGAACATCACTTAATTGAAGTTCCATGTTCTAGTAGTTAAGCTCCATGTTAATCCACAACAGTAAGTGCTAAATTCCATCCATAAGGATAGCCACAATCCAAACTATTCTATACGGCATTTACACTTCAATAAACTCCTCTTAGTAATAGAATGCATCTACTTATACACTGGCTTTCATTAACAAAAGATGAGTAAACTCCATTACTACTATTTATGATTCATTCAGTCATTTATTTTTAATATGCATCTATATTGTGCCTCGTGTTGATCACTTGTTGGCATTCTCACTTAATCCATGGATTGCATATTAAATTAGATTTATCAATATGTTGATCCATGATATAAACTTCAATAAGTCTGATAATGAGAAGTATCGACCATTTGACACTTGTAACAACTTATTCAGTCATTTGTAGACTTTTTTACTTCCTTTGGAGGCCAATATGGAAATTCAAAAACAAACAAAGGCTTGAGAAATGCCCTCCACCTTAAGCCCACGTGAATATAATCCACTAACGGGCAACTCCTTAATAGCTCAAAGTCCTATACATTACAGACAACAAGCTAGTATAAACTCAATGGCTCCATCTAATAGATAGGCGACGAGCTAATCGAAATTCCTAAGCCATTAAATGGTGATGGTTTAAATACTTTAGTCTGACACTTTGTACGGATAACAAATAGATAAGCCAAAGTCCTATACGTTAACGGATTAGAGGCTAGCTAGCTTCTTTTACGACTTTACTTAGCACAAGTCATTCCTAACTTGGATGACCTACATGCTTCCTCGGCCTTCTTAAGCACATCAGCCTCTTTAGACCCTAGCCTCTTCAGGTACTCTAGCCTCTTGAAGCTCTCTAGCCTTTTCAGGCTCTTGCCTCTTTAGGTGCTCTAACCCTTTCAAGCCTTTGCTTTTTAAGGCATACCAATATTTATAAGTGCTCTGGTTACTCCCACCTTTCGCCTCTTTATGCCTTTACTTCTTTAATCACTCTAGCTTTTTAAGCTTTAGATTACAAACTTTTCTAGAGATCACACAAAATTAACTTCCCTAAATACTCTCTTTACTAACCTTGTCACCAAAGAGAGTAGGGAGGAAATGTTGATAGCATTTTTTAATGATTACTCCATAGGCTTATATTAGCCAACACAACACTTAAGCATGATTTGATAATCCAATCTAGGTACAACTCTTACTGAGTAGTTATAAATACCATACAAGACCCTTAAGTAAGGGGATTCTCTTTTATCATTCTTTGACTCTTCATAACACTTGAAAATTCTATTGATATGACAAGATAGCTAACTTAAGCATTGAAGTGGCCACATCGAAGCACCTTCCAATGCCCCTTATAGTAGTTTTCTTGTTTTGCAGGTGTCCACGACTGGAATGAAAATCACCAGTTAATAGCCATCCTTAGACTAATGACCAAACTAAAGTGATGAACAAAATACTAGACAATTTACTCAAAGTTATCGTAGGAAAGAACTTAAAAGACTAGGATCTATGCCTATTAGTTATAGAGTTTGCATACAAACGAACTGTTCATAACACTACTGGGAAGACTCTATTCAAGGTCGTCTATGGCCTCAATCTCACTATTCCACTTAATATGATCAATACCCTTACAACTATTGTAGAAAATCAATCTATAATCAATTGAGCCCAAGAATTGCAAGAGTACACCAATCTGTAACAAGGAAAGTTGCCAAGTTCAACTAGAGACAAGAAGAGATTGGTAACTGAAGCTAACAAGCTATTTCTTTTAGATCAGGAGACTTGGTATAGATTCACCTTAGCTAAGAGCGATTTCTACACTTGAGATAGAGCAAGACATCTCCATGAGATGATGGTCCATTTAAGATTCTGAAGAAGATCAATCGCAGTGCCTACCATATCGAACTGCACAAGAACTATGGTTTTTCTTCTACCTTCAATGTGTTGGACTTGATTCCCCACCAACAAGAAGAAGAATACCACATAAATACCTAGGAAGAACAAAAGCCTAAGACCACTTTGGATTTGAGGGCAAATCTTTCTGACCACCAAGCAAATGATAGGATTCAACTCCCTAGACCGATTACGTACAATCGAGCTAAAGGACTCCAAAGACTCATGCAAAGAACATTAGCTCGCAACCCTATCTAAGACAAGAATTCCTATCCCGACCTCTATGTTTCATTCTGCTACTGACTTGAATACCAAGTTCTCATATGTATTAGTATAGTTTCTGAAGTTGCCAAGTCGATGTGCTAACCTGCCAAGTAGCATTGCCATGACATAAACAACATTTGAACCGACCAACTCAAGTGGCTATCTAAGCCAATCACCAGCACCCAACCCAATCCCAACCGAATATCTTACATGACTGATAGACTAAGCTCCAACCTAATCCAAATTAGGTCAGCTCTGACTATAGACCTTGTTTTCTTCATTTCATCCAAACTGTACAATACTTGAGAACGCTAGCCACCACATGACATGTGTCTTTTGGCATAACATTCCAAAAAGATTCTTTACTTTTTTATACTAAATATTCTTTGTCTCTTTTAGCCTTTTTAGTATATTTCATGTATTCCAATTGTAAATTACACTTTTGTCTTTTCATACATGCTTGTAACCTTAGTAAGGCTAACATATATAAACCCCATTTGTTGTACGCAGACGTCATTACCTCTTGATTATCAAGCTAATATAAGTTTCCTTTATGAGCAATCATAGTGTTCTCGTTACTCTTTTTAACTCTTATCTATTTCCTTTAGTAAAGAGTAGTGGCGAGTGACCCTATAGTTTAGATCAATGAGTCATATTTAGTGGATTGTAGGCTGAATGGGATCAATTGGTATATCATATTTGATTGCTAGCTTCCTGGACGTTGCTAGCTTTCTTTGTTTTTCGTTGGTTCTCATTGTTGTCGTACTTCTTTGTATGTTCAAACCCCAAAGGTACATTATGTATCAACAATGATCTTTTTATGAGATTACTATGTTTTTTGGTTTCAACATAATAGTTTGTTTCAATATGGTGATTTAATGGTCATCTAAAATCTGTTCAGTGCTAATTGTGATGAGATTGAGACCCTTCATTCCCAATTATGTTTATTTGAAGTCGTAAGTTATTTCAAATTCTAGAATGCTAGAGTTATGTTGTTCGCTATGGCAAAATAATTACCTATAATAAACCTTAATTGTTAAAATAGAAATATTATACATGTGGTATGGCATAGATCATGTTTGTGTGCACTATAGCAACTATATATTCGCTTTCGTGACTCACTTCTATTATATTTATATTTTTAGGTGTTGATATGTATGCTAACAAACTATATGTTAACTTGGCTACGACTTCTATGTTAAGGACAATGATAACTCTAGTTAAAGAGTTATTAACGCATAATTTGTTTTCGTTGTTATCATTTAAATATACTTTACTTATTAGCTGCAATTGGATTTATTGAACTTTACAAACTTTGTACTTTTTTAATAGAATCTTTTTTCAATTAAAATTAATGAACTTTTTTCAAATATTAAAATTAGATAAAACTAATTAATATGACTTTGTGGTTTTGATAACCTTAACATATTTTAATTAAGAAGGATATGTGGTGGGTTGTCATTTCTGTTGTCGGGTGATTTTGGTTTAGAACTTTGATCCTGCAAAAACACAAATAAAAGGCTAAGTGGTACTAGGGTTAGTCCAACGTAACCACTTCGATGCCTAAGTAAGTGGCTGTTTAGGTGAAAGAGTAAGAGAATAAGTAAGTTGAGTGTTATTGAGTGCAAAAGAGTTCTTATAGTACTTTCCTTCTCTTATTTATAGGCAAATATTGGGTGTCTATAATAGTAGATATTTATTGGTCATAGACTACATGGTGATCCAATATTTAGGCGCACGCCTAACAGATAGGGGTAGTTGGCAATTGTGTAATGAGATTGTACCAAGTTGTAACTGTTAGCATCACTTTGCTAAGTTCAAACCAAATATATAAGTAGACTGAGCTTTAAGGCCCATCAGATGGACTGAACACTTGTTAGGCTTAACCGAAAATAACATCAATCATTCCCTTGGTAGCTAAGTTAACAAGTAACATGCTAAGGTGAAATCTAACTATCAACATTTTCCCCCTAAGTCCTATGGTCAAGAATTTGACTATGGGAGTGAATAAAATTTAATATCATTCTAAGTAGTCAAATGGCAAAGGCCAAAATCAAGCATTCTTAAGATGTCAAGTAACATACCGGAATATGGGTTGTCCTTTAAGCTAGCTTATATATAATTTTTAATTTTTGAAGTGCATCGTATGGAATTCTAAGTGAAAGGTTATAACCTTTTAACTTTCTTGCTCATTCATTTTTCTATAATGTCATGCATTACAACTATCATACCAATCATTATCAGACTACAAAGTCTATTAACTGTTAGTGACACCATATCCCTTAGATATTTGACCCTTGACACATGTCATTCATCCATACCTGATTGTCTAATCAAAGCTTACATCTTTATCAAAAGTACATTGGAATTTTGAGAGGATAACACTTATATATATAAACTTTTTTATTTTAATTAACATTTTTTGCTCCTCTCTCATTCATGTCTACTTTCAAAATTTTCCTTTGCTTTGAAGATCTCTTTCTACGAATTCTTATGTCACCAAGTAATCTTCAATAACTTAAACTTCAATAAGTTTGGTTCAAAGAGTCATTTGTCAACTTATAACTTCAAACTCTAAAGTGATTTTGTTTGAGGCCACTTCTCCGCCCTGAAGAAAGAACAATTCGACATCTTCTTTTGGTAGTTTGGTAGATAACATGATGGAGCAGTAGGAAAAACTCGCTTGTATTAATGCTCTTCCTATGGATAACTACCCAGATGATAAGGAGGAAAGGTCAACTACCAGGTATTCGTACAATAATGTAGTTTACAACATTGATTCTTCAGATGGAGTAGTGAGTGATGCTATCAGGACACTCATTATAAAATATAATAAGAAGTTGCAAGATCTCCCCACCGCATGGCATCTACATAGGCCAAGAGAGAATAAAAGGGTATGTATTTTGATAGACCATGAGTTCCATATATATTTGAAAGATCTCAATTTTGGGTTACATCTTCCATTCTCCACTTTCTAAAAACAATTTTCTAATTATTTTCAGGTCCCGCCAAGTATGTTTTCTCCCAATATTTATAAGTTTCTCATCGCATTTGAGATCATGTGTGAAGAGATTGAGGTTAGGGATATACCCCAATTATTTAGATACTTTTTCTCAATAAAGAGGTAACTTAATGGTTGGTACTTTGCGGTGGTTCAACATAGGCGTAAATTCAGGGATGGGTTAGAGCTTAAAATCCATAAGTAGCATAACAATTATGTCTTTATCAGGTCAAATAAGGATTTGGATTTTTAGACTAAATGGACCAAGCCCACCGTACCAAAGACATTAAGTTATTGTTAAATGATGTTCCCACAGCTAAGAAAATGTATGAGAGAATAAGATGTTCTTTTGGGATGCCAAGAAGATTATAAAACAATATAAAAAGGTGGAGCCAATCTTCTTTAACAACAAAGGTAGGTGTTGGTCTACTTACCGTATTAAGTAAGGCCATATGAGGAAAGTCATTCTCATAACTTAAGGCAAGAATAGTTACCTTTGAGTTTCGCTTGATATGAACTTATAAGATTTTTTTTATTTCTCCCTTCTCCTATTTATAATACTTTTATTTATTTTACATAGATATGGGTATAGGGGATGTAGATCCCATGAAATTATTAGCTAAAACAAAGGCTAAGAAACAAAAGCTCAATAAGCATACGGCTACTAAAGTTCCTATTAGTTGGCCACCTATAAAGAAAATGACTACTCAAGAGAAGGTCGTGAAGGAGATTGTTGCTCTGAAGGAGGAAACCCCTCCTATCGATAAGGATTAGGGTACTAAGTAGATAGAAGTTGTGAGGACTATACAGCTTGAGGTAATTCCTTCTACAATAAGTACCCCCTTGTGATAGGAATCATCCCCTTGGACTAATCACAAGAAGCCTAGTTAGAGGACTTTAAGGGCTTGCATGAAAAATACTAACTTTAAGCCATAGTTGAGATGGGGACTCCTATCCTGCTCCAACCACCTATCGACCTATCTCTCAGATCCTCATGTGTGTCCAACATGCTCCTACCCAACAGTTTAGTCTTAATCTAGAAGATAGCCTAAAACTAGTCGAGTCAAGCTACCGATTTAACCCACTAGCATCTAACTTCAAGACAACTGACCTTTTGCTAGGCTGATTGACTCCTAACCTAATCTAAATCAGGTCAACCCCTGATTATAACACATTCTTGCTTCTGCTTACGTTGTATCATATCCCAGATGTCCAGCCACCAAGCGATACGTATCTTTTAACACAATATTCTAAAATGATTCTTTCTTTTCTATACTGTATATTCTATCTCTTTTACCCCTCTTAGTATGTCTTATAACCTAGTGTAGAAAACGCTTTTTGTCTTTTCATACATGTAAAGTAACTCTAGTGAACGGATATATAAACCGATACTTTCCTTATACGTGAGGAATCTAGCTAATGATACGGAGTTATTCATTTGAGCAACCTTAGTGTTCTCATTATCTTTTAACTCTTATCTATTTCCTTTAATAAGGAATAGTGGCAAATGACCCTTCAATTCGAACCGATGTGTCATATCCCACCAATTATAGGATGAGTAGGATCGAGTAATGAGTCATATCTATTTAGTAGTTGCCTTTAATTCATTCATTGCAGTGCTTCTCCGTATGTACAACCCCTAGAGACATATTAACTTCGCTGGTATCAGAGCATGGTTCCGCAAGAGAATGTGTGAAGCTATAGTGAAGTTTTTGTTGTCTTACTGTTAGTAGCTACTATCTTCCTTCCGTAGCTACTGTAGTATGTTGGTATGATAGCAAGTGTAGTTTCATTGTTACTCTGTTTTTTATCATGAAAATAGAGTAAGTTCATTTCTACTCTATTTAGTGACTATTGGACATTAAGGTTGTTAGTAGTTTGTTAATCTATTCGAAAAAGTATTACACTATGTTAGATTCGAATGTTTAGAGAGTTAGCGGTGACCAAGATAGTGGTGCTCAACATGGTCGTAGTCATAATGGTAATAATACCTTAGGGTCTATTGATAACAAACTTGACAAGCTCACCAATCTTGTTAAGAGTTTAATTATAGCAATGCAAGTAGATAAGCAACAACCCCAAGGTGTATGATCGCTTAACCCACAAGTGAATGCCCTTGAAAGACACCATGGCCAAGGCAACCAAACTAATCGCCTAGTTCAACCACAATAAGCTAGAGGAGTAGCGGGCCAAGCTACTAAACGAAGATTGGAGTTGGAAGAGATTGAAGAAGAAAATGAGGACTTGGACGTTGTAGAATTTAGGGAAGAAGAAGAGGAAGTTGACTATTACCCATTACAAAAATGAGGATGTCGAGTTTCTCGAGGGCTAGATAATATCAAGGTTCAAATCCCACCTTTCAATGGAAGTGGAGATGCCGATGACTACTTAGAGTAGGAAGAGAAGGTTGAGAAGGTGTTTGATTGTTATGGATATGCGGATGCTATCAAGGTCCGACTTGCTGTACTAAAGTTTACTGGGTATAGGACAATGTGGTGGAAAAATCTAAATGCAACTTGAGCAAGGGATGGAAGATGAGGTGTTAGAATCTAAGATGAGCTGAAAAGGTTATTAAGAGGCAGATTTGTGCCTAAGACATACCTGTAAGATACGTTTGCAAAATTGCAAGAGCTTTACTAAGGAACCTAATCTATTGATGTCTATGTTAGAGAGTTCTAGATGTTGATGATCTGAGCCGACATGGAAGAACCAGAAGCCTGTATGGTATCAAGATTCATTTTCAAACTCAAGTATGAGATTCACAATATCGTTAAAGTACAAAGGTTTTATACCTTAGAAGAGGTGATCAAAATCACGTAAAGAGTCGAAAAGCAAAGGAGAAATGTTCTGAGCCGACTTGGGCAAACATTCTCTTAAGCTCCCGTATTGTGCCGAATAGTTCAATCTAAGCCAAGGAAAGGAATAATTGACCTAATGAAAGCCAAGTAGACCAACAAGGCCAAATAGGACAGTCGAGCTGACTCAAGGCTAGGCCAAGCCTGAAAACCTATGAGAAAGGCTAACCATCCGGATGGAAAACCAGCGAAGTGAAGAGTTTTAAATGCTTAGGCTTTGGATACATGGCTCTTGAATTTCTAAAACCGGCATGTCGTGATACTCTAAAGAGACTTGGTGAATAGTAACAACGAAAGCAACCCCGGATAAGAAAAGAATGTTAGAGAACCCAAAGTGGAAGAGGAAGAGGAGACCTATGTCTATACCAACTAGGGAGAAGTAATGACCCTAGTCTTGAGATGAGTCCTGAGTTCCTTGCTGAACCCTAAAGAAGACTAGAGAGAGAATCTATTTCATACTAAGTCTACCGTCAAAGGCCAATTATATACAATCATCGTAGATGGAGGAAGTTGTACTAATGTCATTGTAGAATCTTTTATGTAAAGGTTGGGTCTGCTAACCTCAAAGCACCCCCAACCCTATAAGCTACATTGGCCTCATGATAAGTGTGCTTTGCACATAACTAAACAAGCGAGTGTATCATTCAGTGTTGGGAACGTGTACAGGAACGAAGTAATGTGCGATGTCACCCCTATGGGAGCTTCACATTTACTGCTTAGACGACCTTGGCTGATCGACCAACGTGTTACGCACAATGGGTATAAAAACAACCATGCCTTTGTTAAAGATGGAAGGAAGATAGTGTTGCAACCCCCAACCTCGTCCTAAGTAAATGAAACCTATAATCAGCTCACTTAAGCTAGTAAGGAAAAGGCCTTTATGATGAGCTATAGGGAGCTTCGATCTATTGAGAAGGCTAAACCAATGTTCTTGTTGGTTAGACAATTAATGGAGATGAGGGAATTGTAGGAAGTCTCGGAAGAAATCTGATGCTTGTTAAATGAGTTTTCTGACTTGTTTCTAGAAGAACTACCTAGAGGACTACCACCAATCTGAGGCATAGATCACTATATTGATCTACAACCAGGCGTCGCCCTACCTAACCGACTTGCATATAGGATGAACCCGGAGTAAGCTGTCAAGCTGAAAAGGCAAGTGGACGAACTTAATTAGCAAGGATATGTAAAGGAAAGCATGAGCCCTTGTACCGTACTAGCTTTGCTAGTTCTAAAGAAAGATGGTTCGTGGTGTATGTGCATTGATAGTCAAATAATCAGCTGAATTACTGTCAAGTACAAATACCTGATACCAAGGCTCAATGATATGTTAGATAAGCTTCATGGTGCAAAAATATTCTCAAAGATTGATCTACGAAGTGGCTATCACCAAATCCACATAAGGCCAAGCAACGAATGGAAGACTGCCTCTAAGACTAGGTACGGACTCTACGAATGATTGGTTTTGCCATTTGAACTGACAAATGCGCCAAGCACATTCATGAGATTAATGATCCATATGATCTGTCCTCTACTTGGAAGATGTGTGGTCATGTACTTTAATGACATATTAATACACAGTGCTGACCTGAATGACCACGTTCAACATCTTCGTGAAGTATTTGACCTTTTGTGAGTTAAAAAGTTATATAGGAATATGAAGAAGTGTACATTCTGTCAGGGTAAGGTGATTTTTCTAGGATTTATAGTTTTAGGGGAAGGAATCCGAGCAAATGAGGAGAAGATCCAAGCCACTCTAGAATGGCTAACGCCGAAGAATGTCACTAAAGTCTGAAGTTTCCATAGTCTAACTTTTTTCTATAGGCGATTTATTAAGGACTTTAGTACAATATCCACCCCATTGACCGAGTTAATGATGAAGAGTGAAGGATTCAAGTAGAACAACTAAGTTGAATAGAGCTTTAGAGAAATCAAGGAAAAACTCACCTCGGCGCCTGTCTTATTACTACCCAATTTTGACAAACCCTTCAAATTAGAATATGATGCATTAGGAATTAGAATTGGTGTTGTCCTGATGCAAGAGCAATGACTTGTCACCTACTACAATGAGAAGCTTAGTAATCCTGCCTTGAACTATTATGTGTATGAGAAAGAGTTGTACTCTCTTTATTGAGCCCTTACTGTTTGGCAACACTACCTGTTACTACGAGAGTTTGTTATTTACACTAACTATGAATCATTGAAACATCTGGGGAGTTAGAATAAGCTCTCAAAGAGGTAAGCCAAGTGGTTAGAGCTCATGGAGGGTTTCTCGTATGCCATTCGACACAAGAGAGGAAGTGTAAATATGGTCGCTGACACTCTGTCATGACAACAGACCTTGTTGACCACTTTGCAAACTAAATTATTGGGATTTTCACTCATTACCAAGAAATATGCTCATAACCCTCATTTCAACCCCATCATAGAACAATGCAAAGATGGAATTGCTGTCAAGGGATATTATCTTAGGGATGGCTACCTATTCAAGGACCGAAGGCTGTGCATACCAAACTATTCTATATGTGAGCTATTGGTTAGAGAAGCTCATAGCGGAAGGTTATCAGGACATTTTAGGGAAGTCAAGATAGCCAAGCTATTGAAGGAGAACTTCTACTAGCCTGGTTTGGCTAAGGATATCCATAAGGTAGTTGGTAGTTGCAAAGTATGTAAGCGTACTAAGGGGATGAGAGAACAGAATGGAGAGTACACACCTTTTCCAATGCCTACCATACCTTGGGTCGACCTTAACATGGACTTTGTCTTAGGGTTGCCCCGGACATCCCAAGGGAAAGATTCTATTTTTGTTGTAGTGAACCATTTCAACAAGATGATATACTTCATTCCATGCCATCAAACTAACGATGCTCTATATATTGCTAATCTATTTTTGTAGGAGATTGTCCGACTAAATAGAGTACCAAAAAGTATAGTATTAAATTGGGACACAAAATTCTTGAGCTATTTTTGGAAGACCCTTTAGAGAAGACTTAGAACCAAACTCATACTCAACTCCAGTAGCTACCTTCAGACTAATGGCTAGATTGAAGTGGTAAATAGGACACTAGGTAATCTACTCAGAGCTGTTATGGCAAGGAACTTAAGGGATTAGGATCTATGCTTACCAGTTATGGAGTTCGCATATAACAGGACCGTCCATAGCACTACTGAGAAGACCCCATTCAAGGTTATCTATGGACGTAACCCTACCATTCCCCTGGATATGATATGTACCCTAGCAGCTACTAAAGAGAGTCAATCTGGAATGGACCGAGCTCAAGAATTACATGAGCTACACTAGTCTATCACAAGGAAGATCGCTAAGTTCAATTAGAGACAATAAGAGATTGGTAACCAAGGTTGCCAAACTATTTCTTTTCATCCAAGAGACCTAGTATGGATACATCTCAGTTGAGAATGATTCTCGCACTTGAGACAGAACAAACTATCTCCCCGAGTTGATGATCTATTTAAGGTCTTGAAGAAAATCAATCGCAACGCCTACTAGATCAATTTTCCTAATGACTATGGTGTCTCCTCCACCTTCAATGTGTCTAATTTGATTCCCCATCAACCAATAGAAGACCCTGTGAGCGCCCTAAAAGAACGAGCAGAAACTACTTTAAATTTGAGGACAAATCTTTTTTACCCCCAAGAAAATGATATGAATCAACCTCCTAGACCAATCACAAGAAGCTAAGCCAGAAGACTTCAAGGGCTTTCAAGAAAAATACTAGCTTTAAGCTATAGTTGAGATAGAGACTCTTATCCCAATCTGACTACCTACCTACCTATGTCTTAGATCCTCACGTATGTCTAGCATACTCCTGCCCATCAACGAAATCTTAATCCAAAAAACAGCCTAAAACTAGCAGAGCTAAGCTACTAACTTGACCTACTGGCATTTAACTTCAAGACAGTTAACCTTCTGCTAAGCTGATTGGCTCTTGACTTGATCCAAATCAAGTCGACTCCTAATTGTAACGCATTCTTGCTTCTGCCTACATTGTATCGCATCCCAAATGTCCAGCTACTAAGCAACATATGTCTTCTGATACAATATTCTTAAACGATTCTTTCTTTTTCGTATTGTATATTCTTTATCTCTTTTACCCCTTTTAGTATATCTTATGTAACCTAGTGTAAAACACCCCTTTTGTCTTTTCATACATATAAAGCAACTCTAGTATACGGGTATATAAACCCCTACTTTCCTTGCACGCAAGGAATCCAACTAATGATTCGAAGTTATTCATTTAAGCAACCTTAGTATTCTCGTTATCTCTTAACTCTTATCTATTCCCTTTAGCAAGGAGTAGTGATGAGTGACCCTTCAATTCGGATCGGTGTGTTATATTTAGCGAATTGTAAGCCGAATAAGAATGAATGGTGAGACATATCCATTTGGTAACTGCTTAGGTTTTGCTAGTTCTTTTTTGTTTCATTTTCGATTCGTTCGTTATGGGGTTTCTTTATGTATATGACCTTTGAAGACGCATCAGCTTGGGAAGAAGTGCTAGGAGAAGTCAACTAAGGTATTGCTGGTAACAATAGCATAAAGATTAGTCCTCAAGAGATGGTGGACAACCTGTCAAACCAAATAAATGCTAAGCCGAGCTCGAAGAAGAGAGGCAGGAAAGAGCATGCTGACCAACCTTCGTTTAAGAAAAGCAAGGGTTTAGATGGGAAGATAAAGGAGGCTCTAAGAAATAAAGCTCTCGACATCAATTCTACTGAGTTTGTCCCCAATCATGAAGTGGGTGAATACTTTTTACCAAGTTGAAGCCGCAATATCCTGCACACTGACTCGACTTTAGGTGTAAACACCCAATTTTTGCTCCCTTTATTTTATTTTATTTTTTTATTTATTTTTCCCTCAATAGGTTATAAATTGGGAAAAACACAAAAAAAATAGAAAATTAAAGGAAACCTAAAAAATAAAGAGATTTAGAAAAAATAAGAATACAAAAAAAATACAAAAATAAGAAAAATCACAAAAAATTAGAAATTTGGAAAAATATAAAAAAAAAAGGGAAATCTAAAAAGAAACACAAAAAATAAGAAATTTAGAAAAAATACAAAAATTGAAAAAATTTTATAAAATTGAAAAGTCATAAAAAATTGAAAAAAAAAAGAAAATTTTAGGGAATAACAATTTAATAGGATAGATTTTTTTTATTTTAAAATAAATTTAGAAGTTAGGCCGTTGAGCTTGGGCTCATATTTGAATCTAGCCTAGGCTACCTTGGTCTATACATACAATTTAATTGCACATGTGGACAAGGCATAGGCCAACGACCAATGATCTAACGAATAAGCACATAGATATTAGTATTGAGTTTGGGCATAAGGTTAGGGGTTCAAATCTTGTTAAGGGCATACAAAGTTTTTTTTTTTTTTTTTATCATATCGAGAACTATTACGTATTAGGATCTCATTGCACTACGTATCTTGATATGTGGTAGCATTGGATTGGTTAATGCTGATGTGGTGACTATGTAGCATGCCATGTTAGCTACCACGTGTTACGTAATTACACATGGCACACTCTGGTTAGTCGATATGGCTAACATGGCGCCATGTTCACACCACATTAGCCCCTCTTTCCCTCCCTTTCCTTCCTTTTTCTTTCACTTTCCCTAATTTTCCTCTACTTTCCCCAGTTGAAACAATCTACTCCCTTCACCTTAGCTCTAATTTTTACACAAATTCCATACACTTACACGTGATTTCTTTCACTAATCTTGTTTACTGCATGGCCTACTTCGAATTGGTATTAAGAACACATCTAGATTTAGTCAAATGAGCATTTAAATCAAGCTTCAAAATTCGGAAAAAACTAGAATTTTGGTTTTTTTTTTTTATTTGCTCCAATTTAAGCTTTCCTTACTTACTGGGTTAATTTCATGTATAAAAGGTGTATTAGGGGACATCCGAAGCATAGACAATCACACATACGAGCTATAAATCATCACAAACCCTCTCTCTTTTGTTTTCTTTATCTAATAGTAGCTCTCTATCGCCCTAGCTCGGAGTTTGGCTGTAGTGGTTTTTGAAAGAAATCAACACCACAACTACAACCCCTATGCTCCTAGCTTTCAGCTAGTATCCCCTACAACCACCACCGTAGCTCTTAGCTACACGACCAAACACCCACCATCAAAAATTGTAACCCATAGCTACCTCCATTGAACACTACCCTAAGTACTAACTTACCCCACCACGATACTCCTCAACCTCCTTAAACCTAAACCCAACCAAAAACTTGCCTCCAATAGCCACACCGTGCACCACCCAAACACTACTGTCGGTCGCCACCTCTAAATTTCTAACCCCCGAATCCAAATCTTCAATTTTTAGAAGTTGTTTCAAAAATTAGTTTTATCGCAGACTAGTGGTTAAGTTATAACCAATATACTCAATTGATTATAACTTAACTGTTTTTCTTGACTCTAGTCGGGTGCCGACTCCAATACATTTTCAAATTAAATGGCTTTCTTTAAACCCTAATCGAGGGTTAGTATTGAACGGTTAAGGGTTTAATGTTGATTCGTTTAAAGGAAACCTAATTTTAAAAGAATTGTGATGTGATAAACCAAGCTTGACATTAGGTGATAGGACAAAGTCCTTAGCCCTAATGGAGGGGGTCATTCTTCCTAGGGATAGAGAAATTGTAAAGAACCATGAAGATAGGGTAAGCAGTTGCAATAAACACCATATTACCGTTAAACTATATGATGTAAGTTTAATAATCATGACCTTTTTCATTTATGGCTTATGTCCCATTACTAACCTAATTTTGTTTACGTACAAATTAGCAGCCATATTTTGATAGCCTTAGATGAGGCCAAGAAGAAAATGAAGAAGGTATTACTTAAATTTTTATTTATTTGCCAAAAAGTGATTAACTTATTTAGCTTTGTTAATTTACTATAGAAACTTGTGGAAGCTTATAACTCTTCAAAAGCTCAAACCATCATAGTCGAGAATGTAAGGATTAAGGCTAAGATGGAGGCCATCCAGCTATAGGAAGAGCTCTCTACTAAGAAGCTAGCATAATCTTTGGCAACGATGAAGTCTTAAGCCTTAAGACCAAGAACGAAAGGCTTTATAAAGAGATCAAGGACTTGAAAGAGGAGCTTTGTAAAAAATGAGAAGAATGCTAAGGGTTAAGAAGAATGATAACCTTGATGACTAACAGAGAGGATAAGCTAAGAGTCTAAATAAAGAACTTGGATAAATGACTCTAAGAGGAGATAGCAAAAAGGAAGCCTTTGTTGAGGAAGCACTAATTATTGTGACTCCTAGTTGGCAATACAAAAGATTACTCTAAAAGAAGATCTTATAAGGGGTCCAGCTGGAGAGGAAAGAAAATTTAAAGGTTCAACCTGAATATGAACTATCATGCTTTGAATTTGCCGATGTTGATGATGATGATGCCAGCAATAGCGATGAAGAAGGGGGAAAAGAAGTGGAGATAGAGGTTCAAGGGTATGGTGACAATATCAAGCCAACGTTGAAGTTTCTACTAATGACAAGGAACCAGCATTGAAGGAGACCCCTATGTTCCCAAAGAAGCCTTATAAACACCTAATTTTTGCTCTTTTTTTATTTTATTTTATCTATTTTATTTTCTCAATGGAGTAAAGTATCCTAAATTAAGAAAAATTAAAAAAAATTCAAAAAATAGGAAATTTAGAAAAAAATAATAAGTTTGGAGAAATACAAAAAAATAGAAACATAGGAAAAAGCATAAAAAAAATAAGAAATCTATAAAAAAAATCAAAAATAGGAAAAAAATAAGAAATTTGGAAATAAAAAAATGAAAAAATTAAGAAAATTGAAAAGTCATAAAATATAGGAAAAATTAAAATATAGAAGATTTAGAGAATTAAAAAAAAAAAAACAATTTTTTAGAATAGATTTTAATTTAAAAAATAAAGGGAACCGTTAGGCCTAAACTTAGATTTGAATTTAACCCATATTGGCTTAGTTTTGCACATATGGACTAAGCATAGGCCAATGGCCTAATGAATAAGCATATAAGCATTAAGCACGAGGATAGGGGTTCGAATCTTGTTAAAGGCATATAAACTTTTTACTTTTTCAAATAACATATGATCACATCAGAAATTACTATTTATCAAGATTTCATTATGCCATGTATCCTGACATGTGGTAGCCTCAAATTAGGCGATAGTAACGTAGCACCACGTAACATACTACATTAGTCACCATATATCATGTGAAGACGCATGGCATACAACCATTGGACAATATGGTTGATGTGGCGCTACGTAAGCACCATGTCAACCCTTTTTTCCCTCCCTTTCCTTCCTTTTTCTCTCCCTTTGTCTCTCTTTCCCACGATTTCCTCTAGTTTCCCCAACAAAACACACTTGACCCCTTCCCTTTGGATCTAATTTCAACACAAATTTCACACACAAATGCATGGTTTCTTATTCTGATTTTGTTCACTACATGGCCTACTTCGAATAGAACTAAAGAACTCATCCAGATTAAGTTAAAAGCGGATTCAATTCAAGCTCCAAAAATCAGGAAAAAACTTAAATTTCAAAATTTTTCATTTAATCCAAATTCAATCTTTCCTTACTTACTAGGTTGATTTTGTGTATAAATGGGCTTGTTCATAACATACACAATCATTTACGAGCATCAAAAACTACTTACAAGCTCTCTCTCTCTCTCTTCTCAACCACTTTCTCTCTCTTCATGCCACTACCACCTCTCTCTCTCCTTGAAACACTACCCTAACTACAGCACCAGAGCAAAACAACCCCACCACGACTCTCCCCAACCTAGTTTCCCTTCAATCTCCAGCAACCCTTGAGTGACGAGAAGCTCCACCACCGCTACTACCCATAATCCGACCTGCGACTTGACCTACTCCCTCATCCAGCATTTGGTTCGACTTTGTTTATTTGCCTTCTTGTATTTTATTGATCAATTTTGTATTTTTTTATTTCATTTTATTTATTTATTTCATTATTGAACACAAATGTAATTAATTAAAAAAAAGAGAGATTAGTTTATTTATTTATTTATTTTTAGTATATTGGAAATAGATAAAAATAAAAAAATAATAAATAAGATAATATACAAACAAAAAAAAATAATAATAAGTAAATAGGTTAGTAAATATTTGTTTTGACACTTAAAAAAAATTAGGTTTTCAAAAATAAAAAATAAATGGACCTTTTACAAATTAAGACTATTTTAGATTTTTCAAAAATAAAACCCTAATTAGGTTTTTTTTTTATAATTTTCTTAAATAAATTGAAGGCAGGTATGTAGATACCTATGAGACAACGATAAAAAATAAAAACAAAATAAAATTAACTTACTATTGTTTTTACAAAAAGAAGTGCGTACATTTGATCCCGAATGGCGAGCATACAGGCACCTATGACACAACTGCAAAAAAAAAAAAAAACCCTAATTTTCCTTTTATTAGTTTAGATTACTTAAGTTATCTAAATTAGAGTAACTAATAATTAAGTTTGTTTTTTTTTTAATAGAATTGAAAGGTGATTTTTAAGGATAAGGTTAAATTTGAAAAGTTAATGGTACCCGTAAGAGTTTAAAACACCTAACCCCCGGATCCAAATCTTTGGTTTCTAAAACCGTTTTTTATAAAATTGGTTTTTCTCAATAGACCAGTAGCTAAATTATAACTAATCTACCTAATTGGTTATAACTTAACTTTTTTTTCCCGACTCTAATCGAGTGTTGACTCCAAAAGCATTTTAAAAAAAAAAAAAAAAACAGTTTTCTTTAAACCTTAGTCGAAGCTTAGTATTAAACAGGTAAGGTTTAATATTAGGCTCTACAACTTGACGACTCCACTGGAGAATTGTCAAGAAGGTTAGCCATTTAACTTTCCAAATTTAAAATTAACCTTTAAAAATCACCTTAGTGTAACTCATTTACTTTCCCATTCTTTATTATTTGTATCATAATTGTACTAACGTCTTTAGAAGTTTGATTTTATGTATTTTAAGGGGAGATGGGTAGGGGTGATTTATTTTTGTACCATGAATGCATGATAGATATAACTGAACTAGGGCAATCTTAGGACCTTAGGATAAGGAGCCATTATGTAAGTTCCAGGCATAGTGGGGCAACTACCATTTGGGTTTGATTAGGTTACCCCACTTAAACTTCAACGTGACTAAGGAACTGTTTTTTTCATAAACGTATGAGGTCATAGAGTTTAAAGACCTCTCGAACCTACCCTTTTGCATATATTCTACGGGGTCGACAATTAACTAATAAGGTGGCAATGTTATATAAAAACAAAAAAGAAAAAAGAAAAATGATAAAACCCGAAGTTTCTTTCCTTGTATTTTTCCTAGAATTCACATACATAGGAAATCTTTTGTAATTTCTTTTCATGTAAATAGTCTTTTCTTTGTAATTTATTCTTTCCTTGTAATATTTCAAAAATGGCTAACTCATCGAACGCCAAGGTCTTCACCAAGGAGATTCATGTCCACAAACCAACAAACCCAAAGCCTATATACAACTGGTAGTTTCAAACCTTCAACCCAAGAGAATAAGAGTTCATTACCAACAAGATTAGACCTACACTCTCACTAACCAAGGTGAATGTTAACATCATACTTGTAAGGGCCTTAGTCCATTTTTGGGAGCCTAAAGAAGTAGCATTTCATTTTGGGTCACACCTAATCAGCTCAACTTTAGAAGAATACACCCAACTACTCTAAGCTCCTCCTTTGGATAGAATATACGTTCCAAAGCTCAACTTTGGTCTAGCTTACATTTTTTCAAAATTCTTAGGGATCCATAAGACTGAGATAAATGAGGCCCTAAATGATTGCAACAAACACTCTATCGAGATATGGGATCTAATCTATTGGTTCCAGAATGAACCCTGCTCCAACAATCGGGCTCTATTCCTTGGAAATTGGAGGGAGAATCCATTGGTTCCAGAATGTTCACCACCATCTTATTTCCAAGTGGATCTTTTCTTACACTTTAAGGCGTCAAAATTAGTGGCTCAATTCTGAGAAGGGAAGTCTTATATTCCGACCTTACTTGCTAAACAAATAAGGAACCTTAATTTCCTTAAGAAAAGAAGCTGTAGAGATCTCAAGTCAAGCATAGCACTTTTAATGGTATGGTTCATCAATCACATCAAATGCTTTGGGTTAGATTTGATAAGGGATACATTCACCAATAAGATTGAACTTATTAACTCTTTCGTTGATAAGATCAAATTACCAAAAGATATCCTTATCGTTCTCTGGATAGACATTCTATAAGATTTCTAGGTTGAAGACATACTGTTGACTGTTAGATAGAGCAATTATACTAGGGTCATACTAGTTTGTAAAGATTATCATGCCGTACCATTGATCATAATAAGTTAGTGTATAGGCTACTATCTAAACAACATGGTAAGGCATTTTGGGGGAATCTAAGACATAATTCAGAGGCCTTCATTAGAGCCATTCACCCTTAACCTTGAAGAGCCTTACTCTATAGAAAAGGTATCCAAGCTTCATAAGATCAAAGCTTGGTAGGATACCAAGACCATAAACCCTAACATCAATCTGAGTGAATTCATAAGAGAAGTGGATAAGCACTAGGTCACCAAAGAGTACTTATACGATCAACTTCACAAAGCAGGTATGATGCAGTATTGGGCGCCATAAGTCCTTCAACCTTTCCCCATGCATCCTACCTCTGAAATGGTGACCTATATGGACTAAGTAAAAACTTGTATAGAAGTCCTCTACAATGAAAAAGATAGGTAGGAAAACCTATTTCAAGAGTCTACGCAAAGGTCGCATACCTTGGAACACCAATTAAAGATGGCTTAAAAGAAGATTCAAGAGTTTAAGGTAGTGACTAAGCATGGTCAAAAGAAGGAGAAGAAAATATAATTTAACCCATAAAAGAAAAGAAGATTAGTATAAATGAATTTGTATCTTTTCTTTTCTTTATAATAAAACTCTAAGAATTCAAGAATAATAAATAAAACTTGCCATTCTATTAGTTAATTGTTGACTCTCTGTTTTTCATCCATATGGCTCATTTGCATGTCATTCATTTTTTTTTTTTTCAGTTCCATATTTTCAAAAAATAGAATACTCATGTGCTAACTTATTGAGAAGTGATCTTAAATCTAGGTCAACAAGATATCTCCCAAACGCTAAACCTTCTCAAGAAGTCCTATCAAAACCCGCTCTTAAACTAGAATGGCTAACCAAGGAAACGAAAACACCAACAAATGGCAATGCCAATCCTAAGGTTATTGATCCCACTGAGCTAAGGTTCCAATCTTTGGAGTGAACAATGAGGAAGATTGTAAATCAATGGAGCTTTCTTGCTGACAACATCACCTTACTCACGTCCACAGCTCCATTAAATGAAGAAAGTTCTAAAGCATAATATAGAAAGAATGTTGAGGCTCTACCCCTCAAAGTGGAAGAAGCCTACCCTAAAGTCAACCAAGCCTTTGAATCCTTTGAAACAGAAGGGGTCTTTCCATAGGTTAACCCAACTTTCGAGCCGAATACTTACTCGTTTCCAGTCAATCCAAAGCTTGAAGTTGGTCAAGAGAGGCTGAAAGAGCTTGAGAAGTGACTAACTCAACAAATCACTGAAAAGATGAAAATGCTTAAAGGGCTTGATGGATTCGAGTAGGCTAGTGTGATAGATTTCTCTACCTACGACTATAGAAGCTTCTTAGAAAAATTCAAAGTACCTGATTTCAAAAAACACAATAGGATTGGATGCCCTAAGCTACACATCCGATTATATGTGTGTAAGCTGGGCAAGTATGTGCAATATGACTAACTCATGGTCCAAACTTTTCATGACCGCCTAACCGACCCCACTCTAACCTGGTGCACCTAATTGGATCTGAATCAAGTAAACACATGGGAAAAGCTAGCTAGAGCATTCTATGAGCAATATAAGTTCAACATTAAAGTAACACTAACCATAATGGATTTGGTTACCCTAAGGAAGAGGCACAATGAATCTTTCAAAGAGGATGCCCAAGGATAGAGGCCCCTAGTTATAAGGGTATCTACCCCTGTGACTAAGAAAGAGCTAACTGCAACCTTTATCAATACTCTTGAGAGACCCTACTTTGCTCACCTAATCGGACAAGCCTCTTTTAGCTTTGCAAAAGTAATGGTAGTAAGTTATCGAATTGAAAGTGCTATCTCATCTGACAAGTGATAAGAGACATCAAACAGAAGACTACCTTCTGCTAAACTCACTACCAACAAGCCTAGAGAAGTTGCTGTTAGCAGATTAATTCAAATACCAAGCCTAACACTCAAGTCCCTTTCAAGGCAAATCCCCCACTAGCTCGACAACAGTATAGAAGCTAACCACAAATTAGCAAGGCTCTAAGGCAGTTCACCAACATACCCATCCTACTTAGCCAGGTACTTGAAAAACTAAGAAAAGATAATCTACTTTATTCTAAGGCTCCCAATGAAAGGTACATGCTAAGATTTTTTTTATCCTAATGCAAGGTATCAGTACCATTTAGGGCAAGTGGGCCATTCAACCAACTCGTATTGGAGGTTAAAAAACAAAATTCAAGACTTAATTGAAAAAGGTACAATCTAGCTGGATTTTGTGGAGACTCTTGCTCCAAACGTTAACAACAACCCCTTGCCTAACCATAGGCCCATCATCAATATGATATTTGACAACTCAAAGCCTGCCATCAACATGATTGGCTCTAATCGAGAGCCCAAGATCTATAGATTCTATAGAGAAGAAGAGAAGCAAATCCCATAAGCCAAACTGTACACCTTCCATGTACTTGTAGCCTCCAAAAATTATAAAACTACCCCTCTCAACTACCAAATAGTAAACCAAGGGCAGTCATGCTCACTTATAAGAGGGATTCCCTGCTCTAGTAGAATCTATGATCTAAGAGAAGACCTGAAAAAGAAGGTTGTACTGGAAAGGCTAAACAATGAACAAACTGAACATAAAGAAGGATTGTTTGCCTTAACTAAGATGATCTAGTCTAGCGAGCTAAGACTAGCGAGTATAAAGTAATGGATTAGCTCGCTAAGAATGCATCACAAATATCCCTCATGAGTTTATTAATGGCATCGAATCTACATCAAGAAGCTTTGTTCAAAACATTGAGGGAAGTCAAAGTCCCTCATGAAATACCAGTTGAAAGGATTAGGTCTATCACTAACTCTATCCTCACTATAGATCAGATTTCTTTCTCCGCTGAGGAACTGGGCAAAGAAGGTAACCAGCACACTAAGCCTCTATTCATAATAGTGAAGGTAAACAAAATTATCACAACAAGAGTCCTCATTGATAATGGGTCATCCTTAAATGTCTACCCTCTAGCCACCTTGGATCTATTGGTCGTTATTACGACCGCTATCAAGCCAAGTTTGACAATAGTAAGAGCTTTTGATCGATCGAGGAGAGAAATTATAGGGGCGATTGACTTACCAGTTGATATCGACCTACGGATGTTTAACATCCAATTCTAAGTTTTAGACATCCTAAGGACCTTTAACCTATTATTGGGAAGGCCTTGAATTCATTCAACAAGGGTTATACTTTCGAGTCTTCACCAAAAGGTTAAGTTCATCTCCAATAGCCAGGTTATCATGATTCTAGGTGGCTAAGATTATGAAATTTACAAAGAAACGACCATACCCTATATGAGCATTAAGGAGTAAGAGGACTTTAGGCTCTAAATGTTTGAAGAAGTGTACATGATCACTGATTAGGAGAAAAACTAGAGGCCAAAGTTCAAAGAAGGCTAGTTTGGAACCTATGGGCTAGCTTACATCCCAACCTCGATGGAAGAGTTACAAAGAATGCAAGCTAGGGGCAAAAAAGTGACAGGTTGTATCACACCTCGATGACCTTCCAACTATTGTCAGAAACTTTCATCTGGGCACTTTCATCTAGGCCAATGTCTAGAATTCAAAGCTTACTAAAGATGACACCTCCAATAAAAATAAAGTAGCTAACCCATCCAACAAGTCCTAACACTTGAATAGTTGGTTCTCCATCCTTATGAATAGCAATAAGTCTTCCTTAAGGTAAAGGATGAATCACAGTCCAATAGTTTATAGAGTTTTGTAATAAATTACATTTGTGCTACAAATAATTGTACTCAAAAGAAACTTCCTCTAAATAAGAATCAATCTCTTTTCTCTTCACTTCTTACTTACTTGCACTCTTTCTTTTACATACTTTTCTTTTTCCTAGATCCAATGCTCCAAATAAAGGCCATGGATACCTCGTGCAGATAGGTGATGAAAATATTGATATCACCTCCAACCTTACTAGGTTAGTCATCAAGAGTGATGTCAATGACCATAGTAATGTGGAAGAAAGTTGGCAAAAACATGAAATGAGTAGAATTTCCATTGATAAGCCAACTAAGATAATTAATGTTGGGACCGATGACAACCTTAAGGTGTTGAAAATTAGAGGAAATTTGAAAGAAGACCAAAAGGTTGAAATGATGACATTGCTATTTGAATACCAAGATGTATTTACATAGTCTTACGAAGATATGCTCGAATTAGATCCATCAATGATGGTCCATCATTTACCCATAAAAGAGAATATCAAACCCAAGAAACAAAAGTTAAGAAGGTTCCGACCGGATGTCCTATTGAAGATCAAGGAAGAAGTCAGAAAATTACTAGAGGTCAACTTCATTGAGGTATCTGATTATACCAAATGGGTAGCCAACATTGTGCTAGTAATAAAAAAGAATGGAATAGTTAGAGTGTGCATGGACTTTCAAGACCTTAATCAATCAACCCCTAAAGATAATTTCCCCTTCCCCCATATTGATGTCTTAGTCAATAACATAGCCGAAAACCATCTTTTCTCTTTCATGGATGGATTCTTCGAATATAATCAAATTCGAATGTCTGAAGAGGATAAAGCTAAGACAACATTTATCACAACTTGGGGCACATTTTGCTACAAAGTAATGTCTTTCAGATTCAAAAATGCCGGGGCAACTTATCAAAGGGCTATGGTAGCAATCTTTCATGACATGATGCACAAAGAAGTTGAAGTATATGTTGATGATATGATTTCAAAGTCTAAGGAAAGAGAAAATCATGTAGATAATTTGAGGAGATTGTTTGATAGGTTTAGAAAATTCCAATTGAAGCTCAACCTAAAGAAGTGTACCTTCAAAGTGAATTTAAGGAAATTGTTGGGTTTTATAATCAGCCAAAGGGGCATTGAAGTGGACCCTAATAAAGTCAAAGCAATAGTTGACTTTCCCCCTCCACACATACTCAAAGAAATTAGAGGCTTGTTAGGCTATTTAAATTGTATAACTCGGTTCATATCTCAACTTACGAACAAGTGTCATCCTTTGTTTAAGTTGTTGAAAAAGAACGCCAAGATCAATTGGGGAGTATGAACAAGCCTTTACAACAATTAAAGAATACCTCATGAACCCTCCAATTTTGGTAGCTCCATATTTCTATACCTGACGATATTACCGAAGTCCGTAGGGTGCATCCTCAGCCAGAAAGACAAGGAAGGAAAAGAACGGGTTATATACTACTTGAGTAAGAAATTCACTAAAGGATAAAAAAAATATTCAAAAATTGGAAGAACTTGTTGTGCTTTAGTCTGGATAATGCAGCAACTCAAACAATACACACTCTACTACTAGGTTGAATTACTAACTCAACATAATACCCTGAGTACTTAGCAGACAAACCAGCCATAATTAGCAAAATCTCAAAGTGGCAAATGTTACTATCAGAGTTTGACATTACGTACGTAAATCAAAATTCATTCAAGGTGCAAGCTCTAGCAAATCAATTAGCAAAAAATCCCTTCAATAGTACCCCCCAAGAGGTACAAGTCAATTTCCCCATTTAGGATATCTAAGCAGTTAATGGAAGCTCTAATAAGGGAGAAGATGATGAACCACCGAAAGGAAAAATGTTCTTTGATGGGGTAACCAACGTGTTTGGCTATGGAATTGGGGCAATACTAATATCCCCTGAAGGTACTCAAAACCTTATGGCTATAAAGCTCATTTTCCCATACACTAATAATATCGTCAAGTATGAAGCATGCATCATGAGACCCAAAATGACCCTAGATAAAAACAAACAAGAATTAAAAGTATATGGGGACTCTTCACCCATTATCGGCTAAGCTCAGGGAGAGTAGAAGATGAAAGATTCTAAACCGGTACCTTATAACCGGCATTTAACTAAATTGATGAGGAAATTCAAAGAAATCACTTTCAATCACATATCGAGGACTCAGAATCAATTTGCTGATGCATTAGCCACTCTAGCATCTATGATCCAGACATTCGATAGAGTCGAGATTCAACCCCTCACTATTGAAATTGAAAACAAGCATGCCTTCTGTAGGCACCTCATTTTTGCTAATTTTTTTCATTTTTGTTAATTGAGCTAAGTTAATAAAAAAAATAAAATAAAGAAATAAAAATTAAAAGAAAAATAAAAAAGAAAAAAAAATAATTAAGTTAGGTCGTAAAAAGTTGAGTCATGAGTCGAGAAGTGTCAAGTTAGAGTAAGTTAAGTTATTGGATCAAGTAACGAGATGGGCTGAATTAATTAATTTATCTAATTTAAGGACATAAATCTAATTATTAGACTAAATTAGATTGAGCCGGGCCTGAAAAAAAAAAAAAACCCAAAATAAGTTAGGGTTTCTACAAGTTAGGGTATATCTTGAAAGAATCGCAATCATATCTTCTATATTTTTTATATGAAAGATCGATTTGAGCTTATAAATAGCACATTAATAGGGGATTTGAAAAAATGGTTTTTTTAATCACACTCCTATCCAAAACACCACCCAAACACCATCGTACCACCACACAACCACCACGCAACACCACCCAATACCACCCTAGCACCATTGCACAACAACTATAATTCACCACCAGTCCACCGCCCAGCATTACCTAGTCCACCACCTAGTGTTGCCTAGCAGTGCCTAGTCCACCTCTTAGTGTCACCTGACAGTGCCTAGTCCATCACCCAGCAATGCCTGGTCCATCACCTAGTAGCGCCCGGTCCATTGCCCAACATTGCCTAACAGCACTTAGTCTATCGCCCAATAGCGCTCGGTTCGTTGCCCAACGTTACCCAATCTACCACCAAGCAACGCCAAGCAATGCCCAATCCATCGCTCAGCAACACCTAGTCCATCGCCTAATAGCGCCCAATCCATCACCCAATGTTGCCCAATAACACCTAGTCCGTCACTCAGCATCGCCTAATAGCGCCCAGTCCACTACCCAACATCGCCCAGCAATGACCAGTTTGTCGCCCAACAATACCTTATCTACTGCCCAACATTGACACAACCTAACACTAGGTAAATTTTCATTAAATTTTATTATTATTTATTTATTTCATTAATTTTTATTAATTTACTTTAGTAGTTATGTTTTTTTTTCTTTATTAACAATTTTTGTATTTAAGTGCATGTTTTTTTTATTATTGTTTATTCCTATTGGAAATTTTTTATTTTCTAACAAAATTTAGTTGAATTAAGTTTTTTTTTTTTTTGAAAAATCATTTTTTTTAAATAAAAAATATTTTGACATATAGTGGTTTTGAAAAATAAAAAATCTTAACTTGAGTTTTTTTTTTAAAAGACTCAGTTAATTAGGGTTTTTTTATTTAATTCAAAAAAATTAGATTTTTTTTTTAGGTTTGTTTTCTTAAAAAATAATAAATTTGTAAAAACTTAAACCTAGCTCAGTTTTCAATATTAAAATGACCCACTCACTAAAAATTTTATAAAAAAAGAATTATGGCCAATTTGATCCCAATTAGCAGATACATATGCACCTTCGAGGCAACTGTTAAAAAATAAAAAACTTTTTTCCCCTTTCTTAGAAATTCCTAATAAAAAATAGTAAAAAAATCATTTTTAGTTACATTTTGTGAACTTAGGTATATTTTTAATATTTTTAGAAAAATTATAAAAAATAAAGCCCATCAATTTTGTTTTTTTCACATGATGACTTAGTTTTAATAGGTCAGCCCCCGAATCCAATTTTTTGGTTCAATTTTCTAAAAATTAATTTTTTAAAAATATTCGTAGACTAGTAGTCAAATTAGGGCTTTCCCACCCGAAAACCTTAATTTTATCCTTTTTTCTTTACCAGTTGAATTGGTTGACAACTCCATTTTTTAAAAAAAAAAAAAATTTCTTTTTCTTTTCCTTAGTTTAATGTTAAGTAATTTATATTAAGTGGGCTAAGCTTAATATAGGTTAAATTAAAGAAATCAAAATAAGGCTCGACAAAATTGGCGACTCTACTAGGGATGCCTAGTGGGCTAGCCATGTAAAAATAAAAAATTAATTGATGGACTTTTGTATTTTTTTTATTGTATTATAGTTGTATTGACTGAGTTTTTAGTAATGCAAGCCTTAAAAAAAAAGTCCAGCTCAATAGGCCTTATTGGGGAATCACAGCAGAGGGAGGGGTTTTTTTTATTTATTTTGTAATAATCATCTGTATATTTAGATGTGGTTGGACCTGGGCTACCTTAAGAACTTAGGATAGGCCGCCATTATATAACCCTCAGGTCATTGGGGTTTTTACCCTCACCTGGCAATAATAAGCAAGCCTAGTCAAGCTTCGATATAGCCTATTAGGCTTCTCTTCGTAAAGTCTTGGAACTACAGAGCCTAAGACCTGTAAACCCCACTCTCTTGCATCATCCTTTCGAAAAAGGGGTAATTATTTTTAAATTATAGGAAAAACCTAATTTAATTTACGTACAGTTCATCGTTCATTCTCAATTAAAAAAATCAGTAACCCTTATATATAAGTATACACAAGCTTCATTTTTATTAAATCTTATTTTGAATATACTTATATGTAAGGTTGCTCTTTGACTGTGGATTTATCATACTCTCTATAGTTTATTAATGATCAACCCCATTGCATTACACGCATGTGTAGCATATTGTATCACATTTATTTTGCATAGTTGTTTGTATATGCTATCTTTTGTAATACTATTGCATTTTGTAGGTTTTTTTTTATTTCATCAGTAATAAGTTGTGTAACATAACATTTAACGTAAAATGCTCAAAATCATTAGTATTCCCCCTATGCTAATGTTAAAAAAAAAAAATTATATATCAACTTATAATTTTTTTTGGGCATGTAATCATGGAAATTAACAATGATAAAGATTATTATGGAACTATCATTTTTTTTTAAAGACTTTCCAACATTTTTTTTTAAAAAAAAGATATTTTATTATCAAAAACCAGTTTCATGATAATTATTTACTTGGTTGATTTCTATTGCAATGCCCCACACGTACTATACTATTAGGAACTAACAAAATAAAAAATTAAAAAAAAAAAGATTTAATCATTAGATTTCCATTGTGAATCATTTTCCATCTTAAGGTTATTAATCTTGTAAATGTCTAAGTTCTCATTCTTCATGTTTAGCCCTTAGGTTGTCACAGTCCTAATAGAGTTTTCTCCATTAGTCGTCACCCCTGTGTCATTTATTCAATAAGTTTCTCATTGCAAAATAATTTCCTCTTCTCCATATCTTCCTTGTAATATTATCATTATCCCATGTCCTTGGTCGTCAGTTCTTATGTTTTCTTTGTTTAGATTCGTCGATGTTAGTATTAGGCTTTTCTGACATAAAATAAGCATTGATTTTCCAATAAAAGTTTCCTAAAAAAAAAAACAGAATGATTTTTAAAACTAAAAACTTGATGTAGTGTTGCTAGCAAGAAACAAGAAGAGATTCTTGCAAGCTTTAAAAGATTGCTTTTTAAGTGATATGGCCTAACTTGATGCTCATAATCACTCATTTTCAAAAATAATATGTCTGAAGCTCTTAAACTGGGAATAGCCACAATAGAAGGGGTTCTGAGCAAGTACGGGAAACAAGTTGAGACCATGGACCATATCCAAGCCTAGGGGCCTATTGACATATCATCTGAGATAGATAAGTCTAAAGAGTTGCTGGTTCATGAGCACAACAATAGTAGTAAAGGCTTGGGGAAGGAATTGGTATAGAAATTGATGAAGATGAAAGAAGAAATCTTCCAAAAAATTGAAGATAAAATGGGACTTCTCAAGGATTATGATGTGCAGAGTAATCTGGGCTTGAACAGTGTTTGTGCTTTTGAAGACCATGAGTTACCCAAGAAGTTTAAGGTACCAAATTTCGAAAAGTATGATGGAACAAGTTGTCCTAAACTTTACTTTAGGCTTTATGTTCTCAAGATGGCCCAATTCTCTAAACATGAGCAATTGATGATTCAAACTTTCCAAGATAGCCTAATTGGGCTGGTGTTGATTTGGTATGCCTAATAAGACTTAGTTAAGCTTGATACTTGGGATAAGTTAGCTCGGGCATTTTATCAACAATACAAGTTCAATGAAGTAGTAGCTCCATCCCTAATGGATTTAAATAACATGAAAATGAAGCTGACCTAGTCCTTTAAGGAGTACATCTAGAAATAGAGATCTACAATAGCTCAAGCTACAGTATAATTGCTAGAAAATGAATTGATCAACATATTCATCTACACATTAGGTGAACCTTATTATAATCACCTCTTAAGCCATAATGCTTCTATGTTTGCAGATGTAATTATAGCTGGTAGTCACATAGAAGATGCTATTAGAGTGGGGAGATTGGTAAGCAAGGGATCAATCCCGTTGGATTCAAAGGCCACTTTGAACACTACAATGTCCTATCTAATGATACACAAGCCTTGTACCCTAAGCATTAATCCAGAGCTCAAGCAAAATAAGCTAAGCTAGAAATCACCTAGAAAGAGGTTCATTCATATCCTGATTCCTATGTCTCAGGTCTATCGACGCCTAAAAGAAGAGGGTTTACTGCTTCCTAAGACTCCAACACCAAGGTATAAATCTCAGAAATACGATCCCAATGTATAATACGAGTACCACATGGGTTAGCAGGGGCATGCTACTAACCATTGTTAGGAGTTGAAGAATAAAGTCCAAAATTTGATTAATGAAAAATTGGTCCAGTTGGAATTTGTTAGGGATCTAAGGCCCAAATTCTACATAGAGCCCACTATTAACATGATACGAGGATTAGAAAAGTTGCTAGAAACATATTTGAATAGTCAAGTCCAAGGGGTATGTTACTGCCAGGGTCTGGAAGAAAGGGTTGCAGCCCTAGAAGAAAAATTAGTGAAGTTAGAAGAAAGGCTCACTAGCACAAAAATGGCAATGGGTTATGTGCTCAAGCAACTCGAAAACCTACATCCTGATGTGAATAGGAAGTTACAACCCAAGTAAGGAGATAATTCAATGAAAGAGAAATCAGGAGTAAATGTACCGATTGAGAAAGCCCATAATCAAAACAAGGTCGTCTACAATAAGAGAAGGTCATTTACACAATTTAAGATTCCAATGGCTCAAGTGTTCAAGCAATTAAGAGATGTAGGACTACTGACATGTGAAAACCCAACAAATAAATGCAAGTCGAAGGATCGTGACCCCAACAAATGGTGTCATTATCATGTGGGCTAAGTAGAGCATACCACTAAAGATTGTTAAAGATTGAAGCATAAGGTGCAAAATTTGATTGATGCTAAGATTATCCAACCAAATTTTCTAGAGACTGATGGGTTAATTAGAAGTGGTATTCCTTCCCAGGTTTTGAAGAAACATCAAATAGAAAACCTCCAACATTAGGCATTGAGGATCTACTACTATTATCTAGCAAGGTGACTTATCATTTGAAGCAATTAAGGATATCTCCAAGAGATCAATTCAATTGAATTGGTCGAGTTCCAAGAATTGATAGAAATAGGGGCAAGAAGTAGAAAAGAATTTTAATTTCTAAATAATCTTTCATTTTGGAGCTTGTAATAGATATAAGTTATTGAATAAAGCAATTTTCATGTGTAATATTGTCATTGTATGCTATGAAGCTAGCTCAATTCAAATAGGGGCACTTCGAATAAGTGAAAATAGATGAAGAAAATGTGAACTTGAAATTTAAAAATTTCCACCTAAGGGAATGATAATGCATTACTTGAAAAGTTTAGGATGAAAAGAGACAACCCATGTCCCAAACACCGACCTTAAACACACACGAGAGAAGAGTGCCATTAAGGTGAGTAATTGGACTCATTTCTTAAAGAAGGCCTGTCTTGAACTTGGTACACATGTCAAAATGATATTAGGCATTCATTTCATTATCCCTAAATATAGTTATCTCTTGCAAACCCATTCAGCCTTTAGGGGATTTTTCTTAAAGTTAGCCCTACCAAGAACCACCCCAAATTGGGGCAATCAAAAGCTTAAGATCATTAATTTGGAGAGAAGGAGTAGAATAACTTATGCTTACCTTAATTGTGCTAATTCATAAGCAAATTTTGTCATTGATAATTCTATTTCTTTAGGATGAAGAAGAATTTCAAACCATCACTGAGGCCCGTACACTTATTCCAACACATTAAGTCCATAGATTCTTTCCCAAACACTACAAAATCATGTACACTTCTCCCAAGCTTATACACTTTGAACTTACCTTTTGGTGCTTCAAATCCTATTAAGTGAAAACTTAACAATGGAAGGTGACCACCTTGACAAAAAAAAAAAAAGAGAAAATAAGAAAAAACAAGGAGAAAATGAAAAAGTGAAAAAAAAAAAGAAGATTAAAGATATTAGCAAGATGTTCACCTTAAAAATATAATAAAAAAAAAAGATAAATAAAGCCTAAAATCTAAACTAGTTATGGTATCCAAAGTCTAAACATTATCAATTCCTAAGCCTAAAAGCAAAGCCCTCATTTTATGAACCTATTCATTATACCAGCTTTGATAAAACTTTTTTGATTAAATAAATTAACTTATCTTAAGCAAAATTTGCTCATGAAACTGGGGCAAGCCTATGTTTAGCTTCTCTTAGGTTTTTGGCTTGTAAACTCGGGACTAATTGCATACAATTTCTTCAAACTTGGCCAAGTACATTGATATCCATTTGCTTAAACCATTAACCAAAAGCCTTACATTGCCAATCTAGAAAAGACCTATTAATTGACTAGAATGTACCACTTACAAGATAGGCTACAATTTTTGAAATTGTTGTTGTGAGTAAAAACAAATTTATGAGAGTACAAAGAAGTCTAGTTTGACTAAACATTTTAAGTAATAATATCTATCCCCTTAGTGGAAAACTAAACAGTTGAGTGTTATTATAAGTTGGAAATCAGTGCTTCTAAAAGGTTTAGAGATCATGAATTATGCTTCAGGAAACGAGGTTGAAAGAATGAGCGATCAACGGGCAAGGGGCAAGCTAACCCCTTATTGGTAATCTTTAAGAGTTTTCGAGACTTTCTTACTTGTTAGCAACACAATTTTCTATGAAAGAGTGTTTTTTTAAAAAAAAAAAAGAGAAAAAGGAAAAATTTTCAAGGAATGATCAAAATCCCTCAAACTTAAGTCATAGATCAATTTGTCAAAACTTATGAAAGTTTTCTAACTTCTTGGATCACTTGCTCAATGGAGCACCATCCAGTCATTTTTGGGATCGCTTGCTCATGGGAGGAGCGCTATCCTATCTAATCTCTTGCTAGGATCGCTTGCTCAAAGGAGCACTGCTGAACCTATTCCTTAGTTGGATCGCCTACTCAAAGGAGCACCATCCTAGTCCTTTTTAGGATCGCTTGCTCAAAGGAGTGCTGTCCAGTTATTTAAAAGATCACCTACTCATGAGAAAGTTGTCTCATGTCATCTGATCTTGTCTTTGAAAGATCTATCCTGTCGAGCAAATCAAATCTCAAAGAGATTTATCCTCTTCAGATTAACCAAAACCAACTCAAAGAGATCTATCCTCTTCGAGTCATCCACCAACCAAAACAAAGCCAAAATCTCAAAGAGATCTCTCATCTTCAGGTTACTAAAGTGAAATCAGTTTTCAAAGAGATCTATCCTCTTCAGATCACAAACCAAAAAGGAATCTCAAAGAGATCTATCCTCTTCAAATCATCCACCAAACCAAAATAAGTTTTTTTTTTTTTTTAATCTCAAAGAGATCTATCCTCTTTGGATCATCCATTAAACTAAAATAAGTTTTTTAAAATCTCGAAGAGATCTATCCACTTCAGATTATCCATTAAACTAAAATAAGTTAATTTTAACTCTAATGGTTCTTGCCCTATCCTTCCAAGATAGGCCCACTTGAAATTTTTGCTCTATCCTTCCAAGATAGACACCATTAAGCCCTATCCTTCCAAGATAAGTCTCCTTGAAATTTTTGCTCCATCCTTCCAAAATAGACACCATTAAGCCTTATCCTTCCAAGATAGGCCCCCTTGAAATTCTTGTTCCATCCTTCCAAGATAGGCCTACTTGAAATTTTTACTCTATTCTTCTAATATAGACACCATTAAGCCCTATCCTTTTAAGATAGGCCCCTTAACATTTTACTTTATTCTTTCGAGACAAGCATTCATTTGCCCCATCCTTTCAATATGGGCAGTTTATTCTTTACATTAATCTTTCAAGTTGATATCCTTCATCAAAATAAAACATAGCTTAATTGATCAGTTCAAAGTAGGGTTTGGCAAAAATGGGTATCTTTTTTGTATTTATAGTAAAGTTCTAATCGAACTTCACTACAAAGAAGAGCAGTTATAAATACCTCATTTTTGCCACTTTTTTTTAATTTTGTTAATTAAGCCAGGTTAATAAATAAAATAAAATAAAAATAAATAATAAAAAATACAATAAAAAATGAAATTAAAAGAAAAATAAAATGAAAAAATAAAAACTTTTTAATTAAGTTAAGTTATAGAAAGTTGAGTCATGAGTCGAGTCGTATCAAGTTAGAGTAAGTTGAGTTGTTGGATCAAGTAGCGAGATGGGTTGAATTAATTAATTTGTCTAATTTAAGGACTTAAATCAAATTAGGGAATTATTAGGCTAAATCAAATTGGGTCGAGCTTGGGAAAAAAAAAAGCCTAAAATAAATTAGGGTTTCTAGAAGTTAGGGTAAATCTTGGAAGAATTGTAATCGTATCTTTTGTATCTTTGATACGAAAAATTCGATTTTAAGCTTATAAATAGCATATTAACAGGGGATTTGAAAAAACGGTTTTTCTAATCATACTCCTACCTAAAACACCACACAAACACCACCACGCCACCACACAACCACCATGCAACACCACATAGTACCACCCAAGCACCACCATACAACATCCACAATTCACCACCAGTCTTCCGCCTAGTGTCGCCTAATCTACTGCCCAGCGTTTCCCAGTCCACCACCCAATGTCACCCACTAGTGCCCAGTCCACCACCCAGCAGCGACCAATCATTGCCAGTCCACCGCCTAACATCACTCAACAGTGCCTAGTCTGTCGCCCAATGATACTCAATCTGCCACCCAATACCAACACTAGGTAAATTTTCATTAATTATTATTATTATTTATTTATTTCATTAATTTTTATTAATTTACTTTAGTATTAATGTTTTTTTCTTTATTAACTATTTTTGTGTTTAAGTGCAAGTTTTTTTTTTATTGTTGTTTATTCCTATTGCAAATTTTTTATTTTCCTATAAAATTTAGTTGAATCAAGTTTTTTTTAAAAAAAAAAAACTCATGTTTTTTTTAAATAAAAAATATTTTGAGATATAGTGGTTTCGAAAAATGAAAAATCTTAAATTGAATTTTTTAAAAAACGATTCAATTAGTTAAGGCTTTTTTATTTAATTCAAATAAATTAGAATTTTTTTTTTAGGTTTGTTTTCTTAAAAAATAATAAATTGATAAAAATGTAAACCTAGCTCAATTTTCAATATAAAAATAACCCATAACTAAAAATTTTATTAAAAAAAGAACTACAATCAGTTTGATCCCAATTAGTGAGTGCTTAGATACCTTCAAGGCAACAGTTGAAAAATTTTTTTAAAAAAAAAACCTTTTTTCCCCTTTCATAGAAATTCGTAATAAAAAATCATTTCTAATTACATTTTATGAACTTAGGTATATTTTTAATATTTTTTAGAAAAATTATAAAAAATAAAGCTAATCAATTTTTTTTTACATGATAACTTAGCCTTAATAAGTTAGCCCTCGACCTAGTTTTCTAATTCAATTTTCTAAAAATTATTTTTTTTGGAAATAGATAAAAATAATAATAAATATGATAGTGTATAAACAAAAAATAATAATAAGTAAATAGGTTAGTAAATATTTGTTTCGACACTTAGAAAAATCAAGTTTTCAAAAATAAAAAATAAACAGACCCTTTACAAATTAGGGCTATTTTAGATTTTTCAAAAATAAAACCTTGATTAGGACTTTTTTTTAAAAAAATTCCTTAAATGAATTGAACTAGATGAAAACATAAAGCCGATCTTTTTCTTCAAAAATTAAAATCAAATCAACCCACTAAAGTTTTTATCAAAAGAACTGCACACATCTAATTTCGATTAGTAGATACGTAGGCACCTATGAGGCGATGGTAAAAAATAAAAAAAGAACCCTAATTTTCCTTTTGTTAGTTTAGATTACATAAGTTATCTAAATTAGAGTAACTAATAATTGAGTGTTTTTTTTAATAGAATTGAAAGGTGATTTTTAAGAATAAGGTTAAATTTGGAAAGTTAATGATACCCGTAAGGGTTAAAAAAACCTAACCCCCAAATACAAATCTCTAGTTTCTAAAACGGTTTTTTATAAAATTGGTTTGATTCGATAGACTGGTAGTTATATTATAATCAATCTACCTAATTGATTATAACTTAACTATTTTTCTTGACTTGGGTCGGGTGACGACTCCAAAAGCATTTTTAAGATATAAGAAAAAAGGGTTTTCTTTAAATCTTAGTTGAGGGTCAGTATTAAATGGGATCGGTTTAATATGGATCGATTTAAAAAAAACTAATTCACAAAAACTAGGAGATGAAAAACCAAGCTCAACAAGCCTCTAACTCCTCTAAGATCCCCAATGCTGATAGAGAAATAAGCTCCAAGAAGGTCTCGAGCTCTACCGATCAAGACAAAAATTCGATCCAATCCTAAAAGAAGAATGTTTCAAACTCTAAAGAGAGTCGATTAATTTTTATTTTGCTTCCACAATAATTTTATGGACTTTATGTGGTTGAGATGCCAACCTTTCGTTTGTAAGTAACTTGTTTTTCACATTTTAACACTTTTAATTCTCGATATGTTTTATTTCACACGCATTTTATACTTGTCTTTTCATACATATAATGTTCGTTAGGCATATAGAACGTGAACTTGAGTGTCTATTTTCTTTAGCCGTAAGATTGCCTATTGAAGGCAACTTAGAGTCCATTAGCTCTAACTGCTTGACATACTTTTTAAAAGAACATTTGATGTCATTCATCAATCAATACTAAGCTTGTTAACCACCACAGGTCAGAACTTATTAGGTATTAGTCTATTTGCTGTACAGTTATAACTTCATTAATTTGTTAATCATGTATTGATCAGGAATAAAAGTGACAAAAGGTAGAGATACTTGTAAACTTGAAATGAGTATTTCATACTTGAATGAGATGTAGGCTATTGCCTTACAAAATTCAAAAAGGGAAAATAGAAACAAACTTTAATTGAAAAGAAACTATTCAAAGTAAAGCTTCAAATTCTTGACATTCCATCCACAAGGTATGGTTATTCCATCCAACCTTTCTAACTAATAGGTCCCATCGCCTATGACTTCCCAAACCCTAACAAGATCCGCCAAATTCCCACTAAGCTTCCCTTGATTCTCTCGTGTGCTAGTTGCCTCTAATTTTCTACAAACCAAGTCTCAAGATTGAAATACCTTGTGTTTTACCTTCTGATTGTAGTACTTGGCTACTTTATGTTGATATGCAACAACTCTTGCCCTTGTAATAGCCCTAATCTCCTCAATTGTGTCTAAATTGGCCAAAAGGCTAACCTAATTTGCCATGATGTCAAAGTTTTTTGTCTAAAGATTAGCTAGATCTAACTTAATCAGTAGAACTACTTTCGATCCATATACAAGCCTAAAGGGTGTTTCACTAATCGAAGTCCTATAGGTGGTCCTATACCCCTATGAAACATTCGACAATTCATCAACCCATCTACCCTTTGCTTGATCAACTCTCCTTTCAAATTGTATAAGATGGTCTTATTATGAACTTCCACTTGTCCATTGGTTTGAGGATGAGCTATAGAAGTGTAATTCAGACGATTGATGTGTTTCCCATAAAATGCTCAAAACTTGTCATTATCGAATTGTGGTCCATTATCAATAACTATCATAAACAGAACCCTAGACCTCGATATGATAAAGTTGAAAACAAAAGCCTCAACCCACTTGGTGAAATAATCTACGGCAATTATGACAAATTACCATTGAGCTGTAGGCTTCAAAGATGATCCAAATATGTCAAATCCTTACTAAGTAAAAGGCAAGGGCGAAAGAGGCTATGTAGTTCAATAGAAGTCGCATGGCTTAGTGCCTCATGTTTTTGGCATTATGGACATTATCTAACAAATAGATTTTGCATCTTCTTTCATAGTCGACCAATAATAGCCAAGTCTCAATGTACAGATATATAGGGTTTGACCCTTCACATGATTACTACAAACATTGCCATGTAACTCAAATAGTATTCGTTGAGCATCTTTCTACAGAAGGTACTAAAGGTAAGGTTAGGAAAGGTTATGCTTATACAATTGATCGTTAATTAATGTATAGTTTACGACCTAATATATTAACCTACAAGCTTCTTTTTTATTATCAAATAGAACACCATCCTTCAAATAGTCAATAACTGGATCCATATAATTGCAACCTGATATATCAACCTACGAGCTTCTTTTTTATTGTCAGATAGAACACCATCCTTCAAATAGTCAATAATTAGATCCATCTAAGACCTCTCCCTTAGGCAAGAAACAACTCATAGCTTTACCGAATAGTTTCTATCCTCTTATTAGGAGACACTCAATAAAAAGCTTGCCATTTAGATCAGGAAGTGCCATAATGGTTAACTTTAATAGTTTATTAACAACAATGTTTCTTGAAACCCTTCCTTGAGTGTTTTACTATCAACAAGTACTTGCTCATTACTTCCTCTTTTGCTACATATCTTCTTTTAACTTGATTCACAACTAGCTGTGAATAGGAAAAAAGTTCAACTTTCTCAACACCAACATCCTTAGAAAGTTTAAGTCCAACAATTAGGGCTTCATACTCGACTTCATTATTGCTAGCTAAAAACCAATATTTCAATGCATAATGAACTTTCATGTTGTGAGGAGCTCGTAAAATGAGGCTTGCATCACATCCTTCTTTGGTGGAGGAGCGTCAACATACAAGTTCTATGTTGGTTCTTGGCTATTTCAACATTGTCTCCCTCTCCAATGAACTTTATAACAAAATCTACCGATACTTAAGCTTTTAGTGCTATTCACTCAACTCCAGGGCATACTTTATCATCCTTCTTGAAGAATCTACTCATTGTAAAGCTTGTCATAAAGGCTGATCTGTAAGGACAATTACTTGATGAGCTTCAAAATATGGCTTTAACTTCCTTGCCAAGTGTAAACACCTAATTCCCCCCCCCCCCCCCCCCCCCACCATTTTATTTTATTTTATTTTATTTTTAGAATAGGTTAAAAGGTCCTAAATTAGGAAAAATTAAAGAAAACACTAAAAATAAGAGATTTAGGAAAAAATATAATAAAAA
>JAMXBB010000007.1:57589122-57670535 GCA_024138015.1 Lumnitzera littorea | reverse complement strand
CCCCCTTTTATTTTATTTTATTTTATTTTTAGAATAGGTTAAAAGGTCCTAAATTAGGAAAAATTAAAGAAAACACTAAAAATAAGAGATTTAGGAAAAAATATAATAAAAAAAAAGAAAATTAAAGAAAATCCAAAAAAATAAGAAATTTAGAAAAAAATAAAAAGTTTAGAAAAATATCAAAAAATAAAAAAATAAGAAAAAGCACAAAAAAATAAAAAATTTAGAAAAAATATAAAAAATTACAAAAATGCATAAAAAATTGAAAAGTCACAAAAAAAATAAAAATAGAAAAAATAGAGGATTTAAGGAATTTTTAATTTAATAAAATAGAAATTTTCAATTTAAATAAAAGTGAAAGGGGGTCGTTTGGGCTTGGGCTTGGATTTAAATCTAACCCAAGCTGACCTTATTCATATGTATAATTGTACATATGCATAAGACGCAAGCCAACAACGTAACGATAAAATACTTGAGCATTGCATTTGGATTTGGTTAAGGTTCGGGGGTTCGAAACCTACTAGAGGCATAAAAATGCCTTTTATCCTTTTCTTTTTACACTCCACATGTTGCCATATGTCAAAGCATCATTGGGCCACATGTTTGATTATGATACGTAGCACTTTTTGATTAGCCCTTACAACAATAATTCTTTACCCCTTTTTCTTCTCCCCTTTCCTTTTCTTTCCCTCATTTTCTCACTCAAGAAAAAAAAAAAAAAGAGAGCATAGACACACGTACACAAAGGGGGAGTATATAACATACACATTAGAGGACCTACTTCCTCTCTCTCTCTCGACTGACCCCTCTCTCTCTCTATTGTCTCTCTTTCACTCGACCAACTACTCTCATGCACATCACCGACTACCCTCATCCTTCAGCCACCAACCTACCGTCCACTCCGAACCCTAAACCACCCATACACACAGCTCACTTTAGCTCTCTCTCAAACATCTCCCTCTCAAACAACACACTCGACTGCCATAACACACAAACGCGACCACCCCCTCACCACTCTCTTTCGACCTTTACCCCAAACCCACGACTACAACACCCAACCATTGACTCATACATACTCTTAGCTCTCTCTCTCTAAACATTGTCTTCTATAGCTACACACGAAACACACACAAACCATCAGACCTACAAATCTCACACCACCACACAACTGTCACATACCCAAGCTCATGAATACACCCCACTACCTAATTCGTGAACCACCACGCTAGGGTGGTTTTCACCCTAAACTACCACCATGGCAGAGCTTGTGGTGATCCAAAACCACTATCCATAGCCCCTTTTCGATGCCAACGGCCACTAAACCTATTACTCGACAACCACCATAGCCACCCAAACACCAACCACCTCCTAAACGATCGCTGTTGGCTATGGTACTGCCCCTATACCCCCTATTATCAACAGAATACCCATGAAAATTGGGTTACCCACTTGAAATCACCCTTGACAACCCTTAGAAACCACCATCGACCCCTTCTTCTTTATCTAACCCAAACCAAACGCCCTTGATCCAAATCCGGGTCTAAACCTACGATCTAAACCCGACTCCAAGCCTAACTCGTGCAAGCTCCTTAGTCTAACCTTTTGCTGCATTTTATTTATTTATTTTTATGAATTTACTTCTTTTATTTGTCTTGCTTATTTCATGCTCTAATGTAATCGTATCTGAAAAAAATAAATAAAAAGAAGAAGAAAAAGAGAAGTAAGAGAAGAAAAAAAAAAAGAAGAAGAGAAGAGAGAAAAAAGGAAGTATTTAGTTTTAGTTTTATTCATATTCATGTTTTAAAAAATAATAATAAATAAAATAATAAATAAAAAGTAAATAATTAACTAATAAAAAATTATATAATCATTTTATCACTTAAAAAACCAATTTTTCAAAAATAAATGAACAATTTCCAAATGAGGACAAAGTTTCAATAAATAAAACCTTAATTAGGACCCTTAGAAATTTTCTTTAAATAAATTGAAACAAGTAAAATAAAAAACTGAGCCTTCTTTCAAAACTAAAATCAATTCAACCCACTAATGTTTTTGGTGAACGATCTATGGAACTCTGATCACGAATAGCGGATACGTAGGCACTTATATGTAAGTACGAGGTGACTTAAAATATGCAAATTTTTATTTTTTATATCTCTGTAGATATTTGTGTAAATTAATTTAGTTGCATGTGATATGTATAGTTATCTAGAAATCAAAAAAGGACATTATTAAAAAACAAATTAAATTTGGAAGTTAAAAAGTAATATCTGTTTAAGGTTTAAAAAAATTAACCCTAGAATTCGGATATCTAGTTTTCAAAAATCATTTACAAAATTGGTTTTCTCGTTAGACTAATAGCTAAGTTATAACCAATTCACTCAATTAGTTATAACTTAACTTTTTTCTCGACTTCGGTCAGGTAGCAACTCCAATACATTTTCAAAATAAAAACCAGTTTTCTTTAAACCCTAGTCAATTGCCAGTATTAAACAGCTAAGGTTTAGCACTAATAAATTTGAAGAAGACTTAATTTATAAACATTAGGAGGAAAAAACCAGGCTCGACAGCTTGGCGACTCGATTAGGGACATCAAGAAGGCTAAGCACTTAAAAACATTCCAAAATTAAAATTGCTTTTCAAAATACCCATGTTATTTGGTTATTTGTTTATTTGTTATTAACTTCACGTGTATATTTTGTTTTGGTTATCATGTTTATTTTGCACATAACATACATAGGATATGGGGGGTCATATGTTACATCAAAGATACAGGGTAGATGTGATCAGACCCAGGCTGGGCCGTCTTAAGACCCTAGGAGGGGGGCCATTGTGTAGGCTCTAAACGTAGTGGGGTAATTACTGTTCAAGGTTGATTATGCCACCCCACTTAAGCTTGATGTGACCAATGAAAGGATTTTCTAAAAACAAGCAAGATCACAAAGCTTAAGGACCTTTTAGAACCCACCCTAATTGCATATACTTCCCTTCAAGCTTAAGTTAATACACTACCCTTAAGAAATTGTAACCCCACTAATCGTTCAAGAGTTTTAATGCAATTAAGTTTTGGAAGTAACAGTAGAGTTGCAACTTAAGGAAGTAATGTCTTAACCTAAACGATCCTAACATTTGCATATTTCCATGTGCCTTCCTTTGTTGCATTAAGGATTAATTCACATTCGAAATTATGAAGACCTAGAATGGCAAACAACCAAGCAAACAATAGAGGGAATGATATTCCATAGGACATCTCTAGGATTCACGAGCAGATGTTGAAAGATGAGATCGCCTACTTGGAGAAAAAGCTAGTGTTTTGAAGCTTACAATCAAGCCTTAAGGTCCCTTTTAGCATAGGTCATTAGGGATACCTATGAGATGATAGAGGACCCTAAGGCTCGTATACAAAAGTTAATGTAGGGTGTTTTCAATTTCACAAAGCCTAGAATAAATATCAAGTTTTAGAATAAATGCTAGGCTCTTTGCCTTTCTTTTCTGTATTCTGATTTTTCAAAATAAAGTCCTCTTTAGTTCATTGTTATTCATTCTCTAACTTTCCCTTCTTTATGAATAATCCTTCAATAAACATTTATCTAACCACTATTTAAGGAAATGTAAATAAAATCCATAGTCTTTTATATAGAACCTTAAAAATCACCTCTTTATTTGTAAATAATTTTCTTGTTTTCTATAAAATAAAGCTTTATCTTTCTCTCACTCAAAAAAAAAAAAAAAAGAAACAAAAATTGAAAAAAAAAAAAAAAAAGAAAAGCAATGTTGCTAACAGCTATAAATCCTTAAGGGCTTAAGGAGCCAACACAAGCTTAAGCCTTCAGCCTACTCAAGTAACCAACCCAAATATTGGGTTTCTAACTCACACAAGGCCCCTCAACCTATTAAGAAGGTTAACATGAGCCCCTCAGCCCATTCAAGCCAAACACTAGTCCTTAGAACTATTTAATCTAAACACCAACCTTGGGCCCATTCAACTATTTAACCCAAACATAACCACTTGGCTACGCATTTAATCTAAACACCAACCATGGGCCTATTCAGGCAACTTACCTAAACACAAGCCACTTGGCCAACTAGCCAATCCGAACACAAACCACAGCCCATCAAGGCAACTGACCCAAACACAATCTCAGCCTATAAAGGTAAACAAGCCAAGCTAAAACCCTTAGTCTATTTAGAAAGTCAAGCCTAATCATAAACCTAGCCAAAATACAAAGTCAAATACTAGGGCATGATTTGAGAAACTAGGAGGTAAAGCTGATCTTCACCCTAAGCAAATAAATATATATTCCTCCATAAGAAATCAGTAACTTACTTTTAAAAGGTTTAGAAAGAGAAGAGGTAAACTATATTCTATACACCAACCTAAAACACTTTGAGAGCTAAACGACATAAGGGTGATGATACATTGGGCTCATTCCTTAAAGGAGGTCCACTTTAAATGTGATACTTAGATTAAGATGAAGTTAGGCATTTATTTTCAAATCCCAAACATGATTACCCTTTGTTAACCCTATTGGACCAATTTGAAGAATTTCCAAATTTATACCCTATCAAGAACCACCCTACAATGGGGCAATTCAGAGGTTAGGGTCATTGATTAAAAGATAAAGATAAGGTTGGTTTATGCTTACTTAAGTAATGTTAATTCAAAAAAAACTTTTATTTCTAATAAATTATTTTTCTTTGAAATGAAGAAGAGCTAAATTCCTTTTCAATCACCTCAAACCCATACACTAGAAATCCATAGATTTAAAGCCTTGAAGCGTTTAAAAAGCAAAAACTCGACAATGGAGACAATCACTCTTTGGGCCAAAAGAAGAGAGAATAGTAAGAGATAAAGGGGTAAAGCAATTGAAAAAGGAAGAAAAAAAAAAAGGGAAGAAAAGAGGCTAAAAAATTGGTCCTAAGTTTAAGACGGAAAGCCCTAAGAAATATTTCATATCTTAATAAGGGTAGCAAAATTGAATCAAAAGTAAGGAATCCAAGCCCAAAAACCCCTTAAAAACACAAAAACATATTCTAAAGCCTAGAAACCCAAAATCTCTATACCCACTCTAAAGTCTTTCCTACCTATGTCGAATCATATAAGGCCTTCCTACCCATATTACTACCCTTATGCAATAAAAGCTCTTTTGATCTTGAAAGATAATTTATCTTTAATAAAAATTGTTTTTGAAACTAGGGTAAGCATACTTCTAATTTTTCCCTAAGGTTCTTGACTTATACACCCGGGATGAATAAAAGCATTTCTTTTAAAATATGCCTTCTCATTAGTCCTTTTTGAAACCCTTAGACTAAAAGCCTAAATTCATAATGTTGAACCAAAAAAGTCCTAATTGATTTATCAAAGTGTGTCACTTACAAACTGGACTATAATTTTTGAAACTATAGTTATGAATGGAATCTAGACCAAGTGTTAGCAAGGAAGCCTCTTCAACTAAACTAATCATGGGTTACTATTTCCTTAAGAAATGCCTTAAAATCACAAAAGTCCCATGAAAAAGCCTTAGGGTCAGGGGCATTAAGAAACTCTACGTGATTATCAAGGATAGGGGTGGTTATAAACTTGTTCCTTAGATAAGAATTTATACCCATTGGCAAACTTTCAAGACAAAAAAAAAGAAGAAGAAGAAGAGAGAAAGTAAATGCTTGTCACAAGATTTTGGTCTAATCCATAACGACTCAAGTAGCCAATCTTTCAACTCATGTCATTCTGTTTCCTTTTCAAATTGGTCACACTTTTTTAAATTGACCTTAGTAGTCTAGATCATTCTTCCCTAATTGCAGTTTTTAAATGTCCATTAACTCTTTTTCAAGTTAAGGGGCCTATCCCTATTTTCTTTTTCATAAATGAGTGTTTTTCAACAATTTCCTTGTAAATAGTTTTTCCAAGTCAAGAAGTCTTTTAAAACTGGTTACTTTACTTCTTCAGTCCTTCATCAACTTCCCTTAGGGTTCTAGCTAGCTCTTAAAGCACTGACTTACTCTTTTATTCTTTTCAGGGTTCCAATCAGCTTTTAGGGCGCTGTCCCATCTTTCATCCTTAGGGTTTAAGCCAGCTCTTAGAGTAGTGACCTACTCTTTTAATTTGTTTTTTAAGGATTCAGCCAACCTTTAAGGTGTTGTACCATCTTTCATCAGGGTTCTGGTCAGCCCTTAAAGCATTATCCCTTCTGTCTCTTAATCTTTTCTAGGATGTTAGTTAGCTTCTAAAGCGCTGTCCCCTATTCTTTTCTTTTTATGCGTTTAAGCTAGCTTTTAAAGTGTTGTCCCCTCTTTTATTCTTTTTATGGTTTTAGCCTACCTTTAAGGCATTGCCTTGTATTACTAAGGTTCTAGCCAACTTTCAAAACATTATCCCCTAATTCATTGATTTCTCTTAGTAAGCCCATAGGCACTTCTCTTTAACCAATTCTTAGCAAAGCCCATAGGGTGCTTTTCGTCATCAAATTCTCTTAAGCGAGCCCAAAGGGCATTTCCTTTCATCTTCTATTTCCTTTTAGTGAACCCATAAGGTACTTTCTTTTACCAATTCCTCTCAAGCAAGCCCAAAGGGAGTTTTCTCTTATCATCAACTTCATTTAGGGTTGTTAGTCTACTAAAGACACTCCTGCCTAGGTTAATAAGCTCAAAGGAGCATTACCAGGTTTCAATTTAAGGTCTTAGCTCGCTTTAGGAGTGCTTCACCTATTTCACCTAGGATAGTCAGCTTAGAGGAGCACTACTAGGTTTATCTTGAATTAATTCCAAAAGTTAGAGTTGCTAATCCTTAAGAGACGCTCCCGCTTAGGTTAGTAAGCTCAAATGAGCACTACTAGGTTTCAATTTAAGGTCTTAGTCAGCTCTAAGAGCACTTCACTCATCCTACCTAGGATAATCAGCTCAGAGGAGCACTACCAAGTTTATCTCAAATTGATTGCAAAACTTAAGGTTGCTAATTCCCAAAAGATGCTCCTGCCTAGGTTAGTCAGCTCAAAGGAGCACTCTCAGGTTTATCTCGAATCAATTCCAAAAATTAAGGTTAATAGTCTCCAAGTGATGCTCCCACCCAAGTTAGTAAGCCTAGAGAGGCATGACTAGGTTCCTCAAATTGATCCCAACTTAGGAGAACTTAGGGTTGCTAGTCCTCGACAAACGCTCTCGCCTTAGTTAGTCTACTCATAGGGGTACGATCAAGTTTCCTCAATCTTTTACAGTCTTAGCTAACTCTAGGAGCACTATCCCATTTCATTCAATTTAAGGCCTTAGCAATCTCAAGGTGCGCTTCGCCCGCTTTGGTTAGTCAACTCATAGGGATACAACCAATTTCCCTCATATCTTTTAGGGTCTTAGTCAACTTAAGGAGCACTTTAGCCGCCTTGGTTAGTCAGCTCATAGGGGCATAACCAAGTTTTCTCGTATCTTTTAAGATCTTAGCCAACTTAAGGAGTGCTTCACCCGCCTTTGTTTGTTAGCTCATAGGGGCATAACCAAGTTTTCTTGTATCTTTTAGGGTCTTAGCTAGCTTAAGGAGCACTTTGCTCACCTTGGTTAGTCAACTCATTGAGATACGACCAAGTTTTCTCATATCTTTTAAAGTCTTAGTCAGCTCAAAGAGTGCTTCACCCCCCTTAGTTAGTTAGCTCATAAGAGCACAACCAAGTTTTCTCGTATCTTTTAAGGTCCTAACCAACTTAAGGAGTGCTTCGCCTACCTTGGTTTGCCAACTCATTAAGGCACGACCAAGTTTTCTCATATCTTTTAGGGTCTTAACCAGCTCAATGAGCGCTTCACCTACCTTAGTTTGTCAACTCATTAGGGTATGACCAAGTTTTCTCGTATCTTTTAAGGTCTTAGCCAGCTTAAGGAGTGCTTCGCCCGCCTTAACTAGTCAGCTCATTAGGGCACAACTAAGTTTTCTTTATCTTTTAGGGTCTTAGATAGCTTAAGGAGCGCTTCACCCGCCTTAGTTGGTTAGCTTATTGAGGCACGACCAAGTTTTCTCATTCTTTTAGAGTCTTAGTCAACTCAATGAATGCTTTGCCCGCCTTGGTTAGTCAGCTCATAGGGGCACAACTAAGTTCTTCTCATCTTTTTAGGTCTTAACCAACTTATGGAGTGCTTACCCATTTCATTCAGTTTAAGGTCTTAGACAGCTCAAAGAGTGCTTTGCCCACTTTGGTTAGTCATCTCACTAAGGCATAACCAAGATTTCAATCTCTTTATGATCTTAGCTAGCTCAAGGAGTGCTTACCCATTTCATTCAGTTTAAGGCCTTAGCTAGCTTTAAGAGTGCTTAGCCAGCTCTAGGAGTGCTTTACCCACCTTAGTTAGTCAGTTCCTTGGAGCACAACCAAGCTCTTCTCATTTCTTTAAGGTCTTAGTCAATTCAAGAAGCACTTCACCCATTTTACCTCAATTCATCAAAGCACAACTAAACTTCAATTCTTCTTTCAGTTTTTTGGCCATCTCTTAAACCACCACCTCTCTCTTCACCAAAATCCATAGTGGACCAGGACTAGGATAGCTAGCTATAGCGCTTCTTAGGATAAAATCTATACTTGAGGCAAAAATAGTCTCTTTTGTCTTTGTGGTAAAGTTTTGCACAAACTTCAAACTTCAAACTTCACCACAAAGAGGGGCAGTTGTAGATACCCAATTTTACCCCCCTTCTATTTTATTTTCTTAGAATAGGTTAAAAGTTCCTAAATTAGGAAAAATTAAAAAAAAAAAACCCCCCAAACATAAGAGATTTAGGAAAAAATACAAAAGATAGAAAATTAAAGAAAAAAAAAAGAAATTTAGAAAAAATAAGAAGTTTATAAAAATATCAAAAAAAAATACAAAAGTAGTAAAAAGCAAAAAAAAAAAAGAAATTTAGAAAAAATACAAAAAATGCAAAAATTTACAAAAATCATAGAAAATTGAAAAGTCACAAAAAAAATAAAAAAATAGAAAAAATAGAGGATTTAAGGAATTTTTAGTTTAATAGAATATAATTTTTTAATTTAAATAAAAGTAGAAAGGGAATTGTTTGAGCCTAGACTTAGATTTGAATCTAGTCTAAGTTGACCATGTCAATATGTGTAATTGGATTGTATATATGAACAAGGTATAGGCTAATGGCTTAACAATAAAACACTTGAGCATTACATTCAGATTTGGTTTGAGATCGGGGGTTCGAAACTCACTGGAGGTATAAAAATGCCTTTCATCCTTTTCTTTTTACACTCCACATGCTGCCACATGTCAAGATATCACTAGGTTACATATCTTATTGTAATACAGCACTTTTTAATTGGCCTTGACAACAATTTTTCTTTCCCCCTTTTTCTTCTCCACTTTCCTTTTCTTTCCCTCTTTTTCTCATTAAAAAAAAAACAGAGAGAGAGAGAGAGAGAGAGAGCATAGACATACGTACGCAGGGGGGGAAACTCACGCAAGAACACATACAACTCAAGATCTCTCTCTCGACTTAATTCCCTCTCAACTAACTCTCTCTTTTACTAAAACTAAAAAATAACACACATACTAGAGGACTTACTTCCTCCTTCTCTCGACTGACCCCTCTCTCTCTCCACTATCTCTCTTTCTCTCGACTAACCTACTCTTACACACATCATCAATCACCCTCATCATTCAACCACCAACCCACTGTCCACTCCAAACCCCGAAGTACCTACATATACAACTTACTCTAGCTCTCTCACGAACATCTCCCCCTCGAACGACATACTTGACTGCCACAATACATAAACATGACCACCCCTTGACTACTATCTCTCTCAACCTTTACCCCAAACGTACGACCATAACACCTAACCATTGACTCACACATACTCTTGGCTCTCTCTCTCTCTGAACACTGTCCTCTACAGCCACACACGAAACATACATGCACCATTAGACCCACTTATCTTGCTCCACCATACAACTATCATACGCCTAAGCTCACAAATGTGCCCCATTACCCAATTCGTAAACCATCATGCTAAGGTAGTTTTCACTCTAAACTGCCACCATGATAGAGCTCATGGTGGTCCAAAACCCCTGTCTATAGCCCCCTTTCGATGCCAACGGCTACTGAACCCATTACCCAATAGCCACCACAGTTGCCTAAACATCGACCACCTCATAAATGGCCACTGTTAGCTATGATACTTTCCCTATACCCCCCATTATCAATAGAATACCCATGAAAATGTGTTTACCCGCTTGAAAAAATGCTTAAAACCACCCCCAATAACCCTTGGAAACCACTGCTAACCTCTTCTTCTTTATCTGACCCAAACATAACGCCCCAATCCAGACTTGCTCCAAGCCTGACCCACGCAAGCTCCTTAATCCGACCCTTTGCTGCATTTTATTTATTTATTTATTTTTATGAATTTATTTCTTTTATTTGTCTTGCTTATTTCATGCTCTAATGTAAATGTATCTGAAAAAAAAAAAAGAAAGAAAAGGAAAGAAAAAAAAAAAGAAGAAGATGAAAAGAAATAAAAAAGGAAGAAGTATTTAGTTTTAGTTTTAGTTTTATTCATTTTCACGTTTTAACCAAAAATATAAAAATAATAATAAAAAAAATAAAAAGTAAATAAATAACTAATGAAAAATTATAAAATTATCTTATCACTTAAAAAACCATTTTTTTTAAAATAAATAAAAATAAGTGAACAATTTCTAAATTAGGACTAATTTAGAGTTTGAAAAAACAAAACCCTACTTAGGACCCTTAGAAATTTTCCTTAAATAAATTAAAATAGGTAAAAAAGTAAACCTTACCTTCTTTCAAAACTAAAATCAATTCAACTCGTTAATGTTTTTGGTAAACCAACTATAGAAGTCTAATCCTAAGTAACGGGTACATAAGCACTCATACGTAAGCACGAAGAGACTTAAACTATGGAAAGTTTTATTTTTTTCATCTTTATAGATATTTGTGTAAATTAATTTAGTCACATGTGATATGTTTAGTTGTCTAGAAATCAAACAAGGATACTATTAAAAAGAAAAATTAAATTTGGAAGTTAAATAGTGACATCTGTTTAAGGTTTAAAAAAATTAGCCCCAGAATTCGAATCTCTGGTTTTCAAAAATCGTTTACAAAATTGTTTTTCTCATTAAACTAGTAGCTAAGTTATAACCAATCCACCCAATTAATTATAACTTAACTCTTTTTTCTAACTCTAGTCGGGTGGCGACTCTAATACATTTTCAAAATAAAAACCGGTTTTCTTTAAACTCTAGTTAAGGGTCAGTATTAAATGGATAGGGTTTAGTACTGATTGGTTTAAAGAAGACCTAATTTATAAACACCAGGAGGAAAAATCCAAGCTCAACACTAAGAAGACCACTACTAATACAAACTTTTCATTCTTTGTATATTAGTATTCTGGCCCTTATAGACGTGGCGCATGTAATAGATTAACTGATGCTTCCTACCTGTTAGCCAGATTAAGATAGATGAAAGTGCTCGAGTGTTGACTAATAAATACAAGAACAAATTTTCTTGGGAAATAGGTGTTGAGAGTATTAGGGGTGATGTGAGAAATTCTTTCAGCTCATTGAATGCTGCTTCACACTCGTCAATCCACTAAAGTTCTTTTAGGCTCTTCAATACTTTGAAAAATTCCACGCATGTGTTTATGCTTCTTAACATGAACCTATTTAGAATGGTTATCCATCCAATCAATTTTTTAACTTCCTTAACTGTGTTAAGAGACTTCATATTCTGAATAGCATTAATCTTCTTAGGGTTTGCTTCAATGTCGCACTATGTGACCATATATCCTAAAAATTTTCCTAAGGTAGCACCAAAAAAAACATTCTGTAGGTTTAGTTTCATGTTGTAATCCCTCAAGGTATTGAATGTCTCCTCAAGATTAACAAGATACCAACTTTTATATCCTTCTCTTCACAATCATTTCGTTGACATAAACTCTGACGTTTTGATGGATCTAAAGCTTAAACATCTTAGTTATAAGCCTTTGATAGGTCATGTCAGTATTATTAAGGCTGAAGGGCATCACTGTATAACAATATGTCCTAAAGTTTGTAATAAAGGATGTGTGGACTTCATCTTCCTTTTCCATTTTGATTTGATTGTAGCTAGAAAATGCATTCATGAAAGAGAGTAAACCATCTGATCTATTCTCAACAAGGGAAATAGTTCTTAGGACAGGCCTTATTCAAATCTGTAAATTCTATGCACATGTGCCATTTGCCGTTCAACTTCTTGACTAGCACACAATTAGCTAGCTAGGTCAGATAAGGCTCTTTCCTTATGAAGCTTGCCTTTAATAGTTTTTGTGCTTCTTCTTCAATAGTTGTCTATCGTTTAGAGGCAAAATGCCTTTTCCTTTACTAAATTATCTTCGCATTAGAATCAATTTGAAGCTTATGCATTATTACTTCTCTAAGGATGCCTAGCATATCTGAGGGAGACCAAGTAAATACATTAGCATTATCCTAAAGAAAGTTGATTGAACATTGATGGATATTTACCAACAATGGTTTTCCTATTTTTGTCATCTTCCCAAGATAATTTCCTAATGGGATTTCCTTTCTCTCGTCCTTGTCATTTTCAATGCCAATTGACTTTTGTTTTGGACTAGTATCAACTTAAAAAACTTCTTTACGTCATAGCACTCTTAAATACAAGAACTTAGCTAATTGCTGGTCCCTTTGCATACTCCAACTTTAGTAAGAGTGGGAAATTTCGCCTTAAGATACATAGTCAAAGGGACCATGCCAAACAAATGCTGATACGGTCGGCCTATGATCATATTATATGGGGACCAACACTTAACAACAAGAAAATTCACTTTATCCTCCATAACATGCTTGTTGTCTTCAATTTGAATTGGGAGGGAAATAACTCCAATAACCCAAACGAATTGATTATTAAAAGCATATAAATAATAATAGTAAGATTCAACTATGCTTTGATCTTTGGTTTCATTTGATTGAAGGCATATTGAAAAATAATGTCCATCGAACTTCTAATGTCAACTAAAATCTTTTTTACCCTAAAGTTGGAAATCCTCGTGCTAATTACAAATGCATCATCATGGGCCTTTAAATGCCATCAAAATCCTCTTCCGTAAAAGAAATTGAACCTTCTTTCCCTATACATTAGAAACATAGTGTATGGCACTAGTCAAAATTGATGAGCTTGACTAGCCTAACGCAGAAGTATTTCTAACAATAGTATTTATTATACCATTCGATGCTCTACTACTACTTCCATCTCTTACATCTCTTGTAGTCTGAGAAGGCCGTGTTACACTGTCTTGCTTGTTATGCTAACTCTAAGTTGGTCGTTCAATATTTTCAACATCATTGGTGAAAAACTTACATAGATATCCTCATTAGATTGCATCCTCGATTACATTTTTGAGTTGAATGTATTCATTAGTATTATGACCTTTGTCATAGTGGAAATTGCAATATTTATTAGAATTTCTACATGATGAATTGCCTCTCGTTCTTTTTGGCCATTGCAATACTCCCTTCTAGTTGTGTACTTCCATTTGTCTACGATTGGAAGATTGAGTGGTGTATGAACAAAATAGGTTAAGACATGTAGCCTCTTTCTCTCACCACTATTTCCTTCAATGTTCTGATCATTGCATACACCAAGTCAGTCTTTCATGTTCTTCTTATCATTCTTTCAGTTTCCTTAGTCTTGGTCGGCCTCACACCAAGTTTTAATGTTGTCTTCTTAGCAAATATAAGATGTGGCCTTAGCCTTAAACTCAATGAAAGTTTTCAAATTATTCTTTTACAAAGACTGAAAAAAGTCTCCATGAGGTTTAACTTCGCCAATCACTACATTAAGAGCAACACTCATGTCTAATTTTGGAATCCGGACCATCTTAGCCATAAACCAAGCCAATAGTCCCTAATAGACTTGTTTGATCTTTGTTTTATGGTGTTAAGGACAAAAGAATCCTTAACTAGAAGCTTACTTGCAAGGAATTGTTACAAGAACACTTTGGCTAAATCTTCAAAGCATGAAATTGTGTTTAGCTTCAACTGTTTAAACTAAGTACTTGATACGTTCCTCAAGGTTAAGGGAAAGCTTGACAAGCTACAGCATCACTCAGGTTATGAAGCTTAGCTAAGGTGCGATAGTACTCAAGATGATCCTCTAAGTCCTTTCTTCCATCGTAGGTCTCAAAGTTTGAGAACTTGATGTGCCATGGTATTACTTCTAAAATCTTGAGAACAAAAGGACTCCTCTTCATCTGAAATTGTTTACTCATCGAAGTAAGGGCACTAACATGCGATGGTCCTGTATGGTGTACCTACTGCAATTGTTTTCCTTTGTCACCCTTTCTTAGAGCAAGGGCTGAAGGTCTAAGCATAACTTTGACCTGCTTCTTAAGCAATTCAAGAGAACAAATTAAATCATCAGAGTTCTTTGTTGTTATCGTCGTACCCCTGGTTTTGGTCCAGCTATGCATGCTTACAAAGAAGATTAAGGATTTCGTCATGTTTCTTGTTAAGCTCATGATTTTCTTTAGCTAAATCGATGTAAAGCTACTTCAATTTAACCAAATGTTGTTCATCGGTATGCATATTCCCCCCCAAATGATGTTGGGGTAAAGAGTAAACACTTGTACTCTTTGTCATTCTTGTCTTTGTCATGTGTATAGGTTACGAAAATACAAATGATGCCAAATGTTGTTGAGTAGTTTTCGTGTCGAGCTTTAATTCTACAAAAGCACAAATAAAAGGTTAAGTAGTTCTATAGCTAGTTCGGCGTAGCTACTCCAATGCCTAAGTAAGTAGTTGTTTAGGTAAAAGAGTAAGAGAATAAGTAAGTTCAGTATTATTAAGCATAAGAGAGTTATTATAGTGTTTTCCTTCTCTTATTTCTAGGAAAATATCGAGTGTCTATAAAAATAGATAATCATTGGTCATAAACCACGTGGCGATCTTGTATTTAGGCACACGCCTAAAAGATAAGGGTAATTAGTGGTTATGTAATGAGAATATACTAAGTTACAACTGTTCGCACCACTTTCCCAAGTTCAAACCAAATATATAAGTAGGTCGAGCTTCAAGACCCATCAGATGGACTAAGCCATTGTTAGGCTTAACTGAAAATAACATTAGTCATTCTCTCAGTAGCTGAGTTGCCGAGTAACATGTTAGGGAAAAATCCAGCTATCAATAAGTTCCTTTTAAGTTTTAAGGCATTACAACATGCTTGTATATCATGCTTTAAGTATCCGGCTTACCAGTTTGTTTTGGTGAGTACAACTCAAGTATGTAACCACCTTACTTATTTGTTACAGTATTTACTAAGATAGAAACTCAAATGAAATTAAGCATATCAAAACCATGATTATATGCTACATATGTCTGGCCAAGGCAAATAGACTTGAAGTTATCAGTGATCAAATAGGCACCCATTGACTAGTCTATGATGGTGTCCTAAGTGAAGTTACACATCAGAATGATGGTGGTATATTGGGCATTGATGTTAGTGGGTTGATGATAGGAGATTATTGTTGTTATGGGTTAATATATTGAAATGAAGAGATTATTGGTTTATAAGGAACATTTTTGTAAAAGACTATAGTGGATTTGCATACTAATGAACAATCTAATAGTAACATTAAGATGACACGACTAGTATGTTCATACTCATAGGGTATTAAGGAGTACCTATACCTAAACCTTTGTTTGTTTCGAAGTCATAAGATGTCCATGGTCTCAAGATGCTAAGGCTATGCTATTTGTCTTTAACTCTTCACTACATGAGAATTGAATTGTATGTTAATATGTATTGCTTGTCATGTATGTGCATTTATAGTCATTACTTGATAAGCTTTAGCTCATCCTTTTTGTGGGATAGCTTTTTTAAATACAACAGATAAAAATTACAAAAGATTTTACTGCACATTTGGGTTCAATATGAATGTTAGTGCACCAACAATATGCCATACATGGAAATTCCACATACTAACAACATTATGCAAAACAAAGGTATATGATGCACCACTTGTTGATAAGGAACTTTCCCTAAGACATTTATTAACTGAAGTGACCTAAAGTGATACATATCCAACCTATCGATTCACATTCAGTACCTTCTATGCCACTCTTTTGACCTCTTTATCTATTGCTACCCATTTCTTTAGGACTAATCAAATTGGGAAGCTAGTGAACCAAATGCTTATTTGTATGGCTTGAGAGAAGGTCAAGTCAAACAAGTTGGATTAGCTACTATTAGCTTGACTAAAGACATGGAACTCACTAAGAGTCAGTCAACTAAGAGGAGTTCAAATTTGAATAAGGGGCATAAACAATTAAGGTGTTTACACAACTAACTACCTATCATCTACTAGAATATCATCTACATTCTATAAAATCAGGGAATGGTACAAAATTCAAAAGGGACACACATGTGTATTTTGGATGCAACAACTACTAAGCAGGAGGTAATCATCAAATATAGATAAAAACTCAATGTGCATTTGTAAGCTTCTTCTAGCCCCTTCACATGCTACTTCCTTTCTTTCTTTTCACTCTTCTACATACAAATCTCTTACCCAAGCATCGGAGTAGCTACACCAAAGTTGCCTCATTACCGTATGGCTTAACTTTTTTTCTTTTATAGATTCTTTGCATGATAAGTGTCTAAAGATCTTGTAGAACCATTTTTAACCATGAATAATTTGGCACCATCTATTTCTTGAAAACCAGTGGTGACTAAGAAAAGGACAAGAGATGACAACACTTCAAAGGGGATTAATGCCCCTTGTGTAGCCCAAGAAGAAAGATCCCCATAGCAACACACTCTAGAAGTGTGTCAAGTGGAGGTTAATGATTTTCCTAGACAAGATTAGGTATAGAATGATGAAGGCTTGAACATTATACAATTAGAAGCTTTAAGCATGAATTCATTAAGGAGCTCGAACAAGTTGGAGCTTATAATCATGAATTAAGGAAGAGGCTCAATGAGTATGATGCTACCTCTTCTTCTACCCCCCTTTACAAGCAGTAGGTGGAAGGCATAATGATGAACCATGACAACTAAATGGTAAAGTCCCCATGGTAGATGAAAATGCTCAGCAACCACAATGGGAAACCTATGTGGAGAAGGATTTCAAACGAATGCCACTGCAACCTTAGCCATACATGGAAGGGAGGATCGAGCATTTAATTGTCTGCTTACCATAGAAAGCAATTGCAAATATGAGCTTACAAGACCTTGTAGATTATATCTGAAAACTAGCTACGAAAGGAACCTCTAAGGAAGAAGCTAATGCAGGTGGTAAGAAGTTAAGCCCCTTTGTTCCAAAAATTGTGGATGAAGTTCTCTCATTGAGTGTTCAGTCACCTCAACTCGATACTTATGATAGGAAAAAAGACCTAGTTGACCACTTAAATACATTCTGAACCATCTAATGCTATTGCATCCAAAGTGTTCCCCTTTACATTGAGGAAGCCGAGAAGCAACTAGTTTAACTCATTGAAAGCAGCATCCACCTCATCTTTTGATCAATTAGTCGATGAGTTCAAGCGATACTTTCTTACCAGTAAGCCCCCTATAAAAGATTCCTAGGTTCTAACCTCTATTCTATAAAAACCCGGGGAAAGTATTGGGGATTATGTGCACAAATTCAATCAATTGATGATTGACCTCATTAGATGAGTTTACCAAAAGGCTGGAAAAATTTATATGTCAAGAGACCAGATGCAAGCTCATAAGGAGCCTAAAAAGGAAAAGTTTGAACAAAGGTTGAAAAAAAGAAAAGGTGTTGGAGAAAGATCGATCAAGAAAGAAATTTAACTTATAAGATAGATTAAGCTGACCTTTAGGAGATTGGGAAAGGCCAATTCCAAACTTTGCCATCCATACCCCACTAAACCAACCTATGTCCGATATCTTGATGAATACATAATTAAGGATTCTTAGCCTAGTTAGAAAAGATGAGGAACAACCCGATGAGGAAAAATGCCAACAAAGATTGCGATTTCTATGGAGATCATAGTCACAATACAGATGAGCACATCTATTTGAAGAATGTACTAGAAGATTCTACCCAAAGAGGAATACTTGAGGAAATTCATAGCAGAAAAGGAAGAAAGGATTGAGAATTCTACACAAAGATGAAGGTTCGAGCAGCAACCACAAGATAATAAAGCTCAACCTAAAAATTAAGAACCAATAGCTCAAGATAACGTTATAGGAGATAACCGAGATCCAAGAGGAGTAATTAATATAATTTTTGGTAGTCCAAGAGGAGAAAGTACCTTTACTACATGAAGTTTAATCGACTCACAGGGAGATCATGTATTGAATGTTAAAGGAAAAAGGCATAAAGTAGATGACATGATGATTTTTTTGTTGTGTCGATTTCCTTACGATGATGCATTGGTCATTACAACTAGTGTAGTTGAGTTTGAGCTTAGCAAGATCATGGTTGACATTGGAAGCTAAATAATACTATTTTCAGGCATGCTTTTGACAAAATGCGACTAAAGTTAGATCATTGTAAGATGCATCCCTACAAGTATAATTTGTATAGGTTTAATGATCAACAATGAAAGTTCAAGGAGTAGTTACCTTAACTCTCTAGATCGGGGATGACGAGAATATCATGAAAAAGGAAGTTGATTTTGTGATAATTGATATAAGGGAAGTGCACTTATTAGTTTTAATATAGCGGATGTGAGTCCGAGTCAATCCCTCAAAGACCTTAGTACTAATACTAACCTTAGCTCTATTATCTAACTAGAAAATTGTAATCGGTTAAATGAATTAAAAATACTAAAATTAACAAACCAATCTAATTATAAGACTTAACTAAGCAATTTAGGAAGCGATGAAACTAAGAACAACTTCAAGAAAGCAAATAACGTATTTAGGAATTGTTTCTCCTAGTGTTTGATATGTAACCACTTAAAATGTATCCAATTCAATCTCTATTATTGTTGACTAGAGGGATTCACAACTAAAGTTAACACCTTTCTCAAGCATATTAACCTTAATCCTAAATTATTTACCAAAATCTCTTCATTAGTAATATAATTTAGAATCACAATAATGTACAATGAATTCCTACATAAAAGAACAACTTTCTAGAAGAATCATGTATCTTATCTCTAACTACACATGCAATTCTCTCCAATTATGTCAAGATGTCATTACACATGTGATTTCTCAATCATCATGCATAATATCATAGATTAATACCTTAGAAATATCAATTAATAATTAAAACACATAATTGAATAAAAAAAGATAGAAACTTTATTGAAAATTATTAATTAATCTAATAGTCACATGAAACCTTAGGTTTAACAATCCTAAATACCAGAATCTTAAGCTATCATGATAAAATTAAAAACAAATTGCAACAAAATCAAGAAATAAAACATGAAAAAACCCTTTTTTTTGATGAAAAATCTCTTCAATCTTGAAGTTGGGTGTTGCTTCCACCTTTTTCTCCTTCTTCTCTTCAAGTCTCTTCTCTTTTGAGTGTCAAAAGTTATGTGCAAAGCCCTCATAAGTCCTTATATAATGTATTGTGAAGTTTCTTTTTTCGTCACCAAACATAACCTGGGATACAGTTGTATCCCCAAGTTGTGTAACTTACTGACCTTGGCACAAAAAATTATCCTACATGGATATAACTTAGAGATACAATTGTGTCCCAGACTATATAACTTTCTGACCAAAAATTGCCACTTTCGCTTATTGTTTATGTAACTTCAAAACTTCATAACTCATTCATTTGAACTCCAAATTGAGTGAAACTTGATTCATTTTCTTCGTTTTCAATCCGAGAATGCGTTCAAACCTTGAAATCAAAATTTTACTCAATTAAGTATCAATTTCTTTAAAAAAAAACCAAAAATATAAGGGAAATGCTATCAAATCACCATGTGAAATGTATTTAAAATAAGAGTTATCAATAATTAACTGCACCCATAAGATAATGGGATTATGAACTGACCTTCCATCAATATCTTTAAGATGGCTATGCCAACGACTCATTAGAAAGGTAAATTTTTTACCTTGATAGGGATAGGAACATGTTACAAAGATTAGTAATTAACTAGAGCTTCATATCTAAATGCTTTAAAGAGGGATTGGGTCTACCACATCAAGTAAGGCGCAGGCAATCGTTTGTATGTAAGAGGAGAGCCAGCGAAGGAAACCTTGACCATATAAGTAAGTGAAAATCCTAAGCACACTACTAAGGTCGAGGCTAACATGCCAATGGACCCTTGTAGATGTGTCGTACGTTTCCTCCATGCTAATAAAGATGTTTTTGTCTAGTACCATCCGATATGCTTAGAATCCCAAGAGAAGTGATTACTCATAAGTTGAATATTGATCCAACTACTAAGATAACACAATAGAAAAAGAGGTATTTTGCTCCTAAAATGTAGGCAACTATGGAGGTAGAAGTTCAAAAGTTACGAAAGGTAAATTTCATCAGGGAAGAGTTGTACCCCACTTGGTTGGCCAATTGCATGGTAGTTAAGAAAGCAAATGGAAAATGGAGGATGTGCATTGATTTTACCAACCTAAATAAGGTGTGCTTAAAGTATTGCTATCCTTTAACTTACATTGATCAAATGGTTGATCTGACCTTAGGACATACCTTATGAGCTTCACATATGCCTTTTCTGGATACAACTAAATCAAAATGTACCCCTCTAATGAGGAACACACCTCTTCCATTACTAAATTTGGGATGTATCATTACAAAATTACACCATTTGATCTGAAAAATGTGGGGGTCACATACCAAAGACTAGTTACAAAGATGTTTAAGCCTTAAATACATAAAAATATTGAGGTTTACAAAGATGATATGATTGTCAAGAGTAAGACCAAGGATGAACACCTCACTAACCTATAAGAGACCTTTGACACACTCAAACACCACAATATTAAATTGAAACTACAAAAGTGTGTACTTGGAGTGTCCTCTGGAAAATTTTTGGGCTTCATAGTGACACAAAGAGGTATTGAGGCTAACCTTAAGAAAATACAAGTCGTGTTACATATGGAGTCACCAAAGTCTGTGAAAGAGGATTAGAGATTAACTGGCAGAGTAACGGTGTTGAATTGCTTTATGTCGAAGAGTGTAGAGAGGTGCATTGAGTTTTTCCATGTATTGAGGAATCTCTTTGAGTTTAAGTTGACTGAGGAATGTAAGCAAGCTTCTAAGGCTTTAAAGGATTTCTTGAGCAAGCCCCTATTTACATCAAAACCAATTGAGGGTCAGATCCTTTATCTATATCTATCTCTAAGTAACTGAGCTCTTTCATCTATGCTCGTATGTGCAAAGGGAAGATTATACCAACCAATCTATTATGTTAGCCATGTCTTGCAAAGGCCTTAGTTACGTTATACGAAGTTGGAAAAGTTCATCCTTAATATAGTTGTTGCAACTAGGAAATTCTAACCTTATTTTGAGGCTCACCAGGTCGTAGTCCTTACCGATCAGCCTTTGAAATAAGCTTTACAAAAGCTTGATACGTTAAGGAAAATGGTTAAAATATGCTTTAGAGATTAGTGCTTTAGGGATACAATAGTGACCTAAAGAACCCTATAAAGCTTAGATCCTAATTGACTTTATAGCTAAGTTTATTGGAAGTGAAGGATCTGGTGCATAGAGCAACAATCTAACCTAGACCCTATATGTAGATGGGTCATCAACACCTAAAGGAAGTAGTGCTAACCTGTTCTTGAAAGGTCTAATTAGAGCTTAAATTTCCTATGCTTTAAATTTTGGGTTCCTAGCTTACAATAATGAATTAGAATATGGGGTACTTTTAGCAAGGATGAAGTTGGCTAAAAAGGTTGGAGCCAAGCGGTTGGATGTCTATTTTGATTCCCAGCTAATTGTTAATCAAGTTAAAGGTGATAGTGTAGCAAAGGATGAAAACACAATTAAATACTTGCGGCTGGTTAAAGAGCTCAAAACTAGTTTTGAGTCTTGGTAGTTGGTGAAAATCCTAAGAACACAAATTTATGCTACAAATAAGCTATCCAAGTTGGCTTTCATAGGTTTAGTGAATTGGGAGGAGAGAGAGAGATGGAAAGCTATTAGATGAATCCTAACTTTAACTACTTGAAGAATGGAATGTTGCCTCAAGATAGTAAAGAGGCTAGAAAACCCATCTACAAGGCCGCCAATTTTATGATAATTGATGAAAAGTTGTGCAAGAGAGAGTTGCATATGCCGTATTTAAGATGTTTGTGACCATCTCAGGTAAAGTAAGTCCTTTTCGACATACATGAAAAAGTTTACATCAATCACATTAAGGCTAAAGCTTTGTATGTGAAAGCTTTATGACTCGGATATTAGTAGCCTACAATGAAGAAGGATTCCCTTCATTTGGTTTAACCTTGTGATCATTGTTAAAGGAATGCTCCAATTGAAAAAACACCGAATGCATATTCGATCCCATTCACTAACCCTTGGCCATTTGCTTAATGGGGGGTTAGACATTCTGGGCCCATTTCAGAAGACCACCAAACAAAGGCAGTACATCATTGTCGCAGTAGATTACTATACAAAATGGGTTAAAGCAAAGCTAGTAACAAGTATTATGGAATAAAGCTAATAAATGTGTGAAAACACACACTTATCTAAAGGATTTCTCTAACAATAATATGTGATTCAACAAATTTTTAAACCAAAGTGTATGAATTTTCATTAAAATCACGTATAATTTCTCAACACATATGTAATTCATATTCTTTGGTTTTAGTGCTCAAAAGTAGTATATATTTAAAGAATTTAAGCTTTATGTGTTTGACCTTATAGGTCCCAAGGCTACTATGTGATGGTAGTCCCATTTAAGAAGTAGAAAATGAAGAAAAGAAAGAAAACATGGATTTTGAACCACTGGCTTGACAGTATCCAGCTACTGCCCTGGCGATAGGTGATAACTATCAAGTTGGAACACTTGCTGATATTAAGAACAAAATGTTTGTAAGCATCACATAAAGTAGACTATATCAACATGGCGGTATGTTGCTATTGTCATGACAATATACTAGACCTCTAAAGCAAAAAGGCCTTGTTTCATTAAAGAAAGAAGAGAAGCTGTAGATGATACATGTCTACGATCATGACAGTAGCAACATACCATCATGCCAATAGTGCCTTTTTGTAAAAACATCTTCTTCATTTTCTATAGATTTTGTTTTGCATTTTTAGGGTTTAAGGCTTTAGTTTTACCACTCTCTTCTTCCTTAGGCTATCTTAAGCTAGTTTTAAGGTAGTTTATATGTTTTCCATGGCTTTTTCTTGTGTTTTTACCCTTATAGCATAGAGTTTTAGTGGATTTTAACTCTTTTCAAGGTTTAGGTTTGTTGATTTCTATTGCACCATGGAGATTGTTGGGAAAACCTTGAGGAACTCCATTGTTGAGGTTGAGGAGCTCAATTTGTAATGTTTCTCATATCTTTTTCCATGTTTAATACAATGTTTATTTTCATGTTCTTACATATGTCTTGAATGCTTATTCTCCATGAATATGATAAATAGTGCTTATTATGCTTATGTATAGTATATGAATGTGATGAAGTAGTTGTAGTTATTGATGTTCTTGTATTATCATAGTGTAAAGTAGGAATTTTACTTAGTTCTATGGTATAATCAGGTATAACTCGAGTGTTAGGTTAATGTCGAGCTAGGTAGTGGTTCTCACATGTTAGGCCTTCCCCCTTGTTATCCTAATAAAGTTTAGATACTGTAATAGGATTCGAAAACCCCGAATAGAACTTAGGATTCCTAATTTGAATGGGTAATTCTTGAAAATTAGGGCTTAAATCCTTGTACTCATCTTGAGCTAAAATTAATTAGGATGGGAAATTAATTCTAACATAGTTATTTGAGTAGTGACGAGACTTGAATAACTAGCTGATAGTATAGATAATGGATTGATAATACAATGCTCCTGCTATATGATAGCATTTACGAAACAAAAGTGGGATAAATTTAGTAAGTGAGTAAAATCCATGTTTAAACTATCATAAATAATCCAATAGCATAGCCAAAATGATCTCAGATGATTGTTTATTTGTTACTCATACATCTTTTTGTAAAGAAATCCAAATCTTAATATCGAGAAATTACTAAAATTCAGTCTTAATTTCATTGTAGTTTTTCCTTCTATTTTAGATAACTTGCATGTTCTTTCCTTTTAAATTGCTAAATTGGTTGGCTAGACTATAGTGCAGTAAAATCTAGTGTTTAATTATCTTTCTAAGTTCTATTCTTTCCTTCACCACAAAATATGACTTTAGTTACTCTCCTCATATTATCAATAGATCAATACACTTACTGTTAGTTTATGGATTCCACTAAAATTTAATTATTTTTGTTCGCAGGTAATCAATTGATAGTATAGTATTCCATTATTTTTAAAAAGGGGCAAATTTTTATTTGTGCATAACATTATTAGAAGTGAAATCGAGATACCAAGGTTTTAGCATCATTGCCGAGGAAGGCAAGGAAAGTGAAAGTTTGCTAATATTAGATTAGTATTTCTCTTTAAAACTAGGTTTAGAGTAGAGTAGATTTAGTTGTAATTAAAGTTAGTTTTGCATGCTTAAAGTAAAATCACATCTTTATTTCATTACGAACATTTTACTGCAGTGATTTTGTTGCCTCACAAGACCTACAAAGATGCTACTGAAGATTCGATTGGTTGTTTGTTGAAATGATAAACCTCTTGCCATAGGTTATAAGGTGTTGAGAGTTGTATTGTTGGTGGTCTTAAGTATTGATTTTACAATTTTGTTTTATTTTTTGAGAAAATGGCAAAAAATCTCTATAAGAATTAAATACTTTTTTTTTTTTATCTTTATCGAACTAAAGAATCAATATGCTCTAAGAAGAAATATTTTAATATCAATCTCACCGATTCTTATCCTTTCCTTAACATGGGCTTTCTTTGAAAATCAAGGCCTTTACTCGTAAAATTTGTAAAAATTAAAAGAATATTAATTTCTTTAATTTCAAAATGTTAATACTTTATTAAAAATTAATATTCTTTAAATTCAAATTTTAGACTTATTAATTAAATTCTACTAAGTAGAAACTACCTGTAATAACCAACTTGCAAAATGGATTAAATAAGATACTTTGAGACAATTTCTATTCTTACGCAGAAATTAAAAGAGTCTTGAGGATAGCTCCAAGAGGACCGAAAGAATGAAAAGAAAACATGACAAAGTAGCTCAGCTTAATCCTCAAGGTAGTCTTGTTCTAACCCTACCTTTCTAATTTATATTTGATGATGAGTTAAAATTATAAGAGAAATAACAGTTTGGGGTAGGGAATACATAAAGTGGATTGAAGTTATCTTTGAAATTTTTGTGCTAAATTGAGATTACATTTGTTCTAAGTAGGTAGTTGCTAAGTCTATCTTATTTTCTTGAAATTGTTGAGTTGTGCTGTGCTAAAAAAAAGCAAGGAACTTCTGTCTTTATGATGTTCATGAATAAGGATCAAATGGAGTGAACTTTTTACATTACTCTACAATTAATGGACCAAATCTTAGATGATTGTTTATTTGTTATTCATACATCTTTTTGTGGAGAAATCCACATCCCAATACCAAGAAATTGCTAAAATCTACACTTATCGTTAATTTGCAGATTCCAGTAAAATTTAAGTATTTCTATTCATAAGCAAGTCAATTGATAATATAGTATTCTACTATTTTTAAAAAGGGGAAAAATTGTATTTGTGCGTGGCACTAGCAGAAGTGAGATCATGACACCAAGAGAATCGAGGCCTTTGTGGTTAGTAATATTCTATCTAGATTTGGAATTCCTTACATTATTATCATGGATAATAAGCTACAGTTTGACAACAACAAGTTTAGGGAGTTTCGTGAAACTCGATAGATTAGATTATGCTATACATCAATTGCATACTCCCAGACCAATGGACAAGTAGAGGCTATGAATAATGTCACTATTTAAAGTTTAAAGAAGAGGGTGAACTGAGCTGGTACTAAGTAGGCATATGAGTTATCAAATGTTTTGTAGGTTTATAGGATTACGTAAAGAACTTTAATAGACTACACTCTTTATTAGTTGGCCTTCGAATCTGAAGCAATATACCGATTGAACTTCAAGTGAAAATTGCAAGAGTTTATGCTTATGACCCTAAGTATAATGATGTGGATCTTTGAGCAAATTTTCACACTATCCATGAGACTTAAGCATTAGCTAAAGCCCATCTCACTACCTTTCAACAACGAGTAGCTTAGTATTATGACAAGCATGTTAAGCATAAGTATTTTCGACTTGGCGATTTGGTTCGTAGGAAGTTAGAGGCCTTCAAACCTAGGGAAAGTCAAGGAAAATTGACCTCAACTTAGGAAGACCTTATAAGGGTGAAGGAGGTAGTAAGGAATGGCCGATCTTATCAATTGGAGAGACTTGATGGATAATCCATTCCTTGAGCATCAAATGCTGACAATCTCATGCCCTACTTTAAGTAATTAATATGTTGGAGAAGATATGTGAATTTCTGATATCCAGTTTGAAATTTGTGTGTATCATGAATTGTGTTCATTTATGAACATGTTGAACTATCAATGTTGTCAAGCTAACCTATGTGTTTAGTATATTTTGTTCCAGTGTTTATGTTATGAACTAGAGGTACAAATTAACCAACCTACATGTCAATGTTTCGTAATTTGTTTCATTGAGTGCTCATTTATTCATCCTTTAACTCTATATTATGCTCTACTTTATTATGGCAATCTTCATAACGGTTTGAATGTAATTTAAAAGATATTAGACCTAAAAGTTTTAATCCACCCGCATTGATGCACGTAGTTAATGAGCTCCTTTCTGACCTCTCATAAAATGAAAAAATCAAGATACCTCTATGCCCTACTGTAAACCCTACTTTTAGTGGGCCTAAGATTTGAATTAAGAGTACTTTCCGAACGTTCCCAAAAATCAATTAAACCAAAAACTTAATTTTATATTTAGAAACGAATTAAATTTTTACAATTCAAAAACCAATTGTCGATAAAACTCGAGCTTGAAGAACTGCAAGCTCTAAAGCTACTTAAAACCCTAAACCTTAAAACCATTAAGGAATTTTAACCCTAAATAATTAATCGATAATTTAATTTGCATAATTTCATTCAACTTTAGAAAATTTCACAATTTTATAAAAATCAAATCATAAATTACAAAACAATGTGAGATGAAAACCTAAAAACAATTTTCTATAAAGCTATGCCATTATCTTCATGTATAAGCCTTATACATAAATAAGTAGACCAACCAATCACCTTAGATAACTTATCAATTGAGAGTTGGAATCATTTATCAATTGATAACTCAAAATCTAGTGATAAGACAATTTCCTTATCTCCTCTTCACTTATACTACATATGGACAAATTTTCACAAGAATTCATAAGCTTAACTTTAATAAAGGTGACAAGACCACTCCATGGCCTAAAAAGACTTCCAATGGCAGATCTAAAAAGAGGAGAAAGGGGGGTCATGCACTTGTCATTCACCCATCAATCACTTCTTGTTACACATCACTATTCACCCCTTAATGCTTATATCATCAAGAGTTGCAATTGTTGACTTTTTGTAAGCTAGAAGACAACACTTTCAAGACATTTAAATACTCATTCTCTCTCCATTTCCAACCGGCCACACTTTCCATTATTTCTCTCCCTTTCAATTTCACTTTCACTTCATCTTTCTCTCCTTTGAAACAAACATAAAAAGGAGAAACAACCTTACCCCACAAAATCCATTTTTCTTCCATTTTTGAAGCTTCACTCACGGCATTTTTTTCTCTTGTTCTTGTGTCATTTCTTTCACCATCTAAGGCCTTTTAAGACCATTAGAATCTTCCATAAACCCCATTCCAAAAGAGCAAAAGATTCGGGTTCCAAAAGGTGGTTAAAAGGAAGAGGCAAAGTTAAAGGCTTAAGTGGAACCTTAGTGCACAACCACCAAACTTTGCGTTAAGGACGAATAAGTGTTTCTTGTGATGTGTGGATTAGTATTTATGTTAGGAGACTTGGATTTCTTGAAGATATGAGTAAAGTTTGAGTTGTTATAGCACCAAAAATCGTTTTAAGAAACAAACCATAAAACCCTTACATGAAGTTGAAATATGAGCATGTAAAGTTAGTGTTATGTATGGACATTTGTTTAATGCTTTGAATGGAAGATTTTAAGTTAAGAAAATTTTGAAATGATAACTTTAATGGAAGATAAGCATGCTGGACGTGAGGGTTCCATAGTCATTTGGATGTTGATTTTGTTTCCATTAAGTTAAACATGCTCAAATCTAGACTTAAGTTAAGGAAAAATCCATCACATGAAGTTTTATGAAGAAACCAACTTTATATGACATGAGCTATGATATGGGAGTTGTATTAAGTATAAGATCTTTTATTTCTTTGTGTGGAGCATGAGTTAAAGGATCATTTGATGGAAGAAAACTTAAGTTAAGATTTGTACATAAGTAGTTAAGTGCATAATCTACCACCTAAACTTAAGGAAATGATGAAACAAGTTGAAAAACCAAGTAAGGACCCCTTGGGATCATCATGAACAGATCTGGAACGTGGGGGAAAGAAGCCTAAAAATATGATAAAAGTGAATGAACAAAGTGAAAAGATTAACTAAAGCAAGTATAGTAAGCATATAAAGCCTAAAAACTCAAAATCGAGTTTAAAACTTTCAAAACAAGCCTAGAACTCTAAGTTGGGCCTTCAATAAAAATCTGACACTCACCTTAAAGTACCAAGAGAAGTTGTTTTGAAGCCCATAAGAAATCCACCTAAGGCCCCATAAGCCCACCAAAGTCATTAACTTTAGTTTGAACCAAAAACAAGCCCATTTGACAACTTAAACCTACTAAAAGGCCCAAGAAGTGGTTGTTAGCCTTAGGAATATAAATTAAAGTTGTAAATCTGATCTCAAGGAGTATTTTAAGCTTAGGATAAAATCTAAAGACCAAGCCCAAAGAATTTCTTAAGTTATTAAAAAGCCCATTTACTAAACAAGGCCCAAAAACACTCCAACACATGAGGAACACTACTGTTCTGACCCATGGACAGAATTTTTACCTCATTTCGAAAATCTAACCTTACCACGTTAAATTACACTAAAAAACGATGAAGATTGACTATAAGATCATAAAAATCAGATCTAAAACAAAAAAGTTATACGCGATTGAACTTTAGGTAAAAACCGGGAAAAATTACGAAAACTAGTTAAGAATATAACTTAAGGAAAATTTACTTAGTTTCTTAAGTTTATTTCAATTCCTTATAAAAATTATTTCGATAACCAGGGGACACTGTTTACAGAGACGACTTGCCTCCAGATTATTTTGCTTGACCCACATGGCAGAGTGAGTAAATTCCCAATGACTCTTTACTTGATTGTGCTTGTAGAATAAATGCACCTAAACTATATATATATATTTGAATGCTTGTGGGATATGGGAGATGCATGTGTTTGAATTTATGGATGAATGTGATGATTTTTTTTTAAATATATATAATAATGGGAATTGTTTGTAATGCATATATATGTGTGAATTGTATGGAATAAAATTGTTTGGTCACTCTAAAAATCAAGTTAATCACTTGTACGATTAAGAACTCAAAATGAATCATGCATTCCCAATATTGCATACAGATAGCACCAACTGCCGCTTCACGTAGAAGATGGGAGGGGACTCACAGGAATACGAGTTTCCTACAGGATTGAGCACTAGTTACGCCATTATATATATTGAGTCTCTGTCTTAAGCTGATGGGCTTACTAGGCACCGGGAGACGCCAACTGTCGGCGAGGGGCCGAGTCTTGTGGCTTCTGCTTAGGGCGTGTGTTTGTGGATTGCGGAGGCCACCACACTGCTAGACTTAGGATTTTGAAAATATGATTTATTATTCGGTAATGAAAGTATATATATGTATATATATACATAGTTTTGTTTTGACTTAAGCACAATAGTGCTAATGAATTAAAACCCAAGGTCTAGAACCCGGATTTTGGTTTGGGTCGGTTAATTATCTCCAAACCCCGACTTCAAGGGGCGTAATTCTAAGTCGTATGCAGTTCCTAGGTCACTGCATGCGTTGTTTGACATACTGATTGTTCATGCATTCATATGACTGCGTATCTAATAAATTTTGCCATGCGGTATTGAGGAGGGTAATTATCTCACTAAGCGTAAGCTTACACCCCAACAGTTCTTTTCCTTGCAAGTTGATCGATAATTGGGACTGGGATAGGAATCGAGTGCAGAGTGCTACCATTGAATCAATATGATGAAAAGGCTTGTGTAGTTAATTCGGAATGCTCTGAAAAATGACTAATGTCTCAATTAAGTTTAGTATATTTAGTAAGTTTAGAATTTCCTAGAATTGTCTATCTTATTTCGCTATTTTGGTAGGGGATACCGATTCTCTGCAGTTTTGAGGAATTGTATCCATAATTATTTATATTATATAATGAGTCAATTAACTAAAATTGAAGACTCTAGCAAATAACTATTTAGAGTCTTGCAATCTCTGACTTGCAAGGTGATTTTCTTATCATGGGTACACACGTGATATGGAAATTTTAGGCAATACCACTAGGCCCCTCTTAGGGTTGCTACACCTACTTATAAAGGGTGATGAGTAAATCACAAAGCGTTAATCCATAAGTCATTTATTTGATGGACAATCGGAAATGGATATCTGAGAATCTCTAAGTCTAAAGAAGAACTTAGATGATGAGATATAAAGCCTTAAACTCTTTCAAGAGTGGTAAGCATAAACACTATAATTCCTAAGAAAGGACGATGAGCTATTTAAGAAAGCTGTAAGTCATTAATTGACAATGAGCATAATGCTTTAAGTCTAAGAAATAGACAATGAGATACTATAGACCTAAATGCTTTAAGAACAAATAGACAATGATTTACTTGATCAACTTAAGCCATCAAATGGCAATAGAGGTTACGTCCTTGATCCTGCAATGAATAAAGATGATGAGCTACTTAAAAGCTCCAAGCTACTAATTACTCATAACCATAATGCTCTAAGTCCAATTACAAACAAGGACAACGGACTAAACAAAAGCCCTAGATTGCTTAATAACGAAATAAAAGGGCCTTTAAAAGTCACAAAGTAAATGCAAATAATATCTCAGCAAATGCCTAAGTTAATGAGTAACTATAGACTAAAACAAAGCCAAGCAAAATGTTAATGTGATAAGCAGAAAGTAAATAAGTCCTCACAAAGACCTTAGCAAAAGTTCAATGAGTTATCTATACATCAAGTTAAGGTCGGCATACCTACCTAAAGGAAAATAAATGACAAATAAGCAATGAATGAAGCAGCATTTCAATTCTTCTTAATCGATTAGCTAAGGATTGGAGCTTGATTAACAACATTTTATTTGGAATCAACAGAAAGATTGGAGGGAAGATTTATAGTAGAGGTCTTGGAAACATTAGGAGCTTCAGAAATAGGAACATCCTCGAGAGTAGCCATAGGGTGTCGGTATCTTCAGCATAGTGGCCCTCCACCTCTATTTCAGTAACATTTTCCTCACTAGCAAGAACTTCTTCTTTTTGACCTTGCATAGCAAAGTCTAAACAACTCAAGTCATAATTTGGTTGGTGGATAAGGACATCATTCCAAGCTAAGTTTACCCCATCTAGCATCTTCTTTATCGCAAGATCAACATATTCCTAGCTTTCCCAATTTCTTCAATGGCCTTCTTGTAAGCCTTATCATAACTCCAACATTGTTTCCTTACTGGATATGCAATTTTAGTCTTTAGCTCATTGTACGAGCCCTACAGGTAAGCTACTTCCTCCGTATGCTTATTCTTAAGGCTTTCCCTTACCTTATGCTCCCCTACAAGTCAAAGATGAGCTAACAATTTCTCCTTTACTCTTCAATTAGAGTAATCTCCTTATCTTCCCTTAGCTTTCCCTTACCTTATGCTCCCCTACAAGTCAAAGATGAGTTGACCCTTTCTTTCAAGTTTCTCACTTTTTCCTCCAAATTTGTTTTTCCCTCCTCCCATTTCTCCCAAAGCTTCATAGGTTTGGTCTCAACATGAACCACTTGGTTTTTGGTATCTTCAACAATCAAAAGCAAAACACAAAATTTCATAAGTTAAAGCAAATCAGAGAGTGACAAAGGACCATAAGGTGAAGGTCCTACAACTTTCTTCTCCTCTTCCAAAGCTTCAATAATCATCATCAAACATTAAGACTTTGGAAAACAAAAGCCAAGTTAGAAGAAGATATAAAAAACTTGCTCATAAACAATAGTTAAAGGCCGTACATCATAAATTTTCAAAGCGGCTAAACATAGTAAACTATCAAAACCTAAATTCTAGCAAAATTTAATAGTATTTGTTAGAGGACAAACTTCCTCTGGAAGATAGATACCCTTCACCATTGCTAAAGCAACTTTCCCATTTTCATGAGCATAGTCAATAGTAGTAACATTCAAGTAAGGGAAGAATTGGCAAATCTCCTTGCTTTTGTTCCTAAAAGGAGTCATATATCCTAATAAAATAATGGGACTTCCTTAAGTTTCTTGGGATCTTTAAAGCTTCCATCAGGTTTATCATCTTTCTTTCAACATTCATCAAGAGCCTTTCCTTTAGTTAAATCCCTCTCTAAGGGTAGACAATTATGCATATTAGATCGCTTCCTTAGCTCGTATATCTCCATGACCTTCCTCTTCAATGTAACTTTTGTTTGTTGTGTTTCTTTGACAGTCTTGGTGGTGGTGGACTTTATGTTTGGTTTCACTAAAACCTTCTTGGTATCTTCTTTTTTCCTTATATTGCCGGCTTTCAATTGAGCAAAGAAGTCTCTTGAATCATAGTCTTTAAGTGACATATCTACTAATTAGATCAAAAAAGCATCAAAACTTAAATAAAATGACTTACAGACACCATACTGAGCATAAGCAAGGACAACCACTTAGCTATTAAAGCAAACATGAAGGTCCATCCTCATATAAGCCCACTTAGCATAGCAAATCCACAAATAGCTTGTACTTTGCTCAACTACAGTACCTTTGTTAATGCCCTCAATATCTTCAACTTGAGTAGCACTGGCACCCTTAAGAGCTTTGACCTCATCTTAGGGAAAAATTGAAGCACCACAAGAACACTTATCTATGACAATGTCCACATCCCAAAGAAACTAGTTATTATTGTAGGCTTCCATGATGGTGTCATAAGCCTTCTTATCATTAGGGAGCAATTTCTTGATATCAAACCATCTAATTGAGTGCTCTAAATTGTGGGGAAATCAAGGTCAGTCTTAAACCTAACTACCACCCATTTTTCCTTCTAATCATAGATGGAAGATTCTAAAACTATCAAAATCTTCCTATGAGGTCAAGCATAAATGTGGAACCATCCATCACCCCTGTTAATGGTAAAAAAGTAGTTAAAGTCATCGTAGCTCTAACTTCTAAGTTCTCATAAATGCACTCAAAAGCAACCATCAATCGGTAAGAATTTAGGGTCAACATGGAAGGATGGATGTGGAGATATGTAAAATGAGACCTTTGAAAGATAGAAAAACAAATCTAAGACTAACCTCAAAATATTTTTTGAAAAGGACAAACTCGTGATCACCTAAGGAAGTGATGTGCTCATTTGGTTAAGGCTTTTCCATCCTCTAGCTTCGAGGGGGCAGATCCAAAATTAAGCCTTAGTGTGATAAGTTCCTTCTTAGTCATCGTGCTAGGAACTCCATTAGGACTTAGATCATACTCAATGCCAAAATACAAAGGAATGGCTTAGGTGCTACCCTTATCAATTAATGGGTACTTAATAAATGGAAGTTTTCTCATCCTCCATGCTCTAAGGGCATGAAGCCTAACAAAACCAATAACTCTTGATAGATCCCATGGGCAATTACTATCTACATCTACCATACTAGTAGGTTCTTCTTAAGGAGGTAAATCTCTTACCCTACACATAGTAGTCAATTCTTGGCTTCACTGCTAGGTACGGATTAAGTCATCTAAGTGAGTGGAAGGCATGGTCCCTTGATGATGTGATTGAAAGAAGAATGAATTAAAGTGTAAACAGTGTGAAAAATGAAGATTGTTGAAGTAGAGAGGCAAAGGAAGAAATTGTGATAGTGAAGCAGCTAAAGAAACAAAGTGCTAAAAAGGAGAAAAGGAAAAATTGGAGTTAAGAGAATAAAAAGAAGATGGAAAGTTTGAAAAATAACTATAGGATTCACATGATGAGCAATTATGAATCAATCTTGGCTCTTCAATTATACTAGCTTGATAGAAATTAGATTGTCATAATTAAATTATAGTACCGAGGGTGAGAGTGGGGTTTTAACATGTCACACGATGTTCGATGATAGAGATATGAAGCATCACTAGATAGACGTAAAACATCCTCAACAAGGTGAATAAAAGGTAGGTTTGCCTCAAGCAAAAATGCAATGACTTTATGGATAAGGTCAAAATAATTAGCTTAAATTCAAATATGAGAAAGATAGACGTCTTAAAGTCACCATTCATGCTGAGATAGAGATATTTATTGAAATATCATTACAATGAAGCGCTCTTCCTCCCCTTGATGAAACTCATCAAGGAGAGTTAGGGTTTACCAGCCTATTAACATAGAAAGAGAGGCACTAGCTTACCAGTTTTAGGAAAAGGAAGAGCCAGCTAATGAGCTGGCCTATTGGCTCTTAGAGCCAGCTCTAGAGAAGGCCAGAATCAACCTATCGGTTCCCTTATAACTGGCTTGCTAATTCTTCTAAAGTTCAACCCTTATTTGTTAAGCCAGCTTGATAGTTCAACAATGAACCATCAAGCGTGCATTGCTCAATATTTTTTCCCTATAATGTTCTAAGTGCATTTCCATGCCTAGTTAGCGTTTAATACTTTTCAAAAGCTATAAAGAAGTTCTTTAACTAGTTTTCTACCAACAAAACTTTTTCAAGCTTTTTAAGATCTATTGCTATAAGTTGAACTTGGGAAGTGAGAAAAGGATGGTAGAGTTGAGGTGAAAGGAGATGTTACAAGAAAGTTGATGTAAAGTTATACTAAGTTAAACATGGTTCTGGTTCTAATTTTAAGCTTATTCTTGCTTAGAAATTCTAAGCAACTTAGTTGACTCTAAAATCAGTGTATTTGAATTCTCTAATCTAGGTACAAAACACTTACTTGATTGTTGTGTATATATAGTGGACAGTTATATATGTATAACATAATCTAATTCAAACTTGTAGTTAATAATTTGAAGCCACTTGTGCTTGGCTTCAACCTCCCTTTAGTAGGGTCCAATTATGTTGGTGAAGTATTTTGTGATTGTACATGACTTGCCTTTGTGGAAGTTCCATATTGAGACAACCCAACTAGATTATATAAAGGGTTATTAGGGTGATGGGTAAGACCCACACTAATACTTATGTAGTATGTCTATATATTGCTTGCGTAAAGGTCATGAGTTGCCCCAAGTCTTCAGATGTTAAGACTATGTCAAATGCTAGTTATTAATTGAATATAATAATTGGTACTTGCTACATTAGTTATTAATATGTAAGCATAAGATCTGTGACAATGTGTATCATGCTCATGTATGTTTTATGTTCTGTACTAAGCATAGCTTACCCTTTCAGGGATTCTTGTTTTCCAATTGCAAGTACAAGTTCTAAGTAAGTTTTATGATGATGTTAGATATGATTACTACTGTTATGATGAGGATGAAGGTTATTATGATTTTAATGATGAGTTAAGATATGCGTAGACATTAGACGAGTTGATTTGATGTTGTTGGACACTATCTTTCATTTGAATTCAACTTGAAGAATTTGTCATGTGAACTTGTGTTAAGGTCACCTATGACTGCCTTATTTGTTTTATGTGTCTTTTTGGAGTTATAGACTTACAATTAACAATTATTAGTTTTATTTTATGTTTGATCAGAATATTAACAAGTGATTCTATGAGTGGTTGATCTTCCCACTCTTATTGTATAATTATGGGCTTTATTTATTGTGAGTTTGGAAGTTGTATGTTTATTTGAGGAATATAGATAGGTGGTAGATTCCTAAATGCCTTAGCTTGTCAGCTTCTAGGGCTAACACATGATAGGAATGTAGCTTCCTAGGTTTCTAAGCATTACAACTATGCTAAAAACCAAACACTAGTTAAACCTTTAAAACCAAGGAAGGACAAACACTAACTTTATAATACATAATCTAATGAGTCCTAAAATTTTACTTAACCTATGAATACCTGCAAAACCTGCACAATATATATATATATATATATATATATATCATTATGCATAAGTCTAATACTCTCTTAAATGTCTCAACTCTCCCAATTGACTTCTTTTCTCTAATGCACAATCATCTATTCTCCAATTGCTTCTCTAGCCAAGCAAGGACATTGTGCCTTTAACAACCAACCAATGCAACTAAAAACATATTAGATCACTCTTTTTCTTCTTTATAGATTCATGTTGAAACTTAGTCATAAAAAGCCAAAGATCTAAGTAAATTAAATCAATTCAATTAAGGTTTCACTTGGTTTAAAGTTATTTTATATTATTTTGATAGTTGATTAATGATTGGTTTTGATGGATTTTGGTTAAGGCAATGGAGTTCTTTTTTTTTTTTTTTTTTGTTTGGAATTCAAATCTACATAAAGTGAAATTTGATTTTAGATTGAAATTTAATATTTAGCTCAATTATGCTCTTCGAATTACAAATATGAAAGTATAAATAAATTTTTAGAATTTTTTGAAAATCTTATCTTGGACAAATAATTCAAGACTACTTTAATTATTCTATAGTTACCCAACTTAAAATTAGTACATGCAATTACATAGTTTATAGAATTATGAGCATTTTGGTATAAAGTTTACAATATTTAGGTAACGATTAGTAAATTATGCTAAATTTGTAATACTCGAGAAAAAAAAAAGAAAGGGGAGTAATTTAAATAATAAAGGTCATAATAAAATCAAAGGTAATTAAGTTTTGATCAAGGGATATTAAGGTCTTAAGCCGTGGTTTAATGAAGGGTATTAAAAGAATTGTAAAAAAATCTTAACTTAGTCTTAACCTAACTAGTATACAAATTGACTTACTATGCATTATAAGATTAGACTCTTCTCCTATAAACTCCGGAAACCCTTAAGGTAAGGGGGAATTCCACTATTTTTCTTTTCATTAAAGATGAGAAATTTTAGATTAATGTGAGATTTCTTTTTATGGTAAAGCAAGAGTAGCTGTACGAAGAACGAAAACATAAAGTTTATGCAACCTTAAAAGGATATCAGTAAGTGAAGATCTGATTTGTGGAATTCAAGATTTCTTTATGGAGGTTAAGAATTTTTATGTTGGTCTTTTAGGATTTTGCATAGTCCGTTAAGGAAAAACAAAAAACCCTAAAGGATTATCGAAATTAAGGTATGTATCTTGTGTCCCATAAAATCTCTATTATCTTTTTTCTTTTAACAAGTTAGGAGATGTTTGTTAGATAAATACTATGGTGATAGAATTTATTGGGTAGTATTGATTTGAAACAAAGATGTGAAAGTTAAGGAATGTTGTTCATGGGATTATGTTGTAGAGTTGAGTTTTCTAAAATTTAAGGATGTTTTAATCTATATGTTGAGGTGTTAGAGGATAAAATAGGTTTAGAAAGGTTTTAGACAAAAGAAGGAAAAAAAAAGTTTGAATAATAGGTTATACGATGAAAATACATAACCGTATCCCTTGTAATAGGCGACGCGGGCAAGTAAACTAGAAAGTTACAAGACTAGAATACACGACCCTATCCCTAGTCGTATCCCTTACAATAGTGAAGTATAACTTAGTAAGTTACATGACCAAAAAGATACGATCATATCCCTAGTCGTGTCGTAGGCTTTGTTCCAACAAGTTGAGTTTTTCCTCTTCTCTTTGTTTTATTCCTTTGTCACTTTTAAAGTAAACCCCTTTAATATATCATTAAGTGAATTTAAGAAAATTTAAATAGTCTAAAAGTGAGTTTTAACTAAGAGGAATCATTTATTCAATATTCAAAGAAGTTTAATAGGTATTTATTGTTTTTAAGATTTAAAGCAAGGCTTGATTTGTTGGTAACAGATTCTAAATATCTAAGTACGTGACACTTACTTGTTGTATAAGAGTGTTAGGATAGCAAAAATTAAAATGATTTAAATGTATATCCAACCTATGTATCTTTTGTTGCTTGTGTTTGGCTCGTTTTAGGGGCCTAGGGTGGCAAATCCCTAAGGGGCAACCTCGATGACCCTTACGATGCATTATCCTTAGTAAAGTCTCGCTTGGAAATGATCTGGAGTAAATCTAGGTTGTTGTAGAGGGGTTCGAAGAGACTTGCCTAACGTTAGGTTGTAGAGGGGCTCGAAGAGGCATACCCAACATTAAGCTGTAGAGGAGCCCAAAGAGGCACGCCTAAACACTATATTGTGATACAAATTGTGTTTTGATCAAGTCATAAGGACCATTACTATATGTTTGTGTGACTGACTTAAAAGCAAAGATAAATGAATGAATTATGTGGATTGATTGTTTTGCATTTCTACACATGTGATTATGCATTGTTTGATCACATGCATGTGGTTATGCGTTGCGTACTAGGCTTCAGCTCACTTTATTATAATTTCGAATATTAGACCTACAGTTATACTGCTTGACTTCAATAACTTATGGAGCTAATTGTCACTACCTTGAGAATAAGAAGTGTGAGAATGGTGTATAGTATTAAAGAATATCCTAAGAAACTAATTAATAAGGTTATTTAGTTTTATGTGGTAACGATAATTGATTGGACATCAATATTCTATTCTAGTATTATTTAGAGATTTAATTGTATTAGATTATTTAGAGAGTTTTATAGTATTATTTGGAGTTTTTAGTTGGATATTATGCCTGACATGTCATTAGAGATTAGGGACACATAGCTGTCTGTGATGTCCTAGGTTCTAGAGTGTTACAAAATTAAAGTTGTCAAGGAGTCAACTTCATGTAAAAAAATGTATTATTTTGTGAAATTGGATAGATGTTAGTAGCACATTGTTGAAAAATCATCATAACTACCCAGGCATTTTAGCTAGTGGGTAAAATGATATATTGTGCCAAATGATTTATAAACATGTTACACATGAAGTTGATTGAAAGGATATGACAATAGTTGCAATGACATCTTGATGATTATACTTGTTTTATTGAATTACGTGGATGCACAAGAAGTTATGGAGAAAAAGTCGAATGTGAGGTGAATGCACAATAGAGTGCATAGAAAAAGAAGACCTCGAGGAGAAACAAACTTAACAAATGACTCAATCAACTCAATAACTTAAGGAAGATAGCAATTTGTATAACATATATCTTCTAATAAAGTTAGATGACTAAGGATTTCACTATTGCTTACTCAATTGTTAGGCACCACTTTGCCCATGCTTCAAGTGACTTGGGATCAGTATTAAATCTAATGTTATCCAAATTTATGGAAAAATTGAAAAAAAGGAAGATGTTAAAGGATAAATATCCAATACTTAGGTTTGCAAACCATCCCTAAAAGAGGCCTTAAGGGATTTAATGGTCAATATAGCAATATCATCCTAAAGTTTCTATAAATATTTACTTGTTTGAATTATAGTACTGAGGCTTTTCCAATTGTTGGGATCCTTAACCCAACTTTTACTGATGAAGGACCCCCTTTTAGGGCCCTTATGCAATATTATGTAGTTCTTCCACAAGATTTTGTCCTCTACTAAGAGAAACTTCTTTTTTTTTTTTCACTATTACAAGTCTAAGTTTTTGGTGGATCTAGAACTTAAATAAAGGCTATGCATATCAAATAAGAGACTATGAGAAAGAAAAGGAGGGGAAAAAATGGAATAAGGTGGGAAGATGATGTAATGTCCTAATAATCTATGTGTTGTAGAAGCCTAGTTGTATTTTTTAATTTTTTAGCCCATTCAACTTAAACACGTAAAATTGCTAAACTCGATTAAATACATAAGTTTCTATATAAAAATGATAATCATAAACTCATAAAGTCATATGGGTATAATTGTGATTTTGACAATTATGCTAAATTGTATATATCTTTGTCTATACTTGAAAATATTTAGGAAGACTTATCCAAGGATTTTGTTTTAGGTTTGCCAAAATTGATTCAATTCAATGCTTGTAGCAGTTGATATGTTCTCGAAAATAGCTCATTTTATTCCATATAGAAAGACTTCTAATGTAGTCAAAGTTATTTGGTTATTCTTTAAAGAAGTAGTCAGATTACATGGTGTTTCGAAATATATCACTACTTTTGTTCATGATACCAAGTTTGCAAATTACTTTTAGAAGACTCCATGGAAGATGTTTGATTCTTCCTTAAATTTTAACTTTTGACAACACTACAAATCCACAAACCCATGGGCAAACAAAAGTTGTTAAGAGAACTTTGGGAAATCTAATTCATAGTGTTTGTGAAAATAAGCCAAGACAATAGGATATTACATTAACTTAAACAAAAGTAGCATATAATAATGCTATTTATAGCGTCATTGAGGGATCACCTTTTTCAATTGTGTACACAAAGGTGTCGCAGTGTATACTTGATTTGATTCAATTACTTAAAGGCAAAGGAAAGTGTATTCAGGCTAAGAATATTCCTAAGCATACGTAGAAGTACATAAGGAGGTAAAGTAGAAGCTTGAATCTAGAAATCAAAAGTACAAGACAGCTATTGATAAACATAAAAGAGTTGAGACATTCAATGTGAGAGATCAAGTTATGTGTATCTTCAGAAAGAGAGGTTTCTAGTAAGTACTTAAAATAAGTTATAATAGAAGAAGTATGATCCTTGTAAGGTACTTCAAAAGATAAATAATGATGCTTATATCATGGATTTTTCTAAAAGCATGAACATTTCTAAACCTTTAATATTGCATATGTGTCTTTGTATCATGATCCTTTAGAATCTCTTTCATGATTATTAAAATCGCGAGTCAAAAATACATTTTTATAAGTTTATGATTTTATAATGTTTTTCTTTGTTAAAATGGATATAAAATTATTTATGTGTAGACTTTTAGTAAAGTTATGAATTTTTTTATACGATTCTACAAGTTTACAATTTTACCAGTTTTGTACGATTTTATATAATTCTATCAATTCTATACATTTAAATAAACAGTAAAATTGTAATTTTGATAACTATGATCTCATTATCCAAACTCAAGACTGAATTTTTCCCAAGTAAAGGAGACTGATACGGATTAATAGAATTGTATGTCATGGACTAATTACATCACCAAAAGAGGGGAAAGAACAAGTCAAAAGCTAGTCAACTTAATTGGGAAAAGAGTCAAAAAATTATTCAAGTATAGTTGGTCAAAAGTCATGAATTCAAAAACTTAGTTATGATTTTCCTCAATTTACATTAATCAACTTTTGAAAGTTATAACTTTTCACATATTAAGAGTTACGAAGCTCATAATATATCAATAAAGACTTATTTGAGTCAACTTTAGCAATTTTTTCGGTTATTTTAGGAAGCCAAATTTGCTAATAAAGATAACCTTGTTAGTTTAAAAAAGTTTATCTTATTTTATTTTATTTCCTAAATATATGATCTATATTTTATTCGTTAACCTTGTTAATTATAGAGTTATAGGATTACAAATACCCTATGATTAATTGTATTTTCACTCTTTTTGCAATAATACAAGTTTATTTTTCTATATTGTGACTTTATCATGCTACATGCTACACCAAGTTTGAGCTTGACTAGTTTGAACTTGATTTGTTTAAAAATATTTTTTCTTCTAGTTATAATAACATTAATATCAAAATTCGACTCAAACTCGATTAAGCCCACAAATTAGTCAAGCAAAACACCATGAAGTTCGAGGTTTTCTTAAGTAGTTTAAGCTCAATCTCGACTTGAGTAACTATTTGAACAATTCAAGCTTAAACTCAAGCTCAAGCTCAAGCTCGGCACGACTATTCTCAAGTCGAACTCAAGTAAAGATAGAGCCGAATTTAAATAACTTATGAGTAGTTCAAATAGTTTACACCGCTACTAGATCAGGTAGATATTGAGATTAAGATATCAGTTAAATGAAAAAAAAAATACTCTATATAAAACAAGCATCTTAATTATGTTTGTTGTGTCCTCTCTCATATAGATATAGATATATAACAAAATAAAATAAAAATAGAAGCTGTCTCATCACCTGCACTCTGTCCCCTTCTTTTTTTCTCATTTTCCCTCCCGGCATGAGAAAACCAAACCAAGCGGATTATCATTTCTTCAATCAAAAATTGACTCAGCCCATGCTCTAGACAGTCAAAGGACACCCTCCCATCTCTTTCTCCAACTTCTTCCGCACTAAATTTTGTCCAATTTACACTCTTCGAGTGTCAGCTTTATGATCCATTGAATTAACCCTCTTAGTGCATTGAGCTAAAAAAGCCTGTGGGGCACGTGAAAAGCCTCTCCCTGCATTTACATGCAGCAATCGCTATTCGAAAATGTAATGGAGAGGGGTAGTTGTTTGTGGGATTTCGCTCTTCACCAAGTTCCCAATCTTCCTTGAATCATTATGATTTGTATTTCTTTTACACCGAAACGGTATTTATGCTCTCGTATACAAATAAAACATTAAATGCGGTTGTTGAGGTTTCTGATGAGGAGATGTTGATGTTTCAAGCGTTTCACGCGTCAACCTGGACTGCCATAGCTAATAGTATTTCACTCCATTTATTACGAAAAATGAATATTTTGTGGATGGAGCAGCTCCATTGGCGTGCAAATGCAATATGACCAATATTTTGCCACAGATAGATCACAGTCATAAGAAATTAGAGACAGGAGTTAATTATATGCTATTTAGAATGCAAGGTGGTAAGCACAAACGAATAGAATATATATATTTATGTGTGTGTGCGTGTGTATGGATTTTTACTAACCATGTTAAGAAAATCGAAACTACCAACCACATGTTAGATAATACTAACCTATGGTTGTCGGCCACTGGACAACTCATTTACGGACCAATTATCGCCGGGTCTCTTGTGGTTGATTGTCTGTGAAGCCATCTACACAGTAATTTTTCCCCTTTATTATTCCAGTGACAACATAGCAACAAATGAAGTCGCTGTCCTTATGTTCATACATATTATTCTACTATAGTTATCACTGCATTCCTTTTGTTTATCTATCAGTCTCTCAGCGGTCCTTTTCTAAGTATATTTCTCCTCTAGCAACGTCATATATATATATACTCATTCTGTTCCTCCTCAATTGCAGAATCACTTTGCAAATATACATGCAACAGAAAGCAAGTTTATGAGAACGCGAACTCTTTTCAGCGCATACATGGGATACAACTCATAATGTTTCTGCTTTTTTATGTTGCGGCTGGATCGGATGTTGTAACAAGGACGACTTTCTTGGTTGCAATTGATACCAAAAGCTCAAACGCTTTTAAGGCAGGAGTTCTCAAATCAGCTCATCACAACAATACCGCATTGGAGGACAAAAGAGTTGTGCCCACAGGTCCAAATCCCTTGCACAACAGATGATAGAATTAAAGCAGTTCGTTATAGAGTTCGTCTACGTTACATTTGTAATCCATCTATTTTAGATTTGACCCCTTTTTTACCCTTTTCCCTCGTATTTGGAACTTTCCATTTTTCATGAAACTCTCTTTATCTGCATGCTTATTTTAATGTGAACAGTCAGAGAGAGTGCGAGAATCCTTGTCTACGTTTGCACGAATACAGCTGTTATTGGGTTAGTTTTGAAGTCAAGCTTGACTCAGAATTTCAATTCAAGCTCAATGAAATTTACACTGTCGCACTTGCCTTGAAATGGTATTTGCCAAGATAAAGCTTGATTTAATTAAGCTTGTTTTGAGTACATATTTTATATATATATATATATATATATATATTATTATTATTCTAACCAAAGTAATATTAATATCAAAACTCTATACAGACTTCACTAACTTTTAAATTCAACTTGAGTTAGATTAAATTCGTTAACTCATTGAACTAAACATAAAGAAGCCAAACAAGTTTTTATAAACTACAAGTAACTCAAGTTCTAGTTTTTAACTCAATTTTATCAAATCAAATTCAAATAAATATTAACAAAACTCAAGTAACCATAAATAAAGCTGTCTTTAATGAAACTCAAGTAACTACAAGTAAAGTTGTCTCATTTACACCTTAACACTCAAATTTACTTTTAAACACATGATTTTCATTCAGAGATGATAACTAGATATATTTGTATGTTTGAATTTTTCTGGCTAGCTAACCAAATTATATGCAAATTGCTTAGTATGCCTATTTGTTATTTCCCATCCATATACCTATTTTATAATCTCCAAACTACATGCTTATAAAAGAAATATACTATGACACTCTAGAACCTATAATATTATAGCTTGCCACGTATTCCTAACATTTGCTAACATGTTAAGCGTAACCTTCTATTAAAAACTCAAAAAAAATATTATAATCTCTAAATAATATTCAATTTAATCTCTACAAAAATAAATAAGAAATATTACTAAGTAAAATTCATTAAACTTCAAACAAAAATTTACTAAGAGTAATTTGGAAATTTAATTATCTAATTCCAAGGCTTCCTCATGATCAGAATTCTAACCGTCGCTCCCTAGTACGGAATACAACATATATATGCGCATGATCATACAAAATCATTCACATAGGAATGTAGAATGCAATAAATGTAACAACCAAATTTTTAATTATCTTTAATTTAGTCCAATGTACTATATAGTATCGTTATTAGGTCATCTCTAATACCTTAGAAACCAAGAATCCAAGAAACATCGTAAATCTACTCAGATCATTTCTAAGTATAGATTCACTCAGGATGGTGTCGCTCAAGGATAGTTAAGGTACCACCTTAAGATCACCGATCCTCTTAATCCTTGAAGCCTAACTAAGTACAAACAACACACATTCAGTTAATGTTCAATAATTAATTAATTCAATTATACAACTTGCCTAGCAATACAAACAAAAAACAAGTATCTATAACAGAAATCTAAGAGTGATTAGTAATGTCTACATCATAGGTCCTTTTAATACAAACATCTGTAGTACAACATAAAGATAACAACTTTTAAAAGTTTTTTCTAAATTTTCCTATCCTAGCTAATTCCTCTTATTTATTTTTACTAGATTCTTGACCCTAACAATTAACATTACCTAAGGTTTTAGAAGCCATCTAAACTTCTAAACTAGCTTACAATTGATTAAGTTACACTTTAAGAGGAAAACAAACAAGAATTAAGAAAAAAAAGAAAAAGATTCAAGCCTACACATAGGGATCATGGCCACAGACCTTAGCCATAATTCCCTTCTTAAGACCATGGCAAGACCATGCTTATAATCATAGCTATGAATTTTGGCCATAATCCTCTTGGCTATGATTTTCTTCAAATCCCCCACCCATACTTCACCCTAACACATCTGTAAGGACCATGGATAGATCACACTCGTGTTCCAAAGTCTTGTTCCCCTATTCCCCAAATTTGCTCTTCAAAACTTAACTTCTAACACCAAAACCATATCAACATTGCAACCCATTCTACCAATCAACCCCATCAACATCTCCAACTTCATTAATCACAATTCTCTTCATATTTAACGTTCAAATACTATCAATTATCATATTTATAATCCAATCTTCTCCTTTCAACCATTATAACTAAATCTAAATACCAATTCCATAATAATAATAGCAAGAAATAGATGATGTTCTTACCTTTAAATTTAGAATCCAATATGGTCTCTTGGAATTTGCAATTGACCATAATTTGTTACACTAGATTCACTTTTCTCTAAGCCCTAAATAGAAGAATGAAGTTTAAAACCCAAAACCCTATAGATATATGGAAAAACCATACTATCTTGTCTTACCTTGAAATCCTTCATTCAAATTTGTGGATAGGACACTTGTTCTTGGGAATTTTTGTACAAGAGATCTATTTCAAAATAAAAACATGTAAACCCTATCTGCCTTTCACTATTATTGCTAAGAGCTGCCATGGATTAAAAGAAATTTAGAAATCTTGACAATATGGGTACCCAAAAGGAACTAAACCTATAGTTAAAACTTACTATGATCATTGGATGCTCAATGGATACATGAAGGAGAGGCCAACGAAGTTGTGTTTTGAAAGGTTAATGAAAAGGCAAGAATTACAGATTCAGATGAAGCTTAAGAGGATTTTCATTTATAATAAATAGGGTTTATGAGTACATTGTGTTAGATTGTAATGCTCCTATCTTTTATGACTTATCGATGCCTATAATTATTTTATTTAATGAGTGGGTTGGGTTTTACATATACACGTGTTCCTTTTGTTATCGACTTGAATTTCCAAGGGGAAAGAAGAACAAAAATAAAAAGCAAAAGTAGAAATTTAATGAAGAAATTGTTTGACAAGCCAAATGAACAGTTTTGTTTAGCAGAAGGGAAACGTGTCTACTATCTTAGTAGAGAATTGAATGGAATTTCAATTTTTCCTGATTCGAGAAAGCTATACGTTCATTTTCCTTATCCCCCGTTAGATGGTCTTCAACGCTTCTTTTCAGAGTAGAATTTAGTAGTACTTTTTTTCTGAGTTGCCACCTGTTGTGCCTCCTAAATTTTATTAGTGCATCATGGTGCCATAAAGAAGCCCCTTCCCATATTTCTAAACTTCTTGCATGGAGACGAAGCTCTTGCTTTTCTGTTTATTTGTCTATTCGGCTGCATAGGGTACACGATACACCTTATGCTTTATAATAGTGCTTCAGCGATCCTGATACATAAAAGAATACTTATTAAAATATATTCTAATTGGATTTGGCTAATCTCAATTTATCCTCCCTCAATTTTTTTTTATTTCACAAATTAATGATTGAGATTTTCTAAACTATTAGAATACCTCGTAATACTATCATATATTTCATATAATCTTAGTCATTAATTATATATATATGACAATATTTTAAAAAAATAAATTAAGAAAATTTGAAAAAATTAAATGAGGAAAGTCCATTTGTTCTTATTTCTTGAGCAACATAATATTACTGACATAAAATTTTTTACTCCCAAGGGACAGAAAAGTTAACTTCTTATGTAAGGAGAAATAAAAAATCACTGCTTCGACTTTAGTAAAAAGATTAGACAGTTTGGATATGGAATTGCTTATTAGTATATAAAAAATTAAGTGAACATTATCATTCCATATAAATAGAATATAAGGTTGTATAATAAATATATGCAGTACACTAGAAGAGGTCATTTACCCTTTATTAGTATATCTACTTTGATATAGCCAAAAGTATCCTCATACTTTTGTGGAAGAAAGTTATATCATATTTAGTACGTAAAAGTAATTTGAAATAAAATAGATTGAAATGAAATAAAATAGCATGCAATGGAATAAGCAACAGAAATAAAATTGTTGATTTAGTTCCTATATTTTGTTTTAATGTAAGAAATTTGAAATAGAAAGGAATGTGTCCGGTGATGGCTATTTTTAGGCTATGGCTTTCGGCCCTAAACCAATTAGCCTAAGCTCCTTAACAAGCTCCTTTTTGCTCTTTCTCATTTAAGGTTTTTACTCTTTTGAATATTATACTAATTTAAGTATCAAATTGACCACATATAAAATAAACTCCAATACTTTATTAATGGTGTTTTATTTGTAGTCTTAATCGACCAATCTCTAATGACAAATAAATGAAGCAAAAACAACTCATCAACATTGATACCGTTTAGAAATCGAGACAATTCAAAACCAATGGTTTATTTGTTTTTCCAATCGAATTTCTCGTTCCTCTCGTGAATTTGCACCAATCTTTTCAGATCTCAATCTCGATATAACCCCTTGTGCGGTTTTCTTCCACAAATCTAGTCATATTTGGGTCCCTTTAAAATATATATATCTCTAGAACTAGATGCAAAGACACGCAACTCCTACTTATTGGCAATCAGTCCAAAGAAGTCAAAAGGCCTTACTTTTCCTTCGTTTTTCAGCTTGTCGATCCTCTTTCTTTTGTTGCGGGATAAGAATTGTTCTTTTGGTCAAGAATGGTGGCAGCAAGGTCCAAGGCTTCAAGGCATGGACGATAGCGGATAAAGCTAAACTCTTAAGAAGCCAAACTTGTGCTACATCGGCATGGAGAGAACCGTAGCACCCTGAAGATAAGGCCGCTCGGAGGACAATACAGCGAAGCAGAAACTCCAAACAGCGGCTATAAAACTTGAACATTCATCCCTGGTGCCATGTTGCAGAAAATCTAGTCTTTGTTCCGGCTATACTGCAAAAAGATGCCAAGTTACTGGATGATAACAGCACCAAACTACAACTATCATGAATTGGGTAGTGCTCTACATATCCAAGCTGTCCACCATGTCAAAGACCAACAACACCTGATCAGATTTCACTCGAGAATACAGAGGAGTAACTACAACTGAGTCCAAGTTGCTGCACATGAACGAAAACCGAGTAGCTTTCAGCTCTAGACACAAAGCGGTGCTGAACATCTTCCTAACATGCTGCTGGGCCAACCTGCAGCAAGAACGTGGACTTCTACGAGCACTCAATTGCTCGTCTAGATTCCAAGCCGGATGTACCCAAAACTCCAAGCTGCGCATGCGTGGACGAGCAGAGAGGAAATATAAGCAGCTCTTGACCTGAACTCTTGACCTGAACTCAAGCAACTTCTTGGCAGCTGACTTACAGCTTACAAGCTTCGCCGAGCATCTGGGGTTGCCGACATCATTTTGAGTTCCTCAGTCCTCACAAATAGATACAGCTCAAAAGCTTTGTCCCGTACACCAAACCCAGCAGTGATTAAATCCAAGCTTATACCCCAATTTGAACAACAAATTCGAGCTCTGGGGATTATCAAGCATCCAACGCCAAGTTCGACAACTCCAAGCCGCAAAAAGCCAAAAGTTTCTTGCAATAAGTTTTTGGAGGGAACAAGTTCCCTCTAATGACTTAGTACTAAAGGGTTGCAATATTAGCCCATTAGAGGGAAATCATCCCTGCAAAAAATAGCATACGGGGAATCGATCCCTACAATAGCTACCCTTTTCATAGGATTCCATTCCCTTCAAAATAAAAAGTCATTAGCTACCCTTTTCATAGGATTTCATTCCCTTCAAAATAAAAAGTCATTTGTCAGGCTCTTTCCTTCCCACGTGAAACTAACCTTTTTGCAAGGAGCCAATCCCATCAAGCTACCCTTTTCATAGGATTTCATTCCCTTCAAAATAAAAAGTCATTTGTCAGGCTCTTTCCTTCCCACGTGAAACTAACCTTTTTGCAAGGAGCCAATCCCATCAAGCTATTTATCAAACTTTTTCCTTCCCAAGAAAGTAGTCTCATCTATCAAAGATCTTTTTAATCCTTTGTACTCTATCAGAACCATACACAAGGGATCGATCCCCTACAGTAAGTAATTTTTAAGTAAAAAATTAATTAGTTTATTTATTGATTAAAACATATAATTATAACTTCTTTGAAAACATTTATAAGCATAGGAAGGGAAAACAAAACAAAGCCCCAGCATATTGCCATTTATATACTAATATTTAAATTCGTTTATTACATTTATTGATAGATGAAATTCCAATAACAAGAAATTTCAACAGCACACGTAAGTAAAATATTTCATGCCATTTGTTGATAGTTAATTTTCACTCGGTTTATACTCATCCTTTCGTTGACCAAGATACTAAGTAAACAACTCTCTTGATACTCACCCTCTATAGAAAACACACATCACTTATGTCGTGTACAAGAAACACTCCTAGTTTTGATTCAAATCAATAACACGACCAGTTATCATAAACACGGTCATATTTTACAACCGCTTACTATCCTTACATATTAGGGGAGATGTCAAGTCAAGAGGTCTCCAAATATCTTAATAGTTACATTGACAATTACCTTAAATATAACGACCATCTATAAATACCAAAAAGAAAGTCTGTAAGAGCTCTCTAACACTTCTTATTTACATTTTTATTATACTAAATCACCACTACACCGGAGTAGCCACACCGGACTGGCCTTGATACCGAGTATCTTATTCTCTTTTGTAGGACTATTTCCTCACCCTAAAATTCACTAACAACATTTGGCACTATCTGTTTTTCTCTAAATACGACTACATGGTTAGAATTAGGATGACACGAAGTATAGGTGCTGGTATTTCCTCCCAACAACTTGCAGGAGGGAGTCAATATGCTGATAAATAACAATTAGCTCAACTCGAGCAACTCTGTCTCGATTTAGCTAAAGAAAATTCCGAGTTAAACAAAAAACACAAACAAATCCTTAATCTTCTCCATAAAAATTTTCACTAGAATAAGGAAAAAGAGCATAATGATCATGATACCAACAGTACCGACGATTTCATTAATTTACCTAAATTGCCAAAAAAGCAAGCTGAGGTCCTAGCGCGATCCACAGCTCTTGCTTTCAAAAAGATTGATAAGGGCAAGCAACCGTAGCACAAGCATCATGCAGGACCCTCACATGTTAGCACCCTCGTTTCAATGACTAAAAAGTTCCATATCAAGAAAAGTCTTTTAGTCCTAGAGATTTTGGAAGAGGTAATACCTCGACACATTAAGCTGCCTCAATTCTAAACATATGATGGGACGAAGGACCCTAAAGACCACTTTGAGTACTACTAAACACTGGCTAAGTTACATAGTTTAAGAGATGCGGTGACCTGTCAAGCCTTTCCCTCAACCTTGAGGAATGTAGCCAGCATATGGTTCAAACACCTAAAGCCCAATACCATTTCATGTTTCAATGAATTAGCAAAAGTATTTTTTCAACACTTCCTTGCTAGCAAACTTTCTGTTAAGGATTCTTTAATCCTGAACACCATCAAACAAAGGTCCGATGAGTAAATCAAGGACTATTTGGCTAAATTTATGGCTAAGATGGTCTAAATCCCAAAACTGGATATGAGTATGGCTCTCAACGCTCTCATGGAAACTTTTTCAAGTCTCTCGTAAAGAATAAGCCAAAAACTTTCATTGAGTTTAAAGTTAAAGTCACCTCATACATCTAACAAGAAGACAACATAAAAGCATGATGAGAGGCTAATCAAAGCAAAGGAGATGGAAAGAAAGACAAACAAAAAAATGCTAAGGATAGACTGGGTACGGACAATGACAACAGCTCAAATACCAAGAGGAAGAGACCGAGGATCCCGATATTCTCATCCCACATGCCTATCAACTGTCCAATCTTAAATATTTTGATGGAGGTCCATGGGGAGAGAAGTGTCCTCCAATGGCAGGAAAGAATGCAAAGGAATCCCTCGAGAAGAAATTCGAACAAGTACTGCGACTGCCACCGTAACAAGGGTCACAATACAGATAAGTGCATTCAACTCAAAAATACAATTGAAGATGCAATACAATGTGGGCACCTAAGAAAATTTATAATGCATGATGCCAAAAGAATCGAAAGACCATCTCAAAGGAGAAGAGAGAAATACGAGGATGACACTCGTCCAGCAATGGCATAAGAGATGCAAGGGTTGTTAATCCCAATAATGCGCCCAACGAAGTAATTAATACAATTGTCAGCGGACCCAGTATAGGCTAATCGAGTTCTTCGAACTCGATTAACGCCAGGAATTATGTTTGCAATATTCACAGAAAAAAAGTCAAGATTAACAATATAATATCTTTCACAGAAAAAAGATACACTTGTCATTAATGCGAGAGTTGCAAACTTTGAGGTCAAGAAGATTCTTGTTGACACGGGAAGTACGACCAATATCATTTTTCAACATGCCTTCGATCAAATGAGCCCTAAGATCAAAGTGTAGCTGTGGTCTTACAAGTATAACCTCTATGCTTTCAATAATCAACCTATCCAAGTAGCCGGAGTTATCTTTTTACCAATACAGATCGGCGATGACGAGCATGTTATAGAGGACAAAGTGGATTTTCTCGTTGTCAAATGTTGGTCCCCTTACAACATGATAATGGGACGGCCATGCCAACATTTATTCGGCATCGTCCATTCAACGGCACATCTAAAAGCCAATTAGCATGCTCCTTATATATAAGGGCTTTGAGGTGAGAAGAAGTGTTTCAAGTCAAGACCTGCTTAAAAGGCAAGTCAGTTGGTATAGAGAACATTGAGAATGGTACAGAAGAGATTCCTTTGGGAGATGATCCCAAGAAGACAACAAAGATAGGAAAACCCATGTCAGCAAATGTCTGGCAAAGTCTAATTAACTTCCTGCAAGCTAATGCTAACGTGTTCGCATGGTCACCATCAAACATGCCGAGTATTCCGAGAAACATTATGGTGCATAAGCTCCAGATTGACCCAAATGTAAAGGTGGTCCAATAAAAAAAAAAAACAAATATTTTGCACTAGAGAGACAAGCTACAATAGAAGAAGAGGTCCAGAAATTATCGAAGGCAGGATTCATTCGAGAATAGCCTTATCCAACTTGGCTAGCAAATTGTGTGCTATTCAAGAAGTCTAACGGCAAGTAGTGAATGTGCATAGACTTCATGGATCTCAATAAGGCCTGTCTCAAGGATTGTTTCCCGTTACCAAAAATAGATCAGATGGTAGATGCAACTGTAGGACATGCGTTGCTTTCTTTTATGGATACTTTCTCTTGTTATAATCAAATTAAGATGGATAAGATAGATGAAGTCCATACATCTTTTGTTACCAATTTTGAAACATACTGTTATATGGTAATACCCTTTGGGCTGAAGAATGTTGGTGCCACATACCAGAGATTAGTAATGAAGATGTTCAAATCTTAGATCCATAGGAATGTTAAAGTATATGTAAATGATGTGATTATAAAGGGCATGAAAGAAGATCAGCATCTCGTAGATCTAGAGGAGACATTTACCACATTACGAAGATATTGCATGAAACTCAACCTACAAAGTGCGTCTTTAGCACAACATCAAAGAAATTTCTCAAGTATATGGTCACACGACATGGCATCGAGGTCAATTCGAGAAGGATCGAAGCCATAATAAATATGAAATCACCTTGCATAGTCAAAGAGGTATAGGAACTCACCCAATGAATTGCTGCCCTCAATAGATTCGTATCGAGAAGTATGGATAAGTGTGTAGAATTCTTTAAAATTTTGAAGAATCTAAAGGAATTCAACTGGACTAAAGATTGCGAAAGAGCTTTCAACAAGCTTAAGGAATTTCTTGTATCACCCCCAATACTCTTGACACCCATTCCTAGAGAAAATTTATACTTGTATCTATCAGTTAACTGCCGAGCACTTTCCTCTGTATTAGTCTGAGTTGACGGCAAAGAGTATCAACCCGTTTATTACATGAGTCATGTTCTGTAAGGGCCAGAGCTTCAGTACACAAAGATAGAAAAATTTGTATTGGCTGTAGTTCTCTCGACAAGAAAGTTGAAGCCGTACTTTGAATCTCACCAAATTATTATACTCACAGATCAACCATTACAACGAGCATTGCAGCGGCCCGACTCCTCGGGGAGGATAATGAAATATGCCTTAGAGTTCAGTGCTCATAATGTAAAATATAAACCTAGAACGACACCAAAGGCCCAAGTATTGGCGGATTTTGTAGTAAATTAACCAGAGATAAAAACTATATAGAGATTACTAAGAAACCTATCTGGTTTCTCTATGTCGATGGTTCTTCCATAAGAGAAGGAAGTGATGCAGGCTTAGTTCTTCAAAGCCCCCATAATATTAAAGTTCATTACGCTTTGAAATTTGGAGTTCCAGCCAGTAACAATAAAGCAGAGTACGAGGCTCTAATCGCCAGACTAAAATTGGCAAAAGAAATTGGTGCTGAGAAACACGAAGTATTCTCCGATTCCCAACTAATGGTAAATCAAGTCACCGGAAGTTATGCGACAAGAGAAAAAGAGATGAGCAAGTACCTATTAGTGGTACAAACACTCGCAGAAGAATTCCTATCTTTCTCTATTCACAAAATTTCGAGAAGTAAGAATATTGCTACCAATAAGCTATCGAAGTTGGCTAATATGACATTCCCTGAGCTGAACAAGAAATTTTTCATCGAATTTTGCCCTCATAAAAGCTTATCCAATCTCTCGCAAAGCTGTGAGTTAGCTCCTTACCCAAAAGAAAAATCGTAGATGGATTTCCTAGTAAATTATCTAAAAGAAGGTACTATCCCTAACAACAAAAAGGAGGTACAGAGATTAGCTTACCAAGTTGCAAGCTACATACTGATTGATGATCAACTATACAAACATGGCATATCCCAACCTTAACTTCGATGCCCAAAGGTTATTATCTAAACTTTATGGTAGCATATGCAGCAATCATGTGAAGGCGCAAACACTGTATATTTGAGCACTATGACTTAACTATTATTGGTCGACTATGAAAGAAGATGCGAAGGATGTTGTTTAGTAGTGTCCTCAATGCTAGAAGCACAAGTTGCTGAGTAAAGCACCCGCAAGTGAATTATGTAGCCTAACTAGCCCTTGGCCTTTCGCCCAATGAGAGCTAGATATTCTCAAACCCTTTCCCAAGTCTATCGCCCAGCAATAATTCATCATTGTCGTTGTGGACTACTTTACCAAATAGGCCGAACTGAGGCTATGGTAAAAATTACGGAGTAGAAAGTGGAAGCTTTCACATTCAACGGCATCATATCAAGATTCGGAGTACCCTACATGATAATTACAAATAACGGCCTACGGTTTAACAACAATAGGTTTCGAGCGTTTTGCGCAAGGCATGGCATTCGACTCAACTATACGTCCGTAATGCATCCTTAGACAAATGGACAAGTTGAAGCCATAAACAAAATCATATTGAATAGCCTGAAATAGAAAGTGGATCAAGTTAAGGGGAAGTAGGCCGATGAACTATTGAACGTCCTATAGGGATATAAAACCACTCACAGAACCGCAACGGGAGAGACACCATTTAAGTTAGCATGCGACATTGAAGCTGTATTGCCGATTAAGTTGGACTTACCTAATCTGCATATAAATAATTTTGGTGTTATGTTAATCAAGTCAGATTGACAGTGAATCTAGATACTGTTGAGGAAATTCAAGACATTGCAAAAGCCAAGGTTGTGGCATATCAGCATAGAGCAACAAGATACTACAATAAAAAAGTTAAGCACAAGGTTTTCCAACCTAGAGATCTGGTTTGCCTTAAGATGGAAGCAATAGGTGCGTGAGCAAATTAGGGAAAGCTCAGACCAAATTGGGAGGATCCTATCAAGATCCAAGAAGTCGTTGGTGAGGAGGCCTATCGACTAGAAAGGTTGGATGGATCCATCATCCCTTGAGCTTGGAACGCTGATAATCTAAAATTTTATTTCAATTAATGTAGGATGATTTCTGCCATCATTCTTTTAGCGGCAATCAACATGCTTGTAAAACTTATTTATGACAATTATATATTTGAAGTCCCATTGTGTTTTGGTTATAATTACTAAATGAGCGAGTTTTAGGCTGTAGGCAAAAGAGCTAATCTAAGTTCTAGCCTAATGCGGTAAAAGAACTATACAAATTATCTATACAACCAAGTAAGGCGGCTAGTCCACACCTTAAATAGTTAACGGATAGCATAAAATAATGGGCGTATGAAATAAAACATGCCTAAAAACAATGGACATGTGAAATAAAATATGCTAATAAACATGGGCGTATGAAATAAAACGTGCTGAGAAAAAATAGGCATGTGAAATAAAACATGCCAAGAAACGCATGGGTGTGTGAAATAAAATATGCCTAAAAGTAATAAGCTTGTGAAATGAAACAAGCCAAAAGATAACAGGCCATGTGAAATAAAATATCCCGAGAAACAAATGGAGTGAATTAAAGCATGTTGACGAATGAGAGTGCGAAGCAACATATATAAACCATATAAATCATGAAAGTGCAATTACATGAAAAAGTCATAAGCACTCGGCATTGCCTTGATTATATTCTAACTATTAATTACACAAGAATGCAATATGCTAATAAAACAAGTCCTACGGCCTATTCTCAGATTCAACAGAAGTAATTCTTAAATCTTTAGCTGGGACTTCCTCGGCAGCTGGGTTCTTGGAGCGAGCAACTTATTTGGCTTAAGCTTCATTATCACTTTGATCAATACTCTAGGCACCCATCTTGTCGCCTTCATCTTCGTCGGCACTACTAACTTTGTCATCGACGTCAGCAAAGTTAAGACACAAGAGATCATAATCGAGATGAAGCTTCAAGACCTCTTCTCTTGCCACTTGAACTCCCTCCAACAACTTTTTGCATAAAAGCTTCTCGTATTGCAAACTTGGAGTGATTATATCGAGAGCCTCTTTAATAAATGGCCCCCTCCTCACAGTCTCCTCTAACTCGGTCAAGTTCGAGTTGTTGGTCTCTAACTCCTTTACTTACACCCTGAGCTTCTCTTCATCGTTGCTCATCATGCAAATAGTTTGGCCTAAGCCCCAGCACTCTTCCTTTTTCTTTTACAGCTCCTCTTTCAAGCTTTCGAACTCTTTGTATTGTTCTTCTATTTTGGCCTTCAGGCTAGAGATTTCATCAACGACGAAGTCTTGTGCCAATTTCTGGGTAGCAAGTTCCTCCTTAAACTTTCTCACCTTCATCTCAACCCTAATCCTCGCATTCTCAACCGCAGTAGTTTAGGCCTTTGATGCATTATATGCATCCTCAACTTTCTACAGCAAATGTAGTTATTATAATCAAGAATGATTGGATATTACATAGACATAGCAGAAGATATTACCTTCCTTACCTCTTTGTCAACCTCATCCAAAGCTGTAAGAATGTGGCTGCTTATGTAGAAAAAGAAAATGTGTTAGTTATCCAGACGAGCTCAATAATTAAAAGCAATGTTTATGGATACTCACATCATACAATTTGGTCGTAACATGGGCCTTATTGCAATTACCGACCCTGTCAACATCCTTCTTAACGATATCTTTGTCTTTCAAAAGAATGATCCCTTCCATTAAAGCCAAAGATTTCATCCTGTCTCTCAAGGTCGACTTAGTATCCAAAATCTGATGGCTCCAGCAAGGGATGAAGTACTTATCGACCTCTTTGTTTGGTAAGAATTCGATGCTAATGATGCCGAGAGTTTTAGAATGCATTGCCTCCTTTGCCCTTTCATCTAGGCCTTTGGACTTCTTGATAGGTGGTTAGCCAGTAAGTTTCTTCCTTAGTCTTTTTTCACTACTTCGAGCCACCGCAATCACCTGTGATGAGCCTTCTATAGTAATGGCATTTTCATCCTCTTTGTTGGGTTATGTCTCTCGATGCTAACTATTCTTCGATTCGATGGAAGTTTGAATAATCATGATTGGGGGCTCCTCAGAACAAACCTCGGTTAGCTATATATTCTCATTTTCCTTCACACTCTTAGTAGGATAAGAGATCTATGTAATTGCCTACTTTGCTACAGCTTCCTTTATTGGTCTCTTTGTAACAACAGGCCATGAGGTAGTTACTGAGGTAGTCCCCCTCCTATCGACCTTAGACTTCTTAGCCTTGGCTTAAGTAAGTAGTTTTGCAAGATTCACCTCTCCAACACCCATATCTATAAGACAAGTAAATCAATTAATATAAATAGGGGAAAAATATAAACTTACATTTTCCATGCTGAGCAAGACTTAAAGGCCACTCTCTCTCCCAAAGTCTCGAGAATAGCTTTCCTCGTGGCTATACTCGGTACGATAGTAACACATCAGTGTTCCTTCTTTTTTAGAAAATATTGGTTCACCATTTTCATAACGTCGTATAATTCTCTCGACATCTTAGAAGAACATTTTGTTTTTCCTTCTCTCCTAAATCTTCTTCGCTATTACTGTATCATTCGACATTAAATCTACATCCTTTATATGTATCGGTTCAATCCATTGGGTTTAGAAGTCCAAGTGCTCATCAGACACTATCGATACGAACTTATCATGCCACTTGTAAATCTTGGATTCTAACCCATTTATGAACTTACGCTCATGCCATGTAGAAGCAAAGTACCACTCGTCAGGTTGCTTATGGATAGTGAAGAAAAATTTAAATAGCTGAGGCGTAGCCCTGACCTTGACTTCTTCACATACTATCTCAAAAGCCACTAGAAGCTGATATGTGTTGGGTGAGACCATACTCAGCATGACTCTAAAGTAGTTGAAGAAGCCTCAAACAAAAGCTGAGAAAGGGAAGCGTAGTCCAAAATCCAAATACTTTAAGTATATATGGAACTCGCACTCCCGAGGAAAGCATACTCTCTCCCTGTCTCTCAGCCTCCTCAAGTTCCATGTTCTAAGAAGATCTCGCCAGTATCGATTGTACTTTGTGATGAGAACTCTATCGATGGAATTGGTGGTCCCATCAGGAGAATCACGAAAGTAAGCTATTGTGTTGTACAAATATTTTAATAAAGACCTCCCTTCCTTATCCTCAGGATAATTATCTACTGGAAGCTCATTAATCTAAGCAAGTTTATCTTACCTTGCCTCCATACTATTGGTCAAACCACTTGAAAAACACGCCGCCTCACTCCTATTTTGGCGGGGAAGAGTGGCCTCAGTTTCCGTTGCCTCGAAATCGGATAAAACAAGTCAATGTGCAACTTTGCAAACCATACTTGGACGATTGTATGAAATGAAATAACAGAAGTCAAAGAATGAGATTTTGAAGATTGGAAACCGAACAAAAATTTTAGGTGCAACTAGAGAAATGAAATCTGATTATGAACAATACCTTATATATGGACAATCCATTCTCGTAACTAAAAATCTACTTTTGATAGTATTGATGCATTGATATGATGGTCCCACGAATTGTTGACCCATGTCTCGACGGTTGAAAACTTTTTAACAGTTATTAGGCTTGTAACAAAATGATAACCTAGGTGATAAATGTCGTGCCTACAACCATTTGGTTTCTCAAATGGGTGAGAGTTTTGAAATGGCGACGATTTGGCTGGGATGTGATCCATCCTACTTCCCATGTTACCCTGCATGAATCCAATGAATCTCTCCCCACTTAACCTCTACTATAATATATATATATATAACTCCCATTATCGACTATTCGAACACGGGAGTTAGGGGGCAAATATTGATAATCAATTTTCGCTCAATTTACACTCATCCTTTCGTCAGCCGAGATGCCGAGTAAACGACTCTTTCAACATTTGCCCTCTGTAAAAGACATACGGCACTTATGCCGTATACAAGAAACACTCCTAGTTTAAATTCAAATTTATGGCATGATTAGTTATCATAAGTACGGTTATATTTTACAACCGCTTGCTATCCCTACATATTAAGAGAGATGTTAAGTCAAGAGGTCTCCATGTATCTTAACAGTTACCTCGACAACTACCTTAGACACAACGATCATCTATAAATACCAAAAAGAAACTCTATAAGAGCTCTCTGACACTTCTTATTTACATTTTTACTATACCAAATCACCATTCTAACTTAAGCATTGGAGTGGTCACACTGGATTGGCCTCGATACCAAGTACCTTACTCTCTTTTGCAGGATTATTTCCTTACCCCAAAATTCACCAACAATACCATTTATATAGAAAAAATTTTATGTCTAGATAACACAATTGAATTACAAACTTTCAATTACACTGTTAGGCATACTATTACACCATAATAGAAGGCTCCCTAGACTTTTGTAATTCTAAATACATAAGCATAGATTAAGCATAAAATGGTGGTTATGAACACTCAAAAGTAGCTATAAATTTCTCTTTTTACATTTATCTTTTTTCATTCAATAAGTAATAGGGGAAAAATTTAAGAATAAATAAATAAATGATAATTTTATTACATTCAAAGTTACAGAAATACTATAAATAATCAAATATAAATATTTCTCCAAAATGTTACATTATATCCAAAGGAAGGGATAAGGAAAGGAAAAAAAAAAAGGATATTATACAACTAATACATAAAATATTCATGGTCTCTGGTGCTCCCTTTAGCAAATTAACCTACACATTGAAAACAAACATGAGATTAAGTGTAATATTTTCTCAAAATCCAAGAAGTATAGCATTTTTCAACCAAAAGATGAAAATAAAAAAGCGATTGGTACCTTGAAAAGGAGACAAGCCTAGAAAACTGGCAACATGAGCAACTACATGAATGGGTTTCTTTGTATGCACCATAACAAAGCTCGAATTAGAAACCCCTAATTTGATAACAAAATCCCAATTGAAAAATAAAACCTTAGTGTGAGTAATATCCAATTCGTAACAAAACCTTAAATCCAAACCAAAATTAAAACCTGATTTGCAATTGTTGAAAAAAAAAAAAAACCTAATAGGAAACAAAATCAAACTAAAATGAAAAGGAAAAAAGATGAGATCGAACATCTTACCTAAAAAAATGACATTGAACATCATCTTGCCATGGTGATTTCCCACAACAGCAATCTTTTGCTTCCTTTCTTTTTTTCGTTTTTCCTCCTTTTGTTTTTCGGTTGAATGCTTTAGGTTCCATACTTTACACCATGAGTGCCTAAATTATCAAGAAAATGAAGGTACGTAGACCTTCATGTTTATCTCAACAAAAAATAGAGATGGGTAAAAAAGAGTAATAGAGATTAAATAGAGAGTGAAAGAGGGAGATGAGATGAAGAGGCAAATTAAAAATAGTGAGAGACTAAATTGGAGAGTGAGACTCTTGAGTTTTGAGAGAAGATGAGAAAAGCAAACAGACACAAAGAGAGGAAGGAAGGTGATGGTGGGAGTCATGTGGTTTAGGGTTAGGGTTGCTTGTGTATTAAATAGTTGATTTGTAGTTTATAAAGAATATTTTTCTAACTCAAATTTACTATGTAATAATACAACAACTAATAGTAAATTTTCATATTCATTTCATTACATTTTGATTTATTTATTTATATTATTCAAATGGTTAAATAAGTTTTGGTCTCTTTAGTGTCTTATATTTTTCTATTCACAATGCTATCCTTGATAATTATACTTATTACCATAAATTCCATATCAAATTAATATCCATAATTTTAATGAAGGATATGTATGTTATTTAAGAAAAATTAAAACAAATTTGTCAACATATTTATATTACCAGGAAAAGAAAATTTGTAATTATGATAATTAAAAACTTAATTATACCTTAATATGAACTATTTCACACTAGGTATAGTATCTTTACTTATCAATTTGACAAGAAAATAAATGTCTTGCACCAGTTACTCACTTCTATGTTATACTTGAAAAGGAAAAAAAAAAGCATTATATGGAAGTGGATTTACTATTTATGTAAAAATTGTTTATCTTTTTATAATATTTAAGGGGTAGACTAAGTTTTGGCACCCTTAGTGCGTTTTATAAAAATTGTTTATATTGAATTTGTAAAATTGTCCTTATGTATTGCTATATATTATTAAATTTTCATTTTCTTCTATTCATATCCAATTGTAATAATCCTTTTACCGCGCTACTTAACCTTCATCAAAAGAGAATTTCATATATAATGTAAAATCGCACTTAAAAGATTGAAACAAATAGGAATAATTTATTAGAAATCTATTTAAATGATATCATATTATGTTTTTTTTTTTTACAATAATTGCTAGGCTAATACATGTATATGTTCCATCTAAGCACTAAAAATAAGTGTATCTATTTAAAATTGTTTATAAATATTGGTGTCTCAAGATATATAAATTTATTTTATGTATTTATAAAATATATGGAATCATAGTTATCTTTAAATCTCAAACTATAATAAGGTCTCATTTGTTTCAAGTAAAGCTAATTGCAAATGGAAAGTATAATCCATTAAAAATATTAGCAAATCCTATACAACAACATACTAAACACAAAAGGCATAAAGGTTATAGTTTAATATTTCTAGTAAAAAATATAGAATAGATGACATAGATTAAATATATAATAGATATAGATATATAAATATATATCTTGTAACTCGGCCATTAGATAATGCATTAAATTGATAATGCAATTTTATCAATAAAGTTAAAGCCTACTATGTAAGCATTGGTAAAGTATAATATATATAGATTCTATACAATTAGATAATGCAAGCATTTTAAATAGGGTCCAAATATGGAATTGCATTAAACAGCACACATTTCAAACAAAAAAACAATCTAAGTAATCTTCCATCCTTTCAAAAGACTGGCTTTGATACTCAACATGACTAGATGATGCCATAAACATTTGAGGTTGTGGATACATTTGATGGAACTGGCCAAGGAATGGATAGGGGTAACCATTAGATGAACTGCTTCACATACCTTAATGATATAGATCAAATCCCATAGTACGTTGTGATGATAACAACTGATTAATCAAGCAATCTTACTTCCTCTATCAAGCCTGCATTTCCTACATCAACTTGTTAACTATTTCTAATCTTTCCTACATCTCCCTCTATTACTCTATAAAATAGCTCGAATGATGCTCATCAAAACCTGAGCCAATGCTCCTAAGGACTAGTTTGGGTCAACTGTAACCCATACAACAGAAATACCTTGGCCTATAACCGAGTACCTCAACCATGATGGTCTGCTTAAACACTGGTTTCGCCCCTTCCTCTTGTACTTTTCGATCATATAGAGCCTTTTTCCACTACATCCTTTCTTGTAAAGATTAAAATGTAAAATAAAGTTAGTTATAACAATTGCACGTGATTAAATACTTTTTAATTGGTGGATAATATACTTATATGAGCATCTTGTGTCGATCGATTAATCTATCCACTTTTTTCAACTTAATGCTTATGAGTAAATGCAAATAAATTAAAAGCATCAAATCTTTGCAAATCACCCAATAAAAGAAAAAGAAAAATTATATCTATTAATAAGATTAAAGTTTCATAAATAAAAGAAGATGTAGGATATGCACATGTTCTTTCATTAAATACATGCATGATTTAGTTCTTGATATATGGATAGAATCCTGTTTCTCTCGGTTTTTGACATTAGTGATAATTTTTTTGTTTAAAGAAAAAAATGTCATGTGAAGGTAAATAATGCAATAGAATGCATTACATATGCTAATAAACAAAATATGTTACCTTGTAAATTTCATTTTTCTCAAAAAAATCACACAATTCTAACCAATCCTATAGACGATGTCTTAAGCATTTAGGGACATGATTATGTACGCCTTCAAGCCCGCCATTTGCCTTATAGTAATCCTTAAATATGCTCCATACACCTGAATAAGCCTTAGATGCCTTTTGGTTAATGCCTCCCACATCTTGATTGCCCATCCATAGAGCCTTGAAATTTGTCTGTTAGTTCAAAAATGTCATTGATAAATTATTTTTGATTTGGTTAACAACATAATTAATTGTTAAGGAAAATAAAAAAGAAGAAGACAATTAAGTACCATGGCCTTTTTTAGTGCCATATCTCATATTTGAAGATCTAATGCCTACCATGCAAATCTTGAATCATTATTAGCAATCAAGGATATATCTTGCCAAATGGTATAATCTATCTAATTAGTTAACTAAAGTATACATTCACCTTCTATGACCTTACCAATACCAACATCCACTAACTTGAGCCAAGGCCAATGATTAAACTTATAAGAAAACTACTCATAACTTTCACCCTTGTACTCACTACGAGTTCGTCATTTATCATTAGGGGTGTTGATCTCAGCACTTACTGCAATTGTCTTAGCAATCTCCTACAATAGTAATTTCAACATGGTTAGTTAGAGGAAAAGAAAATACAAACATGGTTTTAGTTACAATATCAATAATTACCTCTTCATCATTTTTATTCTCCTATTCAATATGTACATCCCCATCAATAATGCCCCAGTCCTGGTGATGGCTCTCAAACTATGAAAAGCTTCTTCTCCTATCCATCTTACAATGGTGTTATAATTGTGATTAATTGAAGATAAAAATAATAACATAATCATAGTTTTACCATAACATGAATAATAATACCAAATATGATTGAATTACTCCTCATCATCTTTGTATGTACTATCTTCATTATTATCAATTACATTTGTATCTTCACCCAGATCGGGAAGTTTAGCCAAATTTCCCAAATCTATAAATATTTATTTAATAGGGATAGATTAATGTATACTTACATCTTATTGTAGTGCTTCCTCAACTTAGGGTTTATTAGTTATTTCACCATCAACATCATTGTTTGTTTGGAATATTCAATTATACAAATATTGATTTTGACCTTTTGAGTAACGTTCTAATCACCCATGAGTTTCTTAAGGTCTTTTAAGTAGAAAACCTATTGGCATATGTCAACAAGCACATATGGATCATTGTCATACCACATCCTACTTGTTCTTATACTTATCATGTCCTCATTTATGCATTTAGGTTTATCTTGATGTGTATCAAACCACTTGCACTTGAATAGGTACACTCGACATCTCCCATAGTACTTTAGCTATATAACATCAGTTAATATGCCATTAAAAAAAAAAAAAGATTTAACTACCATTATGCTCCCCATGATGAAGACTTTACTGTTTTGTGTTTTTAAGTCAACCTTAGGATATAGTGATAAATCTTACCGTATTCACTATACACCTGCTATAGACTTTAACATGATCATTCATACCTTAATGCTTATAAGTCATTTAATATATGAATTCCATTATAAGACTTGAGTTGCATTTATCTGCACATAGTGATATAAAATAATTACTGAATTCATTAAGACTTCAAATTCTATTAACAATTTAGGAAAATGAAATACTTACCTTATCTCGAAACCACCTAGCATATTGTGATTCAAGGATTTGACTAACGTCTTTAACATCACAAAAAAGCATTTGTTGTTCGAATTAGCTGTTTATTGAGGTATTCTATTAGAAATGATAAATCAAAAACCTTATGCTTATTAAGATATTTAGTTTAATTTGGAGAAAAATTACCTGATAGAAGGTCTAACCTCTTCACAGTTGTTTAACACTGTCTAATGCATTTTATTCACTTCTTCATCTAACTCAATAAGGATAGATGCACCCGTAGGCTACACTTGCTAAGAAAAAACTTGCATGTTAAATTCTAAAGTACATCTGTACCGTCATAATACCTAAGAGACCTATTTAATATGAATTACATATTGTTGAATTACATAGAGCAAAACAAAACGCTCTTTCGAACAACATAGGCCTCTGTTATAGAACCCTCTAGCTAAGACCTATTCTTAACATGCCCTTTCAAGATGCCTAAGTACCTCTTAATGGGTTATATCTACCTATACTGCACTGGACTACAAATGCAAGCCTCTTGGCAAATGCATTGCTAAATGAATCATGATGTCAAAAAAGACTGGTGGAAATATTTTCTCTAACTTACATAAAGTTAAGACTATGGTTTTCTATGGAGATCAACACACCTAAACATGGTTCCTTTGCATACAATTGCTTGAAACTCTTCATGGATTGTCTACCATTGAATAACAGCAAAGAGAAGAGAGAATTTCAAACATCTAAGATATACCTCGTGCTTTGCATATTCAAATGCATCATTCCGATCATTCAAATCATTTTCTTCCACCCCTTCACTATCTAAATGATCATGCTCACTGTTTCTTTCATTATGAGACAAGTCTTCCAACATATCATTCTCTATTTCATGCTCAAACACTTGACCCTTGTTGACTAAATCCTCATTTAAAATCAAGACTTCATGTTTAACTTGCTCAAATGGAATTGTTAAGTATTCACCATGATAAATCCATGTATTGTAACCCCAAGCCAAACCTCTATGGAAAAGATGATGTTTGATAACTCAAAGTGGGTGCCAGTAATTGTTTAACCAATGACGGCAAGGATAACGAACATAGCCATCTTGCTCCTAAACAAATTGGGATACCACTTGAAAAAAACCTCCAACTCCTTCAACATACTTAGTAGTAACATGATTATGAGTGTGGTGCCATGTCTTCCTTGACATCTTACTAAATACCAAACTATGCTTATATTTTTCGACAATTCACTTTTTGATAGTGATTAAAATCAATACATCCTATTTTAAAACTTGTCAAAATAAACTCCTATTAAATTTAACAAATACATTATCAAATCTAAAATTGGGTTGATTATCTTGAAGAATTTTAAATATGTTCTCCAGAATTGACAAATTAATTCCATCTCAATTAATTTAAAGAGATTCATAAAGATTATATAATATCATAAAACATTTGTTTTAAGCATTCTTCCAATATTTTTCCTAATTTCTTTAAGTTTCTCCCAAAGGGCATCTAAGTGTTTAATAATTTAACATAATGATAAAAAAAAAATTAAATTGACAGAAACTTCAAGCTGTTATATAAATCTTACTTTATTCATTGATTCTTAAAATTTAAATTATTTTATCAAATTCTTAAAATTTTTCTATAGAAACTATTAATTTGTCCATTAACATTTACAATAAAACAACAACGTAAAAGTAAATAAAGAAAAATTGGAATATATAAGTCATTATGCTTATTCCATTAGTTAAATCTTATGATCTTGACTCTTATTCAGAATATATATGTCATTATATTCTAACACTTGTAGTAATCGATTAAAAAATTACTAATCTCACCATAAAGGTACTCTTATACATAAGACTTTGGGCCATATCATTAAATGCAATTTAACTTAACATAGTTTTATAAATGTGTATTAGCCTTATTTAGTTTATTATCTTTAGCCTTAGTATTTTATTAGCATGTACGGCTCACAATCTAACGTGAGATTATTTATTTTCAACTAATCTAGCTTCATAATATAGAGAAAGAAAGATAATATATTATTTGATATGTCATAACTCCATTAAGTAACGAAGATAACATATTACTTTCAAAAATTTCATAAAAAGTTCGAAAACTACCTTTTTCAAAGTCGTCTATATATTTAAATAAAAACATTATAACTAAAAAAATTAACAACACAATGACTTATCCGATCATTCAAATAATATAGTGAAAATGTCCAAATTCTTCTAATTTATAAAAAAGGATTTGACTAAATTGAATAATTATTTAAAATCTGAATATAATCTATTATTAATGACCATCATAATAATGCGCTTCCCATTTATAGCCCTTTTTCCCTTTTGTCAGGACCCTAAAGGGGGCTTAGTAGAATTACCTAAAATTTCTATAACATATGTGCACTCATAATATGAAAACCGTCTTGTAAGTCAGAGATTGCAAGACTCTAAATAATAAATCACTAAGATTACTGATTTTCAAGTAATTAATTTATTGTAACATAACATAACATAGCATATAAATATAAATAACTATAGATATCCAATATCCCATAGTTCCTCAGAACCGCAGAGAATTAGTATCCCCTACCAAATAATAAGACAAGATATACTAACATGAATATATATATATATATATATATGTAAGAAAAATTAAATTATAGTAAGTTCTAACATATAAATATTTTCTACAAAGGATGTTTATATATCATTTAAAGAGTACTTAGTTATTCCTAATACTAAAATACATATCTTCATCTCACACTTGGCACTCGAGACTTATCCCAATCCCAATGTAAGTAGACCTACAAGAGAAACTATGAGAGAGTAAGCATATAACAACTTAGTGAGTTCATTCATCACCACTACTAGTTAAGCAAGTTTTCACACATTATTATCACATATACAGGCAAGTTATCTACATACAACATGAATGCATGCATAATGAATACAAGCAACACATTCATAGGAGTCCGAAACTATGGAAGGTGTAGAATTACGTCGTCTACACTTCGATTATCCCCTATACTTACCCGTACAGGGTACCTTAGCTTACCCGTATAAGGCTACCTAGGGGCACCACCCCTCTAGGCAACACTCGACTATTACTCTAGTCAAGAAAAGAGTTTCAATCCAAATAGGGAAATTCCAAACTAGGACTATCCACCTTCTAAGGCCTCTTGAGCACAAACTTATGAGTCCTCTCGCAACCAAAATTAACCAAGGCCTTACAGACATAATAAAGCGAGACCTCTCGTAATCAAAATTAACCAAGGCCTTATAGGTACAATAAAGCGAGTCTTCTCGCTATCAAGTGGAAAACCCATGCTAGTTTTGCCTTAACGATAAAATATCATTTCTAGCATTGCGGCCTTTATCAAAATCGTACAAAATACGTTTAAGATTAGGAAAACCTTTTTCCAAAAATACCCTTTTCAACATTTTGTAAAGCTAGTACTCTCCATCCATATATTTACTGGGTCATAGACATGCGATGAATATAACTAGTTATTTGGGTCAGATATTTATATTTATCAATTTAAAAAAAAAAAGGTGATCACACAGATGATGGCATACAAGCAACAACAAGCAATAAAACATCATACAAGTAACACACACAAGTAAGTAGCAGATCATTAGAACTCCCTCACTTGAATTATTGCTCATTCTTCAAGCTTTGGGGTTTCCAAAACTCGATATTGAACACCTAAAATATAGTAACACTTATAAGTATTCTAAACTAAAAGCCTATTGTAGTTTATCTAGCTCCCCCCAATATAACCCAAGTATAATGTATATAAGGTTTATCATACTCAATGGGGTTAATAGTAACTATTTTCTTATATTTGTAAGTTACGAGACTTTCTTTATGTATTTTGTAATTTTTTCATTTTAATTTCGATATTTGAGAACTTATAGTCGTTTTTCATCATTTTCAGATGCACATTCACACGGTGATGTCCGTTTTGGATGTTAAGACTCATGTTTTACCATATGGGCTAAATTTATATAAATTTTAACTATTGAAGCTTAATTTGTCTTATTACTTATATTTATACCCTATGTTTGTACTTAATGATTTAATTATCCATTAGATCCTTACACTTAGGAAATTTTTACATTAATATTACTAATTCACGTACTTAATTAAGTTTAATTCAATCTAAGAAGTGTATTAGGGTTTAAAGGATCTTCGACTCCTAAGTATATGTATACATATATAAGTTATACTCTTATGTAATCTTATAATCTATTATTTTACAAGTTTATGCTTATGTCATCGCTTAGGTCATCAATTGTTTGTGTCATCACTTATGTCATCATTTGCTTATGTCATAGCTTATGTCATAGCTTATGTAATCATTTGATGATGTCATGGCTTATGCAATCATTTGATGATATCATAGCTTATGTAATTCATTCATTACATATAAATATATATATCCTTATGTACTCATACATATACATATGTTATATACCTTCATACACTTATAACATACTAATATGTATACTTATGTACTTATACATATACTAATACATATACCCATATACACATACGGTGGCATACGTATTTTTATACGTATTTTCGTATGTCTTATTTACCCTCTTAAGAAATCTTTACAATTTCATTTTTTTTGTATTTTAAGGGCGTATTTGGCATAGCATATGTATGTATAGTTAGTATATACCTTATTTTAGGTTATGTACATAATATATACTTATATACAAAGGGCTTTATACATGTATTTATTGAGTATACTCTTATATACACATACTTAGATATATGTACACATGTGTTCTTCTTTCATGTACTAAAGATTCCTACACTTCCAAGCATGAATATGAAGCTTCCTCTTCCAACAATACATATTATACCAACTTTCTATACTAACTTAATTTACACAACTAACTACCACAAAACATAGATAATCAAATGATAACACACCTCTTTCTCCTTGATTTATGTAAGTAGAAATTGTGAAAGTGAAGTGTTGAAAGAATATGAGAATAAGGAGTAAAGGGGGTGGGTTTACAGTTTGAGAAGGGGAAGAAGAGAGTGTTTTGTTGTCTTAATTTGTGTTTCCAAAAAAGATATTAGTGGGGTCTAGATGGGAGGGGATGTGGACGGCAAAGAAGTGAGGAAAAAGGGAAGAAAATCCAAAAGAAAAGAAAAGAAATCATTAGAAAGGAGAAGAGAATTCTAGATGACAATGACATTTGTTGACTTTGTTAACATGTTGACTTTGTCAACCTTCTATACATAATATAGTAACTAAGGAAAAATTAAGGAAATAAAAAGAAATAAGGCATTTGGTGAATTAATTAGTAAAAATTGATGATGAGATCTTACTTTAGGTATTTATATCCTATATACATTATTTAGTAAGCTACTTCATATAATTAAGATGAAAAATATCATTTAAGGTATTAAGATTTACTACATTTAACATAAGCTTCAACTATACCCCTAACTCTATGTAATACTATCCTAGTTATATACTTAGAAGATGAATGTAATCTTGACTGCAATATCTTAGTTTCTAAGGGATCACTTAAGTATTCCAAATATTTATGCATGATTAAAAGTTATCTCTAGTCGTTTACCGATGAAATGGCATAATATGGGAGATATATTATCACTTAGGGTTTTAGAGTGAATTATGGTGAATTAGTGCTTTTATATCCTTAAAGTTATAGTTTTAGAGTTTTTATTACTTCCGAGTATAATCTCTAGTGTTTTTACATATTTAGGGTTTAATATATCATACGCAATTAAATCTTCGATTGTTATTTTAGGGTTTTGATGAGGTTCGAGGTTAACTTTTGCAGTTACATATACTTGGGGTTTTAGGGTCTTCATATACGATTAGATGTTCATTTGATAATTTAAGGTTTGTTATATTCACTTTAGGTTTTGAATTGAGACTTTAATCGGTTTTAAATCTCACTAGCTCTATTGACTTCAGGAAAATCATATACAGTTTGGGCGTTTGATTCTATACTTAGAAAGTTAAATTCGCATGGTTTACACCTTTAGTAATTGTAATTTATAAATTGCAATAACTTCAAATTTTCAAAGCTATAAGTATTAACTTTTAACAATATTGGATAACATATAATTGTTAAAATTTTCAAGAATAGTCTCTTTAATTTACCTATATTATCTTTACATATGAGGCTAGGATTTTAGAAACTTAAACAGTATTTAATAGTAAGAGATAGTAATAATTAGCAATTACTAAAATCAATAAGAATAAATTTGGAAATTAACTTTTTAATAAAATCAGAAATTATTTCTTCCATTGTTTATTATCATTTCAGAAATAGAACTTCTAATACTTTAAGTAAAGTTATAAATTTAATAGTTAAAATTATCTTAATTTTTGAATTATCAAATAATATCATCATAATATCATTTTTTTTTCCTTACAATATCAATCGTTGATTACACGTGCTTGCATGGGATAACTTTAGAAAAATTTTAGAAAATAACTTTAAAAGATACAAATCCATTCGTTTCTCATCATAATTTATGCAACCATCTTGGTGAGCAAACAATGTGAACAACTATAGTAATAATTACTGATTACAGCCAAGAAAAAAAAAGAATAATACAACTACAATGGTGAGCAAATAATGTAATCTCCTATTTTTAGAATCATTGCAAGATTCATATAATAACATCTAAATAACATAATAATTATCTGAGAATTCATAATTTTACATTATGATAAACAGCAAAAAAAAACAAAAAACAAAAAAAAAGAAAATTACAATACTGTCCACTACATCTTCAAACTGATGAAGTCTCTAGTATATCTTTAATCAGCTAAAGAGTTTACTGCTCGATGTGAGTAATGCTAACCCTGTGTTTATAAAAAATAACATACAAATTAATATATTGTCTATAGATTACAACATATTCTACTATTAAAGGCACAGTGGACATTACTTTTAAAAAATAAAAAAAAAAAGACCAAGTACACGATGAAATGCATATAAAAACTAAAGGATCACTTACTTGATTATATGGACTTGTTAGATGAAATTTTCTTCCTCAAAAAATATAATAATCTATCCATAAAAACAAAAAGAAGCATAAATTATAGTCTAATATTTGCATTAAAAAAAATTATAACACAAAGTAAAAAGTTAACTCAAAGAAAAAATGAAGCAGACAAAGATAACGAAGTAGTGTATGTATATATATATAAATTGAGTATGTCTATCCTCCTTACTTTATTATTATTATTTTAATTCTTAGGACTAAAACCTGTGTTAGTAGGCCAAAATCCCATCAATTGTCATCTAAAAGCCTACTATGCAAGTGTGGAGCAAGCAAAGGTCACAAAAAGTGACCGTCCATCGCTATTTTGTTTTCAGGGGGAACTAATCTTTATAGATACGTATATCCATCGGGATTAGTTCTTTGTAAAAACTTTGGTTTGTAATATTTAGCCTTTTTTATAAGCAGCTAATAGTTCTCTGTGATATTTATTTAATTTTAAAAAAATTAATAAAATTTTCTATTTGAATTGATCTGACTTGATATATAAGTTGAATTATCTTTCACTTTATAAATTTAAAACGTATTTCCTACCTTTTGCAGGGAGCATGGCCTTGCAAAACTAAAAATTACAAGAAAAAATAGTGAGATTACTGAAAAAATAAAAGGATAGTACCTACCTTTTATTGGCTACCATATCTCAAATTTTGGTAGTGGCAACCTAGGTCCGACATAAAGGCTGAGCTCCCTTAAATCTGAACTCTACGTGAACAGCCACTTGATTTGACATTTACGGTCCACGCGCATGATGGAGCATTCGATTAACCCAAGCTTGATCAACCGAAAGCAAGTGACGGCATGAGCACATGCTTCTTGCGCAATCTTAATGTTGGTTTTCACCTTTACTGCATGTTCATGTTTAATTGCTTCACGCGCACATGTCATCTTCACTACTCATCATGTTCTAAGTGTTTTACCTTGCACTACATCACTTATTTCAAAATTACGACGACAACATTCTTTTAACACGTTCTATTTCTCATCATCAGTTGTGTACTACATTAACAGTGATTATACCACAATAGCATAGACTTATCTTTTCAATTACTTGAGTATTTTCATAACACGTGGTGCAGCAGCTTACTTTTAACCCGAGCTCCTTCACACACCAATGCCGAGTTGTCCATGTAAGCAATCATCTACATGCGAGTTCCGTTGCAGTTGAGACAAATACCTTGATCGAGATTCAGTCGATTTAGGACGGCAGGTTCGATTTTTGACCATGGTGCATGACCACGAGTGCCAAGCAGAAATGAACGCTATGAAATTGTGACATCAGTGCCGAGCAGAAACGAACACAACACTACCCCAAGACATGCCAAGCTTCCATTTCTCAAACTCCAATATGTAGCAAACCGCGACATAGAACTCAACCGATAATCACCCCAAGCAAGCATGAAGGGCTAACCAAGCGCGGACTCTCGGACAACCCCCGATCTAAACAAGCTCAATGAGCAACAGCAAGTGAACTAAGCACTCCTTGCTCACTAAGTTGAACAGATTTATCACGTGACTAACTAGCCGCGAATAGTAGCAACGAAAACCTCGAGCTTCCTGTTCATGAAAGTGGAACCAAGACAAACTATGAGTTTCAACAGCAGGTTTGAGTACTACACTAAGTTCCGAGACCTTGAAGTACCAAGCTTTATGGACCATACTGGGCTACAATCGGAAACAGACCGAGTCACTAGGTTTGCCCTTGTTCGAGCGCTCAAAGCTTAGCCATATCTGTCCTTAACCAAGGGTATTACCAAACTCTAACGATGCTCCAAGCTCCATGCGGTACAACTTCAATGAAGATTGTCAAGCTCCAATCTCCTACATGAAGAACCAAGTCCAAGCTCTCATCACTTTGCTGATCATTGACCAAGCTCTTTTTCATAGACTTACACGAGCTAGCCAACAAAGCAATAAAGCTTCCAACAGAGGTGATCGCTAGGCATGTCAAGTAGCTATGCATTTCAAGAATGGAGTAGAACCACACGAGCAACTTGTTTGAAGCATTTGAGCTATCCAAAACCATCATCAATTGGATTTTGCCAATATAGCATAAGGTCAATGGGCTTACTGTAAGTATCTAGTGGGCTTGCAAAAGAAAACATGGTGAGGGCGCCAGAGTAGTGTGGAGTGTGATCACTACAATGCTTAAGTCATTGTTTGATCGTAAGAGAGTATGCAAATAAGCTTAAAGAATGTAGTGAAATCCTAGTGTACAAAGAAGTCTATGTGGTTTACCGTTAGAGCATCTAGAGCTATTTATAGAGGAAGGCCATCAAGGATCTAGGAGCATGTTCAATACATTGGCACATACACAAGATCTATGTAGTGGGATTATGTAAGTTAACATGTTTTGAGATTATAGGGATGTGGTTGTTGATTGATTCTTAGAGCCTTATCTACATGTCTTGTGATCATTATGGTCATCCTATTGTTAGGTTAGTCATAAGAGGATGTGAACTTGTCTAAAGATCCAAACAAGCCAATCATCATGTCAGTCATAGGCTTGATTAAGTTGGCCAAAGATTTAAATAGGTTGACATAGGCCTAAGGGACCCTATCCAAATTATCTCATCAACACTTGCATCTTCCTCCTTACCCTATCCCATGGGGACAGTCTCACTACCATCAAGGTGGTAAGAGCAATCGATAGCTGGATGGATTCCTTAGGTACATCATTGAGCTAATCTTGTGTTCTAGAGCTTTGTACCTCGTCATGTCAAATGGCCAAGCTAATTTTCTCGAAATCCATCCTAATGTCCATTAGTGGGAAGTTCATCGTATTTGACCTAAAATCCGTCTTAAGCCAAACATAGTCTTAAGTCAACCGAGCTATTCAAATTATACCCATTCGGAAGTTTTGACAAGTCATGTGCTAAGCTCATGAGGTGAGGCACTAAGCTCATCAAGCATGGTAGAGTGTCAAGCCGTAAAGTTGTTTACTAGCAAATGTTGCACACTTGTGTTTGCTCGGGTAGAGGTCATGTCCCTAAGGCTAAATGGAATTAAGTCTCCTAACCTAAGCAAACAGATTACCTAAGTTGTCTAGTTGGCGAAATGCTATAGTAGGTCAAGGGTGTGAAGAGCCATTGGTAAAGCTTATTAAGGAAGCTAAACCTTTTGAATTTTAAATTTGGTGTGCATTCCCAAAGTATCATAAATGTGATTTGATAGCTATCATATTGATGTAGTTACGCATGTAGTTAAAGTTGTTTTGTCACTAGGTCGTGACCTTTCAATTTGGACTGTAGCCACATGGAAAGATTTCAAGGGCCCAAAGTAATTATACTACTTCAGATCTTGATAATGATCATGGATTTTCCCAATGTATGAAGCCTATAAATACCTATAGGGTCGACCATTTTTACACTTTACGCATTTATTACTCTTAACTTTTGCAAGCTGTTCTGCTCTTCAATATTCTTTCTCTTTTCTCTTACTTTATTCAATTACTTTTATCAACATAACGATGTCATAATCTGGCAACTCTGGCCACTTAGGTTCGACAAACTAAGATCTATACATCTTTCAAGTTTGGAGTAGATAAGGAACATATTCCCCATTCAATGACAATGGGTGAGTCGTCTTCAATACCAACGTAAACGGAGCATGAAAGTATGAGTGATGTGGAAATGGAAATCGATAGGGTAGTACCTATTAATGCCATCCCCCATGATGTATATCCCCTTGATGGGGTAAATGAAGAAGCAATTGTTAATTTATCTAAGGATTTAAAGATGGGTGCAAGGCCAAATGAGCATGTTAGCAACCGCAAACCATCTTATGTAAATTGTTGTCTAAAAAATTATTTTGTGGGGAGCTTGACCAGAGTGGCACTTCTAGTGCCAACTATAAACAAGAAGATTACTCTCTTCTTTAGGAAGCATTCGCCATTTTTGAGAAGTGTTTTGAGTTTAGGATACATGTTGCCAACCATGACCAAGAATAGATAAAGCCAATCGCTAGATAGATCTAAGCTTGCAAAAAGCCCGAAAGAAATAATGGGGAATAGTGTGAAATAGGATGAATGCGAATGAAGAAATAAGCAAAACCTATGAACAGCTCTAGAGGATATGACGTAGCAATGGAACTTTTGAAAAATCATGACACAATCCGATATGACGTACGAATCAGTTTAGTGATATTACTTGCCACCTAGCCCTACTCAAGGTTTAGGATAAGAGTGATGCTGAAAGTAACAGAATGTTTACATAAGGAAGAAAACACAAAAGTATATTAATGGTAATCTGAATTCTGATTCTAGCTACAATTACAAGGGTATTTATACACATAAGTTAAGGTAACTTGCCCAATAAGGGAAAAACACAAAAAAGGGTATTTCCTAAGGAAATAATGTATAAGGTACAAAGGGTAAAAATGAATATACAAGGAAAACAATCATTAGTGCAACGAATTCTACACATGATATTATACATGTGACGATGCTACATTGGCAAAAATATTAGAGATGTAGATAAAAAAGTATGAAAAACTTGCTTGTCCAAGCAAGGATGGCTTAGTCAACCCAGAGTTTCTCAATCTCGACTTCTCGGCAAGGAAGATGCCGAGTCATTAGAGGGCTCGGGCGCAAATGAATATTCTTCAATTTAGTGCACTATAGAGAGATGAGCAGTCATTTGACTCAGCATGGAGGGTAACTCAGTAAGAAAGTACTTAGCCTCAGCAGAAGTCGGTTGGAACAGGAAGATTCGTCCTGCCAGTCCTTCTAATCCTTGGGCTCGGCTGCTTGCCAATGGTCCAGTAACTTGATTTCTATCATTCCCTCTAGGTTATTTTAGATTTGGGATCAAATTCGAATGGTCTTCGTTCAGTTCTCCATCAAGGTGATACAGACTAAGGTCGGCAATGTTAAAGGAATCAGAAACCCTACAGTCCTCAAGCAATTCTAATTTGTAGGCATTATCATTGATCTTCTGGAGGATTCTAAAAGGTCCTTCAACTTTTGCAAATAATTTGTTCCTCCTCTTATTCGGGAACCGTTCCTTACTAAGGTGCAGCCATACCATGTCTCTTAGCTAGAATTGTTTAGCCGTTCTACCCTTTGTCTTCTTTCGTATTCTGCTGGCTGCTTGGTCAATGTGTCGAGTGACTTTGTCATAAATATGTTGAAGGAATTATGCTCTAGCCCTCGCAATAAGGTCATCTTACGTAGGTACAATTACAGAGTTGTGATCGAAGGGCAGCTTAGGATTAAAACCATAGACCACTTCGAAAGGAGTCTACTTCATGGTATCATACACCATTCAGTTGTAGGTAAACTCGACTACTGGCAAGCAGGCATCCCAATCAGCCAAATTCTTTCCTACTATAGCTCAAAGCGGTAATCCCAAAGTGTGATTAACCACCTCTGTTTGGCCATTAGTTTGGGGGTGACAGGAAGTACTGATTAGTAGTTTGGTCTCCATCCGACACCACAAGGTCCTCTAAAAGTAGCTCAAGAACTTTAGATCTCTGTCAAAGACTACACTTCTCGGTATATCATGTAACAGTACAATCTCCTGTAAGAAAAGAGAAGCAATAGCCAAAACATCATTAGTTTTTGAGTAGGGTACAAAGTGTGCCATTTTGTTGAATTGATCCATGATGACCATTATAGAATATTTGTCTTGAGTAGTTCGTAGTAGTCTAAAAACAAAGTCTATGCTCAATTCGATCCACGACTTCATTGGAACTAGCAAAGGCATTACTTTACCTTGCTTAACTCAACACTTAGCCCTCTTGCACACAGTACAACTTTCGACAACTGGTGCACATCTCTCCTTATTCTTAGCTAGAAGAAGCAACCATTCAACAATTCATGGGTCCTTCTTTCTCCAAATGTCCAAAGAGTCCTCCACTGTAGGCCTCCCTGATCAATAGTTCCCATAGTGAACAGGTAGACACGTACAATTCTCCACCTCATAACAAGTAACCATCCTCCACATGATACTCATCTACTGTCCTTCCTTAAGGGCATCGCATAATTATAGGTCCAAAGTGTAGATCCTCAGAATACTACTCTTTGATACTTGCAAACCCAAATAGCTTGGTTTGCAGTTCGGTTAGAAGCACATGCCTCCTTAAAAGAGCATTTGCAACTACGTTACTCTTTCCCTACTTGTATTTAATCACAAAATTGAATCCTTCAAGGAATTCAACTCATCTTGCTTGCCACTTCGATAATTTCATCTGACTTTGGAGGTACCTCAGCGATTCATGATCAGTATATATGACAAATTCTCTTGGCAGTAAATAGTGCTACCATACTTACAGTGACCTAATCAATGTTAAGAGCTCTTTGTCATATACGGAGTAATTCAACCGTGGACCTTTAAGCTTTACACTGTAGAAGGCAAGTGGTTAGCCCTCCTACATTAGGACAACACCTATTCCAATAGGATGGAGCTTTTACGCCAGAAGCATCACATTCCAGCTCAAATATTTTCTCAAAGTCAAGTAGGACTAACATCGGAGCGGAGGTTAATTTTTCTTTTATCTCGGCAAAGCTCCTCTCCTCCCTTTCTCCCCATTGAAAGTTGGTGTTATTCTTTGTGAGCTCAGTAAGTAACACAATGAAGGTATTGAAGATAAGTTTCTAGTACGAATCTGTTTTTGAGTATTCTCATCTTGGGCTAAGTATCAATCTCTTGGTAGCCCTCTCGTCTCCTCATGGCTTAGAAATTCTTCCACTACATGGCGGCATATCCATAGAACTCTAAAGCAACAATTCTCACTTTTTCGTAATCTTTGTAATGATAATAATCAAAAACACGCTCCACCTTCCCTTCCCACTCTAAATATTCATTAGCATTCCCAGATCTATTGAAGCTTAGAATCTAAAGCTTCACATGGTTAGAGGCTTTAGGGACTTATACGCGCTCTTCTTCAAAATACTCTTCTTCATCCTCTTTACTAAGCTTTCTCAAGTCTATCCTCTACCTTACTCATCTGCTTACTCCTCCACTTCAAACTAGTCGAGCTAGGTTCTGATCTCTAATAGGTTGAGCAGCTTATAGGGTATTTTGCACGACCTCAATGGGTCGACAAGCTAACACATGAACAGTTCGGATTAGATCTACTAAGAGGTTAGTTACCTCATTAAATCTCTTGTCAGTGCTCCTTGGCGTTTCCTAGGACTGTCACCTATGGTGGACAACTCCACTGTTGATATCTCCAACACCAATATTCACACTTGGATCAATCATTTTCCTTTACTGATTCAAAGTTCACACAAACACTACAGGAAATTAACAGTTAACAACACAGCACTCAAATGAACACAATAACTTGCTCTATTTTATACACGCAAAACATAGTATAAACAAAACTTCAAAGAAACCAACAACTCAAACAAAACCTCTGCTCTAATACCAAGATGTTGTGAACCACGACCAAGAATAAACAAGGCTGGTTGCTGAATGAGTCTAAGCTTATAGAAAGCTCAAAAGAAATAATAGGGAATGGTGCGAAATAGGACAAATGCAAATGAAGAAGTAAGCAAAACCTATAAATAGCTCTGAGGATATGATGCACTAATGGAGCTTCCGACAACTTATGGCGCAATTCGATATGATGCACGAATTGGTTTGGTGATGTTACTCGCCACCTAGCCTTGCTCAAGGGTTAGGATAAGAGTGATGCCGAGAGTAAACAAAGTATTTACACAAGGAAGAAAACACAAAAGTTTATTAATGGTAATCTGAATTCTGATTCTAGCTACAAGTACAAGGGTATTTATACCCATAAGTTAGGGTAACTTGCCCAAAAAAGGAAAAGACAATAAGGGCATTTCCTAAGGAAAAAATATATAAGATGCAAAGGGTAAAAATGAATATACAAGGAAAACAATCATTGATGTAACGGATTCTACACATGATACTGTACACGTAGCAATGCTTCATTGGCGAGGCTATTAGAGATGTGGTAAAAAAAGTACAGACAGCTTGCTTGGCCAAGCAAGGGTACCTTAGTCAGCCTGGAGTCTCTCTATCTTGGCTTCTCGGCAAGGAAGATGCCAAGTCATTAGAGGGCTCGAGCGCAAGTGTGTATTCTTCAATTCAATGCACTATAAAGAGATGGGCAATTATTCGACTTGTCATGAAGAGTAACTTAGCAAGGAAGTACTTAACCTCAGCAGGGGTCAGCTGGAACAAGAGGATTCATCTTACCAATCCTTTTAGTCCTTGGGCTTAATTGCGGATCAATGGTCTGATAGCTTGATTCCCATCAATACACCTCCTATTCACTAACTTTAAGAAGGAGCTCTTCAATTACCATCAAGTCTGTCCTGCTCAGATCCCACCCAATAGATAGAGAATACTAAGGTCATTCCAAGCCTTATGTGAGTACATGATGGTTTAAGCAAACCTACAGCTATTTAGGTATTTTTCTAGAAGAGTAACAATAGGTAGGTATATCTCCACAACTGCCTAAAAAAGAAGTTGTTTTGTGGCTTGGATTGTTCCATCAAGTTTTAGAAGAACGAGTTCATTGTTGTAGAGCTGTCTAAAAAAGCTAACTTCTAGATTCATTAGACTTTACTAATATATACCAATGCTATCAAGAAGTTTGGTGCAAGTAATATCGAAGTTATGATGGAGATCGATACCATCATGGCCCTGATAAATGGAGAGTTGATCGATGCAAAGGAAACCATGAAGAAGTACTTTTTCGAGCCATTCTCCAAGCTACTCTTGAGCATAGAGAAGGCTATGATGAAAAGGTGGCTAGGTAGTATGGGCTCAAGACCCGACTTATTTAGTTCTTCCATTATACCGATACAAGCTTATTGGAAGTCACTCTCCATTTGTTGTTGCTGAGGAATAAGGATTCCATCTCACCCATGTTGGACATAACGTAGTTTGTAACTTTTTTATGTTGTTTTTCATAGTGTTAATGGGTGTTCACTTAAGAGTAGGGAGGTTAGGGTGAAATCCTAGTGTCAAGAAGCATTGGAGAAGGTCTGTATTGTAAAGAAGAAGTCCTCTACTGGGGCCAGTAAAGGGAACTGATAGTTTTGGATGTCATTCCCTTAACTACATTTATGATCGAACCATTGGCGACAAAGCGAACAACATCCGCACCATTGGAGTTCATGGTGTCCCTTATTGAGCCATAGGGGGTCTAGGAGACTTCCTCTTCTATTACTCTTCCTTCCTCTTCTACTACTGCTCCTCCCACCCTCGAAGCTACCTTATAAACTATTGGAGAAAGCCATGTTGACTTAAAATGTAAGGCGACTATAGAGCTTCAAGTAAGGAAGGAGCCATCAGAGAAGGCTTAAGATGAGTTTTTTATCCTCTTCAAAATCTCCAAATCAATGGGGAAGGTCCAAAAGATTAGAGTTTGCGACCTCCCTAGGGCTCACCCATACAAAGTGATTGGTTAGGTAAGAGATACCCTTTGGGATGAGTTAGAACAATGCCTCCGACAGGGGGTGTATCCAAAGAAGTTCTAGGTGGCATATACTTCTCATTACACTCCCCC
>JAMXBB010000007.1:57502790-57588723 GCA_024138015.1 Lumnitzera littorea | reverse complement strand
ATGTCCTGAACACTCATCATCTCCATAGCTACCATCTCATCCCCCTTATTGAAGGTAGTGAGATGGTCGCCTAGAGGGAGAGGGGTAAGTTATTGTAGCGATGTAGAACATTCGTGTTAAGGACATGATTCTTTCTTATAAGGACCTCATTTACAAAGCCATGCTAGGTTCCTATACTCTAATGGATTAAACTACCTTGGAGAAAAATTTTGAAGGTTTCCTCAATATGTTGGACTTAGTGAAACATTCGTACAACCTGGGTCATCAGGTGAGTATTATGCTTTTAAAATTTGTCAAGGGTAATCTTGTATATGGTGAGTATTTCAATTGACATCATTGTTATATTCACATTATAATGGCTTGATGTTGAAGTGGTTTGAGCATGCTAAGGTGGAGAAGATAAAATGCCTGAAGGTAAATCTTAAGGTTGAGAAACTTTGTCACAAAGATGCAAATTTTAAATATTTATGTAAATCTGATAAGTATAAGCTTTTGTTAGAATAGGCTAAAGAGATGGCGACCAAGTTAGAGAAAGTTTAGAAGGAGGAAAGGGAGGCCCATCAAAGAGCGACCATCGAGAACGCCAAGCTTTGAAGACATCTAAAGGTTGAGCAAAAGGCTAGGCTAAGCTGTAAAGGGAGCTTGATAAGGAAAAGAAAGCCTGGGCTGAGCTCGACTCTTGTAATAAGGAGCTTAGCGCTAATGTGGTGATGGTGAAGGCCAAGCTAAGCCTGAAGGAGTAACAACATACATCTACCATGGACCTCTCCATGAGCTTAGCTAAGCAGAAAGGGGGCTTAAAGAGGAAGGTTAGAGACCTTAAAAGGGGGGTGAATGTGTTGATGATGAATTGTTGATGAAGAAGGTTAGGGTTACTCGAGATTTTAGGGTTTCTAAAATTAAAGTGCATAAAGGCATGGAAGTGGTTGGCACGTGTGATAGGATGTGTTTTAAAAGGAACTTAATTAATCTAGTAGTTGCGTTTCAAGGAACTTCATCTAATATCACTAATGGGCTCAATTGTATGGACTTGGGTTAAGTAGTATAGGCCCATAATCAATTGTACATAGATATTTCAGTATTAACATGTAGATGTAGAATTATAATAAACCATAAAAATAGGAAAAAAAGAGAAGAAAATAAGAAAAGATATTATTTACTGTGGTGGTAGCTGCACATGATAGAATATCCTTAGTTTATTACATAGTTAGGGCCTTGCGGGAGGGCTAACATATTTCTATATAGTCTCTATATATACATATGACTCTCAATCAATGAAAAATGACCAAAATATTTTCCATAATTTTGGGTGTATGTGTGTGTAATATCTTTGTATGTGAGTTAGTGTATGAATGTTAAATTTCCTCGCAACAATTGGTATTAGAGCTCAAAAATCTGATATCAACCATGACAAATGTTACTCATGAATTCAAAAGAATTGAGGATGCAACGCACAATGTAATGAAGGAACAAATAGATGGTTGGATTAAATTCTTTAGGATAATTTACAGTAGCAACAAGACACTATTGATAAGCATACAAGCACTTTGGAAGGAATACAACAACAATTAAATGAATCTCTTAGAGCTTCTTCCTCTAATTCGTTTGATTCTGTTGATGAATTAAGAGCTAAAGAGAAGTTAGTCGATGCTGCTGCAACTTTAGGAACTGTGAATATGACCAAACCACCTATAAGAGCAATATAGTTAAAATTTCCTTTATTTTCTAGTAAAGAACTAAAATCATGGGTTTGCAAAGCCGAGTTGTATTTCCATCTTGATAATACTCCTTAGCATTTAAAAACGCAAATCACATGTTTGCATTTTGAGGATCATACTTTGTAATGGTATCACTCATATACACAAGCTAGGAATCTGAGAACCCTAATTACTTAAGAGGAGTTCATAGTTATGTTAGCAGACAAATTTGATGATAAGGGATATTTGGACCCATTGATTGATTTGATTGAGTTGAAACAAGAAGGAACGCTCCAGGAGTAAATGGATGCATTTGAACAAATGATTACTTAAGTTTAGCTAACTAAATCCTACTAAATTAGCTTCTTCTTGAGTGGCCTTTACCAGAAATTCAATACACAATCCGTATGTTCCAGCCTACTACATTACACTAAGCTTATACATTGGTGAGATTACAAGAGGCTGCCATCTAAGCTTTAAAATCATTAATTACCAACATAAGACCTAGTACTAGCACTCACTCACCCTTTAATACCCGTTATAGCCCCACTTTTGTTGCAACACTACCAAATCATCAAACCCTTATTCTTAACTATAACTTAACCACTTAACCTTACAGTTACAAACCTTTGCCATTACAATCTACAGCATAAAACCTAAACTAAAAGACCCAAAACACAATGGCTTAACCCTTTAGGAGAGTAACCCCTATTGAACTGGATGAAAAACAAAGTAAAAGAATTTGTTTCTAGTGTGATGAAGCCTATACTCTAAGACATTGTTGTCAACAAAAGAAGCTTAATGCCATCGTTCTCACTTCCATTGATAATGAAGAGGTTGGTATGGAAGAAGAAATAGTGGACACTACATTAGAGGATGAATTGGCTGACTTGACTCTCTATTTTATCAATGGTGAAAGGACAAGTGGAGAAAGCTCACATATGCGATTGAATGGTTACCATAAGAAACGGAAGATTGGTATATTAGTTGATACTAAGAGTTCCTTGAATTTCATCGACCAAAATTTAGCTAATGAACTACATTGTATTACCAAAGCTATCAATCCACTTAAGGTGATTGTAACCAATAGGACTTAGTTAGAGAGTATATAAATGATACCAGATTTTGTTTAGAAGATGTAAGGGTATGAATTTCAAGCTAATGTATATGTTCTATCATTAGACAATGGAGAGCTAATATTAGGCTTACCTTAGCATAGTAGTTTAGGAACCATCCAATAGAACTTCACATCATTGACTATGCAATTTATGCTGAATGGGGAATTTGTGTATTAGCTTACCATGGTTATTTGCAATGTGACTACTGGCCAAGAAATTTAGTGTTGACTTATTAAGGTGTATCAATTATAGGAAAATAAGGGCAATAACTTACCAACACTATCTCCTGTATTGATGGATTTATTGGAAGATTTTGATGAGCTTTTTGAAGAACCATACAAGATGCTACCTAAAAGGTCACACGATTACCAAATCAAGCTAGAACCTAGCACCAAACCCGTTATTCTTTGGCCTTATCGATTCTCTGCACATCAGAAAATGCTACTTGAAGAAACAATCAAAGAGATGCTAGGTCAAGGAATTATTAAGCTTAGTAAAATTCCTTTTGGTTCACTAGTAGTGCTAGTGAAGAAGAAAGATAATTCATGGCGAATATGTACCGATTATTATGAATTAAATTGCCACATTATTAAAGATAGGTTCCCTATACCTATTATCAAGGATTTATTGGATGAATTACAAGGAGCTAGTATATTTAGTAAATTGGATTTGCGATCCAGTTATCATCAAATCTGCATGGATGAAGTCAGTATGTTTAAAACAACTTTTAAAACCCATGATGGCCATTATGAATTCCTAGTTATGCCCTTTGGGCTAACTAATGCACCCTCTACCTTTCAAAGTTTGATGAATGATGTATTTAGGCAATTTCTAAGGAAGTTCATACTAGTTTTCTTTAATGATATCCTTGTCTACAACTAAGATATAGACACCCATATATAACACTTATGATAAGTATTCACAATTTTGTAGCAACAACAATTATTTTTAAAGAGTAAGTGTACTGTTAGTAGTCCTCATATTGAATATTTAGGTCATGTCATTTCAAAGGAAGGAGTAACTACTAACCCTAGCAAGATTTCAATGATTCAAGATTGGCCAACACCTAAAACACTAAAGCAACTAAGAGGATTCCTTAGATTGGTTAGGTATTAGAGGAGATTCATTAAGGGATATGGAGATATTAGTCGGCCATTGATAGATTTGCTCAAGAAAGATCGATTTCATTGGTCATCTACTGTAGAAGATGCATTTCTAAAGTTAAAGGATGCGTTAGTTAACTCACCTATTCTCATCTTACCAAATTTCACCAAACCCTTCATTGTTGAGACCGATGCTAGCAGTAAGGCAATTAGTGCAATGCTTCTTCAAGACCACCAACCTATAGCCTCTATGAGTAAGTCCCTTTCCTTGAGGCAACAATCATCATCTATGTACAAAAAGAAGTTATTAGCATTGATTATTGCTATAGAAAAATGGAAGCATTACCTTATGAATAGAAAATTCATAATCAAGACTAATCATCAAAGTCTTAGATATTTGTTAAAGTAGTGGGTATCCAAGCATTATCAACATAAATGGCTAAGCTAATGGGGTTAGACTTTGAGATACAATATAAACAAGGAATTACTAATGTCACTATTGATGCATTGTCAAGGAAGGAAGGAGTTGAGTTGTCTCAACTCATTACATTATCAGTCACACCTAAACTGATGGATGCTATTAAGCGAATTTAGTCTCATGACTAGCACCTTACAAAGATCTTAACCAAGTTACACAAGGGAGAGGCAGTTGGTGTTTTTTATTTGGATCATGATCTCTTAAATTGGAAAGGAAAATTGGTAGTGGGGAATGATCAAACTCTTAAAGATTATATTCTCTAACTCTACCATGATGAGCTAGTTGGTGGCCACTCTAGTACAATTGTCAATTACAAAAGGGTAGCCTCTATTTGTCATTAGAAGGGCATACAAAGGGATATATGTAAATACCTTCGGAATTGTGAAATTTGTCAACACTACAAATATGAAAACATTTCTACTCTTGGCCTATTGCAACCCTTACCCATGGCTAACGAAGGGTAGACTAATGTCACCATGGACTTTATCGAAGCACTAGGCAAAAAGGTAATAATGGTTATAGTAGATTGTTTTACTAAACATGCTCATTTCTTAGGCTTATCTCATCCTTTTTCTTTAGCTATAGTGACTCAAAATTATTTGGATCAAATCTATCGATTGCATGGTTATCCCCATTCAATCACTAATGATTGTGATCTTATATTTATGAGTTCATATTGGAAGGTTTTCTTTAAATTTTAGGGAGTAGAGCTTAAGATGTCATCTTCTTACCACCTCCAAACTGATGAACAGATGGAGTTAGTGAACCAATGCCTAGAAACCTACCTATGTTGCATGATTAGAGAACAACCTAAGCGATGGTACAAATTTCTCTCACTCATAGAATGGCAATACAATACCAACTTCTACACAGCCATTAGTACTACACCTTTCGAAGCTCTTTATGGATTTCCAACCCCTTATATTTACCTTACGTACAAGGCAATTACTTTATCTTTACAGTAGATACTATGCTACTTAACCACAAAGACATGGTTCGTACACTCTGGTTCCATCTAAACAAGGCAATGGATAGAATGAAGAAATTAGCAGATAAGAAATGGACTAATAGATCTTTTTGTATGGGTGACTGGGTATGGGTAAAGTTATAACCTTATCGTCAATCTAGTATTCGATCTCAACATTACAACAAATTTTCAATCAAATATTTTGGCCTATTTAAGATAATTGATAAAATAGGGTCTATCACTTATACCTTATATCTTCCCTCTAACTCCTTGATTCATCTTACCTTCCATGTTTCACAAGTCCACCCATGCTTTTCTCCTTCGACTATTCACCATGTTCTACTTCCTCACAAGTCTATCTATATAGATCTAGAGCCTTTTACTATTCTCAATCACAAGATTGAAAAAAGAGGACCTGTAATGAGATCTTAGCTCAATAGATTAGGTTAGATGCTAAGGATGGAACTTAGGAGTACTTATCTGATCTTCTATCTAGGTTTCCTTCATCTCACCCTTGTGGACATGGGTTTCAAAAGGGAGGAATGGTATTGATAGTGAATTGTTGATGAAGAATGTTAGGGTCGCTCAAGATGTTAGGTTTTCTAAAATTTAAAGTGCATAAAGTCATAGAAAAGACTAGTGCAAATGATAGGACTTGAAAGGAACTTTGTTGATCTAACAATTGTGTAGCAAGGAACTCCATCTAATATCACTAATGAGCTCAACTGTTTAGACCTAGGTTTAGGCTATGTAGGCAATCATATGTAGACATTTTAGTATTAGCACATAGATATAGAATTATAATAGACCATAAAAATAGAAAAAAGAGAGAAGAAAATAAGAAAAGATATTATTTACTGAGGTAACAGCTACACATAATAGAATGTTCCTAGTTTGTTACACAGTTGGGGCCTTAGGGAGGGCTATCATATTTCTGTATAATCTCTATATATACATATGACTCTCAATTAATGAAAAACAACAAAAAAATTTCCCTAATTCTAGATGTATGTGTATGTAATGTCTCTGTATGTGTGTTAGTGTATGAATATTAAATTTCCTTACAATAGAATGATGTAAAGGAATGCATCATAAGCCTATCAACTAAGGACATTGTCTACCCCATAGCAAAGGAGAAGCTTAGAAAAAATTTCTTGAAGACTTCTTCTCCAACAAGGAGTGGGTTAACAAGTGCGAAGATATTGCAGTAGAGACAAGCCGAGAGATTAGGGACAAAGTGGCGAAGGCCTATTAAGGCTTGGATTTGAATTTCTTAAACTTCCTTGATGGGCCTACCCATGCTGAAGAGAAGAGAGCTACAATAGCTGCTTAGGTCGTGACTCTAGCTTCTCATCTAATAATGATCGATGCCCCCAACGAATGTTATACAACCTTCTTCTCAATCGTCTCCTCAACGCCTAGCCAAGGGTCAGGATTTAGATATGCTGCCTACTACTCCAACACAAGAAATTAGAGTAAGACTGATTCTCCGCCCCTCCCCTTCCCCTACTCCCCTACCCCCCTACCCCCTTACCCTTAACCTTCTGAGATGACCTCCCAACTAAATACCACAAATCAACTATTTAAGCCAGTGGTAGAAGTATTGAATTTTTTGGAAGTAGCTAAGTTGGTCGATCTGAAGTAGGGCCTATTAGGAGTTTTTTGTTTTTCTTTGTTGCATTTTTCTTTTCCCCTCTTTTTTCCTACCAAAAAGTGTACTTTGTAAGAATTTATATAGGCTGGTATGCTAACATTGGCTTATGTACCTCCCTTCGACTGTAATGAAAGGTTTTCCTTCTTCATTCTTGTCCTTCTTATTATTATTCTTTTGGTACTTAGCATATTTTTACTAAGCCAGTTGTGGCTTAGTTTGTTTTAATGAAGACTTTAGGTTACTTTTCAACAAGACAATTTAACTGTATGTAGCCTAGGTCATTTTGGAGGCCAAGCTAGTGGTGTTCCAACCGGCTTGGAGGGAGTTCCTTGGTTGTATAAGGGGGTGTACCCTACTACCAAGGTTACTTGATGAGGGTTAGGCCAGTGGTGTTCTAACCTACCCTAGTGTGAAGAGGCATAACAATCGAAAGTCCTTATAAGGATTTGGTACTTATGCATCCGCTTACTTGTCGTAGGCTTTAACAACATAAACTGAGATAAATGTTGACATTTAGGTAAAGATTGGCATAGAATGATTAGGGAATGAAATTTTATTGCTGACAATTGGTGAGTACATTGATCACAATTACAAGAATTAGTTAAAATACAATCTCAAGTTGTCGGTGTTCCATGTATGTAGGATCGGCTCTCCATCCAGCCTCTCAAGTTGGTAAGCATCATTCCCCAAATTCTTCCTTATCCTAATCAAATCTTCCCAATTAGGAGCTAATTTTCCTTCTCCTTCGTAAGAACCTATAGCTTGTAGCCTTTTGCATTCCATGTCTCCCACTTTAAACTCTATATGTTTGACCTTTTTGTCATAATACTTAGTCGCTAGAGATATATAAGTGGGTTAAATGGATCGACCCGACCGGACCCAACTCACTTTGGTCTTTGGGTTAAACGGGCTGGGATTATTTGGCCCACTTTTTAAATGAGTTAAAAAATATCAACCCAAACCCATTTAAAAAGCGGGTTAAATGGGCTGGCCCATGAACTAAAGGGGTAAACGAGCTAAACGAGTAAATGGGCTAAACGGGTAGTCCCAAACAAGTCCACTTTGGCTCGCGAGTTAAAAAGGTTGAGCTTATTTGGCCTACTTTTTAAACAAGTAAAAAAAGCTCAACCTAAATCCGTTTAAAAAATAGGTTAAACAGGCTGGCCCATTAGCCAAAGCCCACTTATACACCTCTACTAGCTGCCCTATGTAGATAAGTAGTAACTTGAGCTATGACAAGGTTTTGAATCTCTTCTATTATGTCTACGCTGGCTTATAAAAAGACTCGTTTATGAGTGCATTAAAGGATTGAGTTTTGAGGTTAAGCAGTTCTAGCTCTATAGGCAAGATGACTTTTAAATCAAAAGCCAAACAGAATGGTGTCTTACCATTGCTTGGGGGTATGTAATTGATGTATAGCATAATTTGATTTGCTAAGCTTCATAGAACTTCCTAAACTTCTTGTTGTTAAACTATGGCTTGTTATCTATGATAATAGCATAAGGAATTCCAAATCTAGCCAGAATATTACTAACCATGAAGGCATCGATGCTCCTAGTGTCACAATCTTACTTTAACTAATATTATGCACAAATAAAAATTTTGCCCCTTAAAAATAGTAGAATGCTATACTATCAATTGACTCACTTGCAAATAGAAATAACTAAATTTTAGTGGAAACCTTAAACTAACAGTAAGTGTATCGATCTATTGATAGTACAAGGAGAGCAACTAAGGTCATATTTTGTAGTAAAGGAAAGAATAGAATTTAGAAAGATAACTAAAGACTATATTCTACCATTTCTACTCTAATCTAAGCAACTAATTCAGCAATTTCAAAGGAAAGAACATGCAACTTATCTAAACTAGAAGGAAACACTACCATGAAATTAAGCGTGGATTTTAGTAACTTCTCGATATTAAGATGTTAATTTCTCTATAAAAATATCTATGAGTAACAAGTAAACAATCATTTAAGATCGTTATAGCCATTCTATTAGAGTAGTCATGATAATTTAAACATAGATTTTACTTACACTCACAAAATTTATTCCACTTTCGTTTTGTAAATTCTATCATGTAGCAAGAGCATTGTATTATCAATCTCTCATCTACACTATCAGCTAGTTCGTAAGTCTCATCACTAATTAAATAACTATGTTAGAATTGATTTCTCATCCTAGCCAATTTTTGCTTGAGATGAGTGCAAAGATATCAATCCTAATTTTCAAGAATTACCCATTCAAATTCAGAATCCTAAGTTTTATTTAGGGTTTTTGAATCCTATTATGGTATCTAGACCTTATTAAGATAACAAGGGGGAAGGCCTAACGTGTGGGAATAGTTATTAAGCTCGACATTAACCTAGCACTCAAGTTATACCTAATTATACCATAGAACTAAGTATAATTCCAAGTATATACTATCACAATACAAGAACATCAATAACCATAACTACTTCATCATGTTCACACATTGACTATAAGCACAATAAGAACTATTAATCACATTCATGGAGGATAAGCATTCAGTACATAATACACATGAACATAAAAATAAACATTGTATTAAACATGGAAAAAGTATGAGAAACATTACAAAACTGAGCACCTCTACCTTAATAATGGAGTTCTTTAAGATTTACCCAACAATCTCCATGGATATAATGAAAATCCACAAACCCAAACCTTGAAAAGAGCTAAAATCCATTAAAAGTTTATGCTACAATCATGAAAATATAAGAAAATGCTATGGAAATCACAAAACTATCCTAAAAGTAACCTAATATAGCCTAAGGAGAAGAGAACCCTAAACCCTAGAAAAATGCAAAGCAAAATCTACAGCAAATGATGGAGATGATGTATTTATATCATGCTATTATCAGCTTGATGGTAAGCAAGGAATTGTCAAGCCGGTGGATACGTATCAGTCCATGCCCATCTTGTCACCTATTGAGATCTCGTCGATACCGTGCTCTCATGGACACCAAGCTCCTATGGGCAACAAGATCTTGTATACACCAATATCCGGTAAACGCTGAGCTCCTATGGACCCTGACCTCCCACTAAAGTTACTTCTATAGACAAAAATCTAAATCATCTGAATAAAATCCAAGCTACATGAAAAAAAAAAAAATCCAAATTGCCTTATTTAATTCTGAAGTGCACGGATAAAAATCTAAATTACTCATATATAATTTAAGGTGTGTAGATAAAAGTCCAAATTACCTACATAAAATCCGAGGAGAACAAATGAAAATGTAAAGTGCCCGGATAATTTTGAAATACTTTAGGTACTAAGGAAATTCTGACGTAATGAAGCTCTTAATGATCCTCAAGGGCTAGGTGATAGAAATCAGCCTCTAGGTCTTCTCACCCACTCCTAAGCTAAGGGCCTGGCTAACATGAACTACTGAATCCATGCCATTGCCCAACTCTAGAAGAAGCCAACTTGTTATGCTAAGATGATCTGATCCTACATTTAAGCTATCATGAGTTTAGTCTCCTCTTACGTAAGGTTAGGCCAAGCAATCTAAGGATACCTAACCTATTTTCTTGACCTGTTCTAGAGACCTCTCTACCTTCCAAGCACTGATCTATGGTGATGATGCTCCTAAGCTATTCCAAAGCAAATGTTCTAAACTGGGTACCGAATCAGTACAGAATCGGACACAGCTAACCTTATCCAAACTAGTTAAAAACCATTGTGCACAAAATCTTCCAACCTGTCTTCTAAAGATGTTTGTTCCACAAACCGCGAAGACAACCTAATATTGGATATTCTCTTTTTAGAAGAATTACACAAATGTCCTTTTTTTTGTACATTACTTATTTGTTTTACCCATTTTAGTAAATATTTAAGTTACATTATAGCCTTAAGACTTTATAAATACCTTGTTATAGGCATTGTAGCAATCAAATAATCACTTTTGCTTAATGAAATACTACTGTTTTCTTCTCCTTTGTAAGAGTTCCTTATTATGAGAACCTTAACCTTAGTTTATATCAAACCCTTAAGTAAGGTTTGTGCAACGAACAACCTTTCCATTTGGACCAGTGACTTTCATCAGGTAGATGGTTAGTTAAGTGTGCTTGAGTAGTTTGTAATATCCATTTGGGTAGCTTATGTTTGCTTAACCTTCTACCTAAAATATACCATATCTCACTTCCTTTTTCTTCGATAGTTCTTGAGCTAAAGTTATGGATGAACCTTCTATAGAATGAAGCTAGACCATGGAAACTCTGTACATCTGCAACATAGGTTGCAACAAGCTAATTAAGAACAACCCTCACTTTCTCCTCATCAACTTAGATGCTATCGTTTAACACAATATATCTAAGGAGCATCAGTTCACTCTTATAGAATATGCATTTCTTTAGACTCTCGAACACTTTGTTAGCTCGAAATCAAACACTGCATGTAAATGCTTGACGTAGGACTAGAGGTCGGTGCTATACACTAGAATATCATCAAAATAGATAACACATTTCTTGATTAATGATCATAGCACATGGTTTTTAAGCCACTTTAAAAGTGCTAGATGCATTAATAAGGCCAAATGGCATAACTAACCATTCATAGAGGTCATCCTTCATCTTGAAGGCCATCTTCCATTAATCATCTAGCCTCATGCGGATTTATTGATAGCTACTCTTCTATTAACCATAGAAAAGATCCATACATTGTGAAGTTCATCTAACATATCCTCCAATTGAGGTATTAAGTATCGATACTTAATCATAATCTTGTTGATGGCCCGATTATCAATGCACATGAACCAAGATTTATCCTTCTTAAGGTTCAAGACGACTATATGATAATAACCCTTGTTGATGAGCTTGATAAGTGATAAATTATATATTTTTATTGGTTATTTTTATCGTGTTTTTTTGGGTATTTTTAATGATTTTGGTACTTAATTGGTGTATATTTTTATTTCAAGCTTTATTTAATTGATTTGATAAATTCTTAGATGATTTTTATAAGTTTTGAAGCCTAAAGGAGAATCATAGCTAAGAATATAGATTATGGATTAAGATCGTAGATTCAAATAAAAAGAAGTTAGTTAACAAGAGGTTTACACTCAAGAACTGTCATCCATGAACCTTGTTTGCTAAGCTTGCAATATTAACAACATTATACCATGCTTTCATGTATCTTTTATCTGGTAGCCAAATTTAGAAAGAAAGATATGTGCTAGAGATGTTTCGTGATATTTTGAAGATGCATTGGAAATATATTCAAGATTTGCTTATACTATAAATGGCTATTGGTCCCAAAAAAGATATCAAGAGGAGAGGAAAATTGATATTTTTAAAAAATTTTAAACTTTTTTAATGTAAATGAAATTACCCCTCCTAATAACTTAAATTGGTGAACAATGGCAATTTAATAGTTCAACAAAAATAAATATCTCAAAGTAAAAAGATAGGGAGGAGAAAATCAAGCTCAAGGGTTATAGAGTTTAGCCTTTTACCTACTGCTTTCTTCTAACTCCACTGCAGGGGACCCGATTTACTTTACTGGTGTCATTCCACTTGATCTACAAAATCAAAATCATAAGAAGTTTACAAACCTCAGCTACACTTGGCTTTAACAAATCTCTACTCTACCTTTTTAGCCTCTCTATAATCTAAGCTAATTACATATCTATAGAGTACAATTAAACTTCTCTCAACACTTAAACGACAAATAATGTTTTCAAAAATAAGTGAGAATAATAATACAAATCTCAAATAATTTCACACAAAAATAGAAATGATGATGGATGAATAATTCGCTTCGACTGAACTATCTGAAGAAGTCTCTAAGAATCATTCAGTGCTCTTTCAGATGGTAGAAATTCACTATAATCAAAGTGTAACGAATGCATTTCTTCTTTCTCATAAAAACATGCTTAACACTTTGAATCCTTTCTCCTTTTATACTGGAGTCTTCCAATAGCTAATTTGTTGAAGATTATCTTCACTTAATGTTTATCTATATTCAACATTTAAAGATAATCCGTAGATATTTTTAGAGAAAATCTTGGAGCATGAAATTTAAACCTAATCCTATAATCTCATTTCGATGATATATACTTTGATAAAAAATTTCTAAATAAGCTTTAGATTTGAAATTGAAAATTTGAAATCTACCTTATCCTTATCCAATGATAAATTTGCTTAAAAATAATCCCCATGGATTTTAATTCCAACGTAAGTGAAACGAGTTTAAGTGTATTTTCCTAATACACCGAATCTAAAAACATAAAGCAAATCAAATCAATGTCCAATAAAGAGGAAATATTGCACAAACAATGAAAATTTACATAAGCAATTATTTTGCTGTACTGTCACGATTATAGTGTAGTACTTAAATGTTTTTGGTTTTTCTCCTCCTTTTTTATTACCACCAGAGGATATTTATTAACTCCCCCTTAATATCCATAATTAGACAATATGTGCAGGACTAAAATAGACTCCATTAATGAATAGAGAGTTCACAAAAAAGTTCATAGGTGGACTTGACATCAAAAAACAAAAGATAAAACCATAACAAGAGTTTGATTGAAACAAAAGAAACTAACAAAACACTAGAACAAGGAAAATTATTTCAGAGTTCTCTTTGTTTTCTTCCTAGCATAGAGCTTCATTCTTCCAAAATATGTTAAAACTACCTTGCTAAGAAAAGGAGTAACTTCATATGGCTTCTTCACAGTGGAAGTTGGTTATTTTTGTTTAATAGAAGTTGGTATAGTTTAAGCTAGAACAGATGCACTAACATCTTTGTTAGAGCCAACAGAAAGGGTTTCTATGTTCCCTTCTAGAGTAATCTGTTCTTTAAGGTTAAGAATTGGAGTTTAAATTGGAAGTACTGGAGTTTCCAAAAGTGGATTCTTAGGTTCTAAAGATTGAGGGGAGATGATTAGAGTTTTTTCATATGCTTGAATAGGTAGTGGATCAATTTAAGTAGTTGGCTATAGAATAATCATAGGGTAGTGAGGTTCAGTTGCTTTGAATTGAGGATTTGATTTAGGAACAATTGGTTCAGCTAGAGGAACAATAGGTTGAGTCTAATTAAGGAGTTCAAATGGTGGATCAATAGGATGAGCTTCTTTATCAAGATTAGATTCAATAACTGTTTCTTTGGCCCTAACTTTAAATAAGTTTTTCATTCCTGTAAGTTGATCTTTCACAATCTTTTTAAGAATTTCCTTGATTCCCTCAAATATTTGTTTGAAAAATATAGAACTTTTACCTTATTTAGAGAGAGGAGGTTGCAACTCTGTACTCTCTAAATCACTATCTAAAAGTGATCTAGTGACTTCTCTAAATTTAATCCCACCAGTCCTCTTTACCAATTTCCCTTTCTTCCTTTGTTCTTCTACAACAGGTTCCCTACCTCTCTTTCTTTTCTTTTCACCGTCTTTCCCTTCAATAATGATCCCCATTTTCCCAATGTTGGAAGGGTGAACATAAATTCCTCTATTATGAGAATGCCAAAGCTTGTCATTTGCATAAATCCCAATCTGCTTAAAAATATTCTATCCTAGCTTAATAAGGTAGTAGGGACAGTTTGCTTCTACCAGAATTTTCAATTTCTTGAATTTGAAAAGAGCCATCAATAAACTTCCATATGGTCTAACATCTAAATGTTGCCATATGTGCTACATCATCAATTTCACTATATCCACTTATCTTTTGCTCAATATGGCTAACACAACCAATGCATCTTCCCTTGTCACCAAAGTTGCACTACCCCTTCTAAGTAGCACAAATGTATTAATAAACTTATGCAGAATTCAAACTAATAACTCGAATTATGTACTAAAAATATCTTTGCTAACTCCTAACCCAATTCCATCATTCAATTCAGTAAAAATATTCTCCTTAGTCATTTGTACCAAGTTTTCATGTTCCCAAAATTCCTTAATTTCGAAGCACTTTAAGATATCTTTTTTTTGAGATTTCAACCTTTTGATTCAACACTAAAGATTCCCATTCTTCTTGATCTTTTCTAGTTAACTTTCTATAAAATTCATCTACAAGCTCTCCGTACACAACACCTCTCATATTTGCTAAGTTACTTAGCCCTAGCACATCCACATGCTCCTTCCAATAAAAAACATTCTTTTCAAAGAAATCTAAATCTAAATAAAAAGATTATTTGATAGATAGATTTTTACCTTTCATAATGTATCTTTTCTTTAGTTTGTCTTTCTATCTGGATAGGGGTTTTATGATTACGGCTTTCTAATTTTTCTGCATTACTTAAGGAGTAAATTTTGAAATCTTCTACACATGGTTTGAAGTCTTAATTTTGCAAGGAGTTTTCTTAGGTTCAAGTTTAAAAGCTATCTTAGGCATATCCCCTTCCTTAATCTTTAACTAATGATACCCCAATTGCAAATCTACCTTTGAAAACTTAGTAACTCCTTTTAATTGATCAAACAAGTCATCGATCCTTAGAAGCAAATACGTATTCTTAATTGTAACCTTATTCAACTCTAAGTAATCTATACAAAGCCTCAAACTTCCATCCTTCTTCTTAACAAAAAGTACTAGTGCACCCCACGTTGACATACTGGGTCTAATAAAACCTTTGTCTAATAGCTCCTGAATTTGCTTCTTTAGTTCAACTAACTTTGTTGGTACCATACAGTAAGGGGTTTTAGAAATAGGTGTAGTTCCTAGAATAAGGTCAATGGTGAATTTGATTTCCCTATCAAGTGGCAATCTAGGTAAAGCCTTAGGAAAAACTTCAAGGAACTCTCATAATATAGGTATGTCTTCTAATTTTATTTCCTTTACTTGTGTATCAACTATCGAGGCTAAGTACCCTATATTTCCTTTTAAATATCAACTTTCGTACTTTACTTGCTGAGATTACTCATGGAACTACATCACTAGAACTTCCCTTAAAAGAATACTCCTCTCCATCTAACCTTTGAAATACTACTGTCTTTTTTTCACAGTCAACATTTGCTTTGTACTTGGTCTTCCAATGCATCCCTAATATTATGTCAAATCCTTTCATATCCAAGACTATTAATTCCACCAGTATCTCATGAATATCAATACAAACATTCCCATCTCTCAACTTGTAATATACAACTTATTCTCCTCTAGAAGGTGTTGTGACTACCATTTCATATATTTGTGTCTCTATTGTTAATTGATTCTTATCAACATATTTCTTTCAGACATATGTATGAGTCACTCCAATATCAAATAAAGTATATGAATAATTATCTCCTACTCACACCAATCCTAGAATAATTATTTATAACTATATCACTTTATATTCATGAGTAATATTAGTATATATTTAAGTTAACTAACTATTAAATATATTGAAGTTAGAGAAATCTAGGTAATACTTACCTGCTACTATATGAGCACACCTTGCTTCTTCTTGTTGGAGTGCATAAACTCTACCTTGCACCCTAAGCCTTCCTGCCACTCTACCTAACATATTGTCGTTCCTATTAGCTAGTTTCGGTCTAATATCCTGAGCTTGCCCTTATCCTACTTGTGGTTTAGTGCATTGGTTTTCATTATGACCTATCTTGCGACAGTTGGTACAAAACATACCCGTAGGATTCAAATTCTAATAATTCCTTGCTATATGCCCAGCTTCTCCACTCCTAAAGCACTTCCCACGCAACTGAAGACAATCCACAGCTCAATGCCTTACATTACACTTCCACTACAGAATCGTAATTCCACTACTTCTTCAATCCTTATTTATAAACTGTCTACCCTGCTTTCCTTTTGTCATCTTATTACTACCATTAGAACTTCCCATAAACCTTCTTTTCTTACTATCTATTCCATCAACTTTTTCTCATAAAATACAAGCCTGCTCAATTAGTTGGGCCTCATTCACTAAGTCATTGTACCTTACTATCCTAACTCTTTTCAACTCCACTTGGAAATACAAGTCAAGTCTAGCTTTAAACCTTCTAACCTTAGCTAATTCATTATCTTAAATAGCCTTTGGTGCAAATTTCAATCACCTATTAAACTTCCTTTCATACTCCTCAACTAACTTACCATCTTACTTTAGTTTGTAGTACTCTTCACACATCTGTTCCTTTACACACTCAAGAAAATATTGCTCTAAAAATGCATTCCTAAAAGTATTCCACTCAATAGGTTAAACTAAAAGTTGCTTCTTATGCTTCCACCAATCATTTGTAGGACCATCTAACAGAATAGCAACAATCTTAAACTTTCTGTTCTCTACCACTTCGTACACTTCAAATGCCTTTTCTAAAGAATCAATCTACTCCTCATCAACTAAAGGATCGGTATTCTTACCATCATACAGCTTCACTATCTATTGTACTTGAGCCAACTTATTACCTCTTCTAACTCCAACTAGAGCAACTGCAAACTATTGCATAAATTCCATACTTAGTTAAGGTGGAGCTAGATTAGGTTGTGGTTAAGGTTCTACCTTTTGCTCCTAGGGTTCTTGGTTTACTAGAGGCCTTCTACGTCCTCTTCACATCATTTTCTAGACACCACTAAACAATATAAACAATAAGTACTCTTATAAGGCTATAAAGTTATAATACTCTGTCACTTAGCTACCTCATACATCTCACATGCACCTAGAAACTTAAGGTCCCTAACTTATGCTTTGATACCACCTAAAGGATGTTACATCTCAACATAGCATAGGATACCCTATCACACAGGTAAACCTGTTAAATACAAGTTCAATTCTAACAAATTAACATTTCATTATATATTTGGCGCTTAAAAGAGTTCAACTATAAACTTTTGGTTACTAATATTTAAATCATTTTCAAGCTTCATAAACTTGAATGCTAAACTATAGTTAAACTTCTGGGTCATCATTATACCTGTTTAGTGACACTTTCACTTCCAAAATAGTTTACTCTAACTAGTACTCTCTAAGAGTCTACCCCTATCGCTAGTGATGCCTTAAAAAGTTACATCTTAATTTAAGGATAAGAGAAAACTTATCCCCTTAACTACTGTTGAGCTGAGTGAGAGTGGAACATAAGTAACGATACACCAAAGCACATAACACAAGTACATAAGTTTTTCATTTAGTTAATATCCATGCGATAAATAAGATAATGCAAATTGTATGTTATGTTAATGTACATAACATGCATCGGTACTAATATCCTAGCCAGCCTAGCAGTTTGGCCAACTACAAATCCAAGCATCTGGAGAATATATCCAAAAACCTAGCAAAACATCTCAGCCTAGAAAAAATCCATGGAATGTGGTTAAAGTTTTGGTCAATGCCAAACTATATGTACGAAACCTAACTTTGTAAACTTATCATAGCAAAACCATAAGTTTTAAGAAAACTGACCCATAGGTCTTTTTCATGCCATGTCACGAATGCATCAACCAATTCTTAATCAACATCAAGTATATCAACAAGGCTTATCATATTCTTTCTATCTCTAAAATAGCTTCTAACTCATTATAACATAAGTTTTCATAAGCTTTACTCATAACCAATTCAAACACACATCACATAAGTCATTGCCAACATTATACTCATAAAGTACAACATCTCTAAGGCTTATACAAAGAATCTAAGTATCATTCAAGCAATCACCCCAATCACGGTTAAGAACATTTACTTATTGCTATTCAAATACAAGTTAAGTGTGTTACATCCCGGCATAGCACGAGATGTACCATCATACAGGAATAGCTATTGAAAACTTAACTCAACCTGCTTATTCATTAAAAGACAACATTATTTACATAATAAAGGGGTTTCTACATCAGAGTTTAGCTGGATTCCCTGTTACAACTTATGTGTACAATATAATATTTACATCAAAACATGAACCAACTTTTTCCTTTATTGTCTTCTCGGTAATAGGATTCTTGACCTAGTACAAGCTCCATACAAAAGTTACTAATTCCAACTTACACTCTTAGTATATATATATATCCCCCCTTAGTGTTGGGCCCTTCACAATGCTATTAACTCGAGGATAAAACATTTTATCCCCTTAGCTACTGAAGATGAGTGAGAGTGGATAACATGCAATGCAATATAGACAATATGATAGACAATATTGCATATTACAACTAAAACATTTCAATCATAACCCGCAGGTTCAACTTCACATATGCATTCGCCTAAACAAGCATTTACTACTAGCAATGCAGCGTGCTATGCTCATGTATGTGGCATGCATCGGTACCAATATCCTATGCCCTCCAAACTTCTTCTAGTTAATTAACATAGCCAAGCATCTAAATACAACATTTAGGAACCTGTGGCAATAAGGAGCTGTCTGGGAATAGGACCCCTACCAAATTGGACTACACATTGTAGTCTACCATTTTCAAAAAGGGCAATAAGGAATTGCTTAAGAGTAGGACCCCGAACTTTGCTTTATAAAATTAGACTAGACACTATAGTTCACCAAATCAAAGTGGCAATACTGCCAAATTAGACCACACACTATAGTCTACCAAATTTGATTATCAAAATAATCGTAATATTCGAGCAATGCAATCTATATGCTTCTAAAAACTAAGTTCATAAAGCCATATTCTTTCCATGATCACTTGGAAGCCTCATTCAGAAAGTTCTAACCCATAGGTCCCTTTTCGTGTTGTGTTGTGTCGTGTCGTGTCGTACCATGATATGCAATAGCAACTCAAGAATATCAATTAGCATAATCAATCTTTAAGTTTTATTTAACCTAGTTATTTGATTCTAGTTTTTGAACTCTCCATAGTGGAATTCTAGTATCTTACTTAGGGTTCACTTAAGTGAACAGCCAGAAGATTGAGTTAACAATCACTCAACTTTCTTGGTTAGCATAATCATTCATAAATACAATTCATCACCTAATGTGGCAACATAACAATTCAACAAAGGTACAGTTACTATCATTTATTTTCACCACATCAACATTCATCATAGTAGCATATCAATTCACATAAGATATATCCATATTCGATCAATACAGCATCAAACAGCACATAGTGTTATGAGTTGTAATATATCTATTCTAAGCATAGGTTAGATCCACTTACTTAGGCTTTGTAATAGTGCAAAATTCTAAACTTTACGACGTGGTCCTTCCTTACTTATCACACTTATGAAAATATAACATAATTTTCAAATCAAGTATAGGTCGAACCCGAACTATTATAAGCTTTTATTTCCATTTTTTAAACTTCATTTAATCATATCTTACTCATTTCTTATTTGATTCCAGTTAACTTTATATCATCATGATCGTTATTTTGATTACTCTTAATATATATTAAGAAACAAGATTGATCAATATTTTCAAAAACCTAAAAATACCCTTTTGTCTTACGACTCAACCGTATGTCATTATAAATTCATAATTAACCCAAATAAACCCTAAATATAAATTAAAAATCCTAAATTTCCTCATTTCCTGAACTGGTCAACATTCATTGTGTACCCAAAAATACTAATCCTTTGCATATTTAATAATTATCATATTAGTACTAATTCCTATATCATATATTAGGCTAATATATAGGTTTATATTATGAAAATACATAATAATTTGTATACAAGCCCAATTAATTTCACGAAAAATTTGATAGACTTACAAAAATATGTTGTTTAATTATTGACCATAAATTACACCAAATTAGCTATTATCTATTTTTATGAAAATAGCAATTTTAGCTTCAAATAACGGAAAATTAAAGAAAATAAACAAATTTATGTGTGAGATAAAAATTAAATATTCCAAATATTATTATAAACATCCAAAAGTCAAAATATGTAAGGCTCATTCATTAATTTCATCAAAAGCTAATTATTTTAATAATTCAACAAAACTGGAAGTTTTATTCAAAATAATTATAAAAAATAGTAAACATACTTAATTTCGAAAATTCTTGTTACCAAAATTAAATATATATATATATTAGGTGTACTATATACAAAAATTGAGCTTGCAACAACATCATTTAATATTTATAAAAATTCATTCAATTCTCGCCCGAATGAGGCATTTTCTTAAGGAACCCATTACCACATTAATATACACCTAAAATAATCTCAAAAAACCAAATTTCATAACTATTTGGCAACATTTGATATTTTTAGCAAATTTAACAATTTATAGGCAGAAAATTGGTTCACCTAAACCGATCACTGTACCTTTTTGAAAATCCTTCTCTAGCCACCCTTTATTGAACCTCCAAGCCCCACCAAGTTAGGTTGTGGATAACCTATTGAACCACCCGAACCTAATTCCGACCCTATTTCTTGTTATATTTTTATTTTATTTTTTTCTAAAATTATGTTCTTATGTTTTTAAGTTGCTAAAATATTGCAAATGAGGTTTGGAGTCATATTTATAGGCTTTAGAATTCTTTTACATGAAAAAGTAAAATTACACATGTCATTTTTCACTTTTCCCTAGGTATCATGCATCATTTCCTCATTAACCAAATGTTGACTCATTATTTGTAATTAATCTTAGCTTGACACATTATTTGGTGACTCACCCATTCAATTTTTTTATTAATTTTCCATTATTTTACCTAATTTTAATAATTTATTATTATTATTATTATTATATGTACATATTTAATACATATAATGCATATCACATGTAAAGACATATATATTATGTATAATTCAACTTCATTTATTATTTTTGAAAGTTAATTAACTTATCTTTAATATCTCGCTATATCTAAAAACTTGAATTTTACAATTATTAGCTTTATCGATAAATTAACGTTTTTCTCATATTAATATTTTTATATAGCTTATTTTAAGAAATTGATTTTACTTGAATTATTTCATCTAACTTTTCTAATTTTACTATAAAGTTTGAAATAAAACTGATAACTTAGCCCGACGCTCTAAATTTGGAAGCTCGGATCCTAAGGTTATTGAACTAGCTCAAAATCTTAAGGTATTACAAAGTGCTTTACACAACAATTTCAAACATCATTTAGAGAACCATTACAATCAGGAGAAAGGACATTCATACTCCACTTAAGTAATGTAAATCTATATCCTATACACACAAATCTATTTACCTAGCTAGCAGTATGATCCCATTTTACTCGTTAGCAAAAACTTCCTCCTCCACGACTTTACCTAGCAAGAGGAAGTACTTCTATAGTCAATTACAGGTCATAAGTGTATATACACATATATTAATTAAATACTTGCTTGTTAATAGTTAGTTCATTGTGAGTGGGTTTTGATTCAGTTACTGAGTTTGATTCTAAGCTAGCTTCTAAAACAACTTTTAGGTTGCTCTCCAATTCATCCTACTTAAAATTTCTTTATTAAATATCAGTTAACTTATATTTACAGTTAAATCTCTCAATATTACATGTGGTTCAGTTGTCTAGATTTAATTTACCTAAAAATACTTAAGTATTGTAATTTTTAAATCTGATTCTAAATTAGGGTTTGAACACTAAAATTAATGTAGTCTTTGCCTTAGAACCATATGAACAAGTATCTTAAAAAATCCTTATTAATTAAGAGCTCCCATAAGAAGACTCTGAAACAATCTTACTAACTTAAGAATTCTCGAATTAACTTGCAGATGCTATTTCAACTAAGTATCTCATATCATATAACTTTCTGATTAGGTCTTTGGACTAGAAATTAACTCATTTTTCTAATAGAATAACCTTCTGAAGAACTATCTCAATAGAACCATTTTACAAGTTTACTTAAATTAACTCATCCAACATCATACTCCAAATTACAAACATGTTACTTCCTCTTCATAAATTAGGTTATTATACCAATTAACACCATGCTACCAAATTCTTCAAATTTATATACTCACCTATTAGTGTATTAATCGCAAACCATATATTGTCCTTTTCATTACGTGTTCCATTTATATGTAATGTAAATTTATTCTATTAATAATAGTGAAATTTTACAAAAAAAGTTATTCATAAGAGAGAACAAATAAATAATGAAAAAATTGGATTCAATTGTCAACCTTTGTTCAAATTTCATCTCCAACTCAAATCATACCACTCTAGGTTAATCTTCATAATAGAATAGGATTTAAGTTCACCCCAAAACCTAGTACTAAAGGTTCAATTAAATTCCATACACTAAATCCTCAAGGAAATGACCATTTTCATCTAATTTAAAGGCTCAAAAATCTCTAAAAATTATGAAATTTATTTTTATCCAAAATCTTTTCATACAACATTCACATGCAACATAAGTAATCTCCAAAAGAAGTTTGGCTTAGAAATTACGTCAATAGGGTTATTCAAATCGATTTCAAAAATCGATCGGTTTTACCTAGTTTCTTAAGGTAGTACTATACTCAATTAAAAATTTTTCAATCTAATATGTTTCCTTAAAAATATATGCAAATAATTTTTTTCATAATTTTTGGAGATAATTTAATATTTTTACAATTTCAAGTAAAATCGAGTACAAAATTGACTCATCGGAAAAATTGGCCTCCGACCATCACCCTATCAAAACCATTAAGCACTGCCTCTACTGTCAAAGGGTGGTGGTGGTTTACTCTTAGGTTGCCTCCTGCCTCCGTGCATGGGTTATGTCACCTTGCTCCGTTTGCATAGTGTTTCTTTCTAATTTTTCTAGATTTTTTCCTACATTATTCTTCTTAGTTCTAAAATCTTCCTAAATTCCTAAGGAACTAATCAACATTCTAGAGAGAACTGGATATATTTCGTAGATTATAAGAAGATAAATGGCATTTTTCTCTCTCTACTAAAGCTCATATACTCCTAAATTAGGCATGGTAAGTGTCACTTAAAGTTTGTTAATTCATCAATATCTGTCCATACTTGTCCATGCCCTAACTAAGGTAATTTTGATAGTTTAGCACCTGTTTGATTTTTTTATTATTTTCCTATGATTATTTAGTTAATTATGAGTATTTTAGAGTATTCTAAACATTTTTTGGTATGTTAATTAATTTCGTGTATAAGTATATATAAAAATTGCACACGATACATATTTATATATTCTATAAATCTTTTATTACATATATAATTTATCTTTAATGACTCTTAGAGTATTCTAAACATTTTCGGGTATATTAATTAATTTCGTGTATAAGTATATATAAAAATTGCACATGATACATATGTATATATTCCATATAATCTTTTATTACATATATAATTTATCTTTAAAGACTCATTATGTTTTAGAACTTAAACATCGAGTTCTCGATAATTAACAAATGTACTTGATAAAAATACACTTCATTGAAATTAAACATTATATATACACTATTTTGAGAAATTAATCCTATTAGCATTCTTTGTCTAACTTTTATGATCTTATATTAAGATTTGGCTCAAATCAGACAAGCCCTAGATCATTTTGAATGCCCTAAATGTCTTAACTCGTATTAGTTAGTTTAGCGACTAGGCTACTTAATCATCTAGGCTCTCACATTCTACCCTCCTTGCAAAAAGTTTCATCCTCGAAACTTACTTATATAATATGTTAGTTCGTACACCAAGAATTTTAACTAACTATATACAACTTATTAGAATCAATATACTAACCTTGGGTAAATAGTTTAGGCTATTGAACACTTATGCAATCTGTAGACTCTCATGTTACCTCATTTTTAGTGTATCGACTCTACAATACTTTAACATATTCAATATCCCAATTCCTTAATCTCTATATTTTGGTATCTAAAATCTTTACTGGGCATTTCACATATGTCAAGTTTTCCTTTAGCTCCATAGGTGATACGTTTAATATAGTTATAGGATCCCCTATAAACTTTCTTAGAATCGAAACGTGAAAAACATTATGAATACCTACTATCAAGAACTGAAGATCGTCTAATCGTGTCAAATGCCGTATACTATATAAAGAACCCCCGATTGGTTACCCTTCCAATCAAGAACTCTTCATACAATATACAAGGCTCTACAACATACCAGCTTCCTAGAAACATACGAATTCAAAGGATATCATCACATAACATATTTATATAAAATTTAAACTACAAAGTTTATAGTAAGCAGTAATTTAGTACATCTAGATCTATATTACTAATAAAATAAAAGTATATAAGTAAGCATCCACATAATTAGTTCTCTCTACACATTGAATGGCCTACTCTTGCCCAAGTCCCCAAGCTAACCTTTGGCATCCCCTAGCTAGCCTCAACAAATAAGCCACCCTGCAGCAAAAGTTTAAGGGTGTAAGCCTAAGCTTAGTAAGCAAAATCCTCAGCTACACCACAAGCAAGTTATCAATACATTATATTCACGTATATGAATGAATGATCAAATAGAATGCCAAACAATACGTATAGTTAACTAGTTAATATACGCAACTCAGATTTAACACCCTTCGAAGTTAGGGTTGAAGTACACACAGCACCAATCGGATCCGGGTATTATACTAGAACTTACTTTATTATGGAACTCCACGTTCTGTACTTAAATCAAACAAGTCTTTTATTTTCATTAAAACAAAGCTCTAGTATAATAGTCAGTAGGCCCCCATAATCCACACCCACTCATAAACGGGAAGCCTTTAGACTCGACCTTTAGCTAAGCAGTTAATGCCTCCAATGCCCAGTATTCCCGTAGGCTAGGGTAAGGTCATTTTGTATGGGTATACCGTACAGAACCAATAAATTTATAATAACAACCCCTGAATAGCATCTGTCTATCTCCATGTAATGTGACGGCCAGAATTATGTCTATGTAACGCATATTGATGCATGTACCAATTTCTTCTTATGAGTCGAGTATGGTTACGTCCAATTATTATGTGACCATCGAATAACACACACAATCATTATCTATACTACCTGCAACAAACAAATTATTATTTGTACTTAAGGTAAATTCACAATTCATCACATAATAACATACACAAGCATTTCCCGACCTTACACAACAATCAATCAACAATATAATTTAAGTCCACTATCTGCAATCACATACAAGCATGGAATTATAGGGTAAATACTTACTCAACCATGATGACTCACTCTAGTCTTAGTAATTAATCGGAAGATCTTCGCCCGCGTCAGGATCACTTGATCATTACGATATAATAATGATAATAAACAATTGAATTAACTAGTAATTCTAGATATCTATTTACCTAATTCTACTTAGATTACTATCAGTTTTTTATCTGATTAGACTTTATCACTAATCGTATGTAACATTTTCACTCTATTTCCAATATTTACGAACTTATAATCGTTTTTCATCGTTTTTGAATGCACGTTCACACAGTGATGTCCGTTTTGGACGTTAAAACCCGTGTTTTACGATATAGACTAAATTTATTGAAATGTTATCCATTAAAGCTTAAATATTCTTATTAACTAGTTTTATGTTCTATTTTAGTTAATGATTTCATTAGCCATTAATTCTTATACTTAGATGATCTTATAATTTATTATTTTAGAGGCTTATATCATCGATCACTTATGTTATCAATTGCTTATGTCATGGCTTACATCATCATTTACTTACATCATCCATTACATATGTATACTTATCCTTATGTATTTATATACTTTACACATGTTATGTATATACTTATACTTCTAACATACTAGTATGTATACTTGTGTGTTTATATGTATACTAGTACACATACTCATATACACATATGGTGACATATGTATTTTTATGCGTATTTTCGTATGCCTAGAGTACCCTCTTAAGAAAGCTCTACAAATTTCATATTTTTGCACTTTAAGGGTGTATTTAGCAAGGTATATGTATGTATAGTTAATATATACCTCATTTTAGGTTATGTACATAATAGGTACTTATGTACAAAGGTCTCATACATGTATTTATCAAGTGTATTCCTATGTTCACATACTTAAGTATATATATATGTGTGTTCTTCTTCCAATTATCTATGGATTCCTACACTTCTAAGCATGAATGTGGAGCTTCTACTTCTAACAATACATATACAGATATTATACCAAATTTCTATACTAACCTAACTTATACAACTAACTACTACATAAGATAGAAAATCATATGATAACATAACTTTTTCTCCTTGGTTTATGATAGTAGAAATTGTCAAAGTGAAATAAGAAAGTGTTTGGAATTAAGGGAGCAAGGGGGTTTATGGTTTGGAAGTGGAGAAAAGGACTTTCTTTTATGTTGTTTTTATGTTTGAAAAGATGAAAACAAGTGGGGTCTAAGTGAAGGGGAAAGTGGATGGCAAGAAGGAAAAGAAAAGGGGGGAAAATCCAAAAGAAAAGAAAAGAATTCAATAAAAAGAAAGGAAAGTTTCTAGTGTGATAATGACATATTTGTTGACTTTTCAATATGTTGACTCAATCAACCTTTGACTTGGTTAACATTTCAAAATTACATGTAATCTAAGTTTACATAATGAAATAATTAAGGAAAATTAGGAAGAAAATTAAGGAAATGAGAGGAAATATGGGATTTATTGAAATGATTAGTAAGGTTAGGTAATGTAATCTTCCTCTAGGTGTTTATATCCTATATAAATCATTAAGTAAGCTACTTAATGTAATTATCATGAAAAGTGTCATTTAGGTTATTAATGCTTATTACATGTAACATAAGCATCAACTAAACTTTTAACTCTATATAATACTAACTTAGTTACATACATAGAAGATGAATGCGATCTATGATGTAATATCTTAGTTTCTAAAAGACTACTTTAGTATTATATGTATTTATGAATGATTGAAAGTTATCTTTAATCTTTTACCAATGATTTAGTATAATACTAAGGTTATATTATCAATTAGGGTTTTAAGGTAAATTATGGTGAATTAGTGTTTTTATATCCTTAAAGTTATAGTTTTAGGGTTTTTATCATTTTCAGATGAAATCTTTAGTGTTGACATACATTTAGGTTATAAAAGTTTTATACGCGATTGAATCTTTAGTTATTATCTTAGGGATTTTATCTTAACTCGCCTTGTCAACTCTTAAGAATATTTAACACACTTGAGCCTACTTTAGATGTTAGGTCAAAAAATTTAGGGGTTTACACCTGCTATTTCTTCTAGCAATTCTAACCTATAACCACCTTCCTGATTCTTCTCTTAATGTGGTAAGGTCCCACATATCACAGACTTAACTTTCCTTTTATACTAAAACGCCTGACACCCTTCATCAAAGATATTTTTAGAAACACCCATTCACTTATTTGAAATTCTAACAGCTTTCTTTTAACATTTGCAAACTTTTCTGTCAACTTTGTGTTATTCCTATTCGTTCTTGTATCATTTGTACTTTCTCCTTAAGATCCTGTTGCATGGCTAGTCTAATCATTTATTTATTACCTACTTCATCCTAATATATCGAAGATCTACATTTGAATCCATACAATGCTTCCTATGGTGCCATCTGAATGGTACTATGACAACTATTGTTGTAAGCGAATTCCACCAACGATAAATGATCATCCTAATTTTCACTAAAATATCACAATTAGAAATGATCAATACTAGTATCCCATGCAAACAAACTATTTCTTTAATATACACTTTAGCCAATTGAGGTACAGTTGTAGTTTGCTTGATAGTTAGAAAATATGCAGACTTGGTAAGTCTATCTACTATAACCCATATCACATCATGTTGCTTCCTTATTCGAGTATTAGAAAAGGTTATAATAGCCTGCCTAGCTTCTAGTGCTTTGCTTTAATCATTTAACAAGTCACACACTTCAAGATATATCGTGCTACATCTCCCTTCATTCTTATCCATCAGAACTTCTGCTTCAAATCCTTATACATCTTATTATTTCTGGATGCAAGAATACTTCGCATTATGAACTTCTTCTAAAATCACTTCCTTAATTTCCACAACCTTCGGAACACACACCCTTTTATTGAATTTTAACATTCCCTTATCATCAATCCAGAAGTCGAGATGTTTTCCTAAATTATCTCTTATCTTTTGTAATCAACATCCTTTTCCTGAGCTTCCTTTATATGTTCCAGTTGTGTAGATTGTACTTCTAACCTTGCCAATATCGATCTTTCCCCTTGGACCAAGATTTCTAACCCCATTCTTTCCATCTCTTCAATCAACTCTCTCTTATTAGTTATTAGCATAGTAGCATTATTGAACTTTTTCCAACTTAAGGCATCTGTAACAGTGTTTGCCTTTCTCAGGTGATAGTGAATTAAAAGATCGTAATCCTTAAGCAATTCCAATTATCTCCTTTGTTGTAGATTCAATTCTTTTTGAGTAAAAATGTACTCAAGACTTTTGTGATCTATATAAACCTTGTATTTCTCACCATATAAGTAGTGTTTCCAAATCTTTAGAGCAAATACTACTGCTACTAATTCCAAGTTATGCATTGGATAATTCTACTCATCTAGTTTGAGTTATCTTGATGCATAAGCAATCACCTTATCATTCTGCATCGATATGTGTCTTAAACCATTCTTCGAAGCATCACAATAAATTAAGTATTCTCCTAATCCATCAGGTAATGTTAGTATAAGTACAGTAACCAACTACTTCTTAAGTTCTTGAAAACTTCTCTCACACTTATCACTCCATTCTAATTGAATTCTTTTGCATATTAATTGTGTTAATGGCATAGTAATCTTGAAGAAGTCTTGTACAAATCTTTGATTATAGCCTATCATTCCTAAGAAACTTCTTACCTCAGTTACAATTGTTGGCCTTACCTAATCCGTCACTGCCTTTACTTTTGCAGGATCCATGGCTATTCCATCACCTGATATAATATGTCCAAGAAATCCAACTTACTCTAACCAAAACTCGAACTTCTTTGATTTAGCATATAAATGGGTTTCTTTCAAAGTTTAAAGTACTTTCCTCAAATGCTTAGCATGTTCCTCACTATCTCTTGAGTAAATCAAAATGTCATCTATGAACACCACCACAAACTCATCTGGATACTTCCTTAACACATGATTCATCATGTCCATAAAAGCAACTGGGGCATTCGTCAAACCGAATGGCATTATTAAGAACTCGTAGTGTCGATATCTCATTCTAAAAGCTGTCTTAGGTATATCTTCTTCCTTAATCTTCAACTGATGATACCCCAATTGCAAATCTATCTTTGAAAACACAGTAGCTTCTTTTAATTGATCAAATTAGTCATTGATCCTTAGAAGTGGATACTTATTCTTAATCATAACCTTATTCAACTCTCAATAATCTATACAAAGCCTCAAAAGAGTACGATTAGGTTTCATGTCGACTTTTCGATTAGGGTTGCTAGTTCCTTAGAGATGCTCTCACCTATGTTAATCAGCTCAAAGGAGCACGATTAGGTTTCATATCGACTTTTCAGTTAAAGTTGCTAGTCCCTTAGAGGCACTTCCGCTTATGCTAATCAACTCAAAGGAATATGACTAAGTTTCATATTGACTTTTCTATTAAGGTTACTAGTCTCTTAAAGATGCTCCTACCTATGTCTGTCAACTTAAAGGAGCACAACAAGGTTTTATGCCAACTTTTCAATTAAGGTTGTTAATCCCTTAAAGATGCTCCCACCTATGTCAGTCAACTCATAGGAGTACAACTAAGTTTCATGACGATTTTTCAATTAGGTTGTTAATCCCTTAATTGAAAAAGTCGACATGAAACCTAGTGTCCAATTCATATGTGCCTGGGCACGTAGGTCACGTGCTCTACACATGACCTTGATCCATCTTCTTCTTGATTTTTTTAAGAGAAGCAAATGGAAACAATGAGAAAGTGGGGGGTTTCTAAAACCCAAACTAAGTAATAAATCTAGATGGATTTTGTTGTTTCTAAAAGAATTTAATAAAATCCTAGATAAATAATTGAGGAAAATCACAATTCTAAAGGTGATAGTGTTAAATCCAATTGTAAACTCCACAAAATTAGCTATTTAAGAATAAAATTGAACTCTAGAACTATAAATAATCTCGCAAGTCAATAAAGCTAAGTAAGATAATAATNCCATGTCATCACTTAAGTATAATTAAGTAATTTTCATAAATTAAATCATAATAAATAATTAATTAATTAGAAAAATGACAAAGTAGAAAAAATTGAATTAATAAATCTTAAATCTCAAAAATAAGTAATTATAGTAAAATAGACCCCAAATAAGAAAATTATAAAAATATAAGATATAAATAATTATTAAATCGTAATTATATTAAGAAAAGCTTAAATTAATATTTTATAACTATTTAAGTCAAAATAATGAAATTTGTGATATTTTTATATCACAGTCAAAATTGTAGGTTACAACTTCCAAAATGGACTCCGCTATAAGAAAGTATGCTCGGAAACAATCTAAATGGACTATAAGTTCATAAAGATCCGAGCTAAATCGAAAAAGTTACATGTGATTCTGTAAAAAGCCCAAATCGACAATTCCATACAAACCATTAGCTAAATTAAGTAAATGGTACAAATTACAATACTAGTTTAGTTTTTAATTCCCAAACTTACTATTTTTCATATTCCTTATTATTAGGTGATCACAACTTTGACACCAACTTGCCATTAGATTATTATGATCCTTGACTTAAGTATTATTGAGTGAGTATTCCTAATAATTCCATACTTGCTTGTATATGTAATTAGTGAATATAAATTATTATCAATAATTAAATATTGTGTGAGGCCAAGTTATGCTTGTATATAATAATGTTTGCTGATGATAATGTTTGTTGATAGTGAATTTACTTTAAAATATAATAATATATTATTTGTTGCATAGTAAATTTGATAAGAATTAATCTGTTCATGACTTTATTGATCATTGAATAAAAGGACTTAATAATACCTAACTTCAATGAACTAAATCGAAATATGCATAATCATGCATTGCATAACTAATTCCGACCATCACATCATATAGAGATAGTAAGAGATCATACGTGAGTTGATTATTTGTAATTATAGTATTTCATACGGTACATAACTGTGATATGTCCTTACCCTGGCTCGTAAGATCACTAGGCATTGAAGGTACCAACCGCCTGGTTAAGGGTTGAGTCTAGAGGCCTCCGTTTAAGGGTGAGTGAGGGCTGCATGAACTCACTCATAATCATATTTAAATCTAAGTTTTGATTAAAACTATGAATGGATATACCATTATATTTTTTTTAATACGAAACGTAGAGTTTCATTGTTATGAAAGTTCTAATATGATACTTGAATATGATTGATGCCGATGTATCTCCAACCCGAACTTCGGAGGGCATTAAATTTGAGTTGCATGCAATAATTGGTCACTTACATGTATTTGTATGGCATACTGATTATTCATGCATTCATTTGATTGAATTAAATTGTTGTACAACTTATTTGTTGTATGGTTGAGGGAATAACTCACTAAACTCTTGTAGCTTACTCCCTAATGGTTTTTCTTTTGCAGGTTGATAGATAATTGAGCATAGGTTAAGGGTCGAGCATTGAATGTAAGTATTGAGATGTTTTAGAAGTTAGAATTTGAGAAACTGTTTAGTTCATTTGAAACTTCAAATGTAAACATCACTTGTATATTTAGATTTCATAACTTCAATAAGTTTAAAATTTAAGTCTTTACTACTCGATTTTATCATTTGATAAGGGATATCGATTCTTAGTAGTTTTGAGGAACTATGAATTATTGGATATCTATAGTTACTTATATTTTACAATATGTTAATAAATTAAAATCAGAAACTCTAACGAATAATTATTTAAAGTCTTGCAATCTCTGACTTGCAAGGTAGTTTTCATATCATAGGTACACACTTTATATGAAAATTTCAAGCAATCATACTAAACCCCCCTTAGGGTCATGACACCAGTCAAATAGAGATTAAGGGGAGATTAGAATTTGGATTCAATTTTATCAAAATATATTTACAATGATCTAAAATCAGTTGGAAGGTTAGAGCTTATATTCTATAAATAGTTTTTGCGAAGTGATTTGGTTATTCTAGTTTTCAATTTTTCATCACTCCACAAAAAAAATTCCTAATCCTCTTCACCATACAGTCCACAAACATAGTAGCACTCCCACCTTTACACCCAACTAAAAGCACACCCAAATCCTTGTTTACACTCAGCCAACAACACTTCCATTGCTAGAACTAACACCGAACCTGACCATCAATAGCAACTATAGTGACCAAACATGGCCGCTCCTTCACACTCATTCTCCTCCTTACCTGCGACTTATCACCACCGCGTACAATACTACCCCAATTAGCCATCCTTAATATACACTCCATAGTAACCCCACGTTTAGAACTTCATCTACATCTTGTTTACTAGACACACCAAACTACGCCACAATGCTAACAAACTCCATCCTCTTTGCCGAATACACTACACCATACCCCAGATTGCTGTCTCCACCAATCAACCCTCTCTCCCAAGCACCTACGTACCAAACCACTCTCTCGATACCTCCCTTTCACAACTAACAACAAATAAGCTCACTCAACCCTTCTCCCTCAACCAACCACTGATCGTGACCCCTATGCTAACATAGTAACCTATAACTACTCATGCACATTGCCTACATCGACGACTATAGTCCAACGTCAAAACACCAATGAAACCACCACCAACAGCTATAGCATTGTTTCTACCCCCAGATTCACCAATCAAACTCCCATAAATCCTTTTTTAATCCCTCAAAGCAGCCACCAAAAGTCATTGCGAATCACCACCTAGGTTCTCTTCCTCCTTTCTTAGCAAGAACATGTACCTTGTACGTGACTGAATCACTTGACCTAGATTTGACCTAAAATCCGATTCACTTCATTCCTCAACCTTATGTGTTACAACTCAAGTTCAATCCTACTCTTATTTGGTTTTGTTTTTTTTATTTTTATTTTTTATTTTCCTTTTCCTCAATTTGAGTAATGTTATTTTTTAAAAAAAAAAAAAGAGAAAAATTAGTTAATTATTCTTAAATTAGCCACTTTCTTATTGAGAAAAAGGAATGATAAATAAAATAAAAAAGTGTTTCCTCACTTAGGAAATTTACTTTTCAAAAAAATAAAAATTAACTATCCCTTTCCAAAATTAGGACCTTTTCTAAGATTTTTCAAAAATAGACACCCAAGTTAAGACCTTTTTAGGATTTTTTTTTTTTTAACAAAAGTTAAAGTGGATAAAAATGTAAACTTGGTGAATCTTTAAAATTAAAATTCATCAACCCATTAATGTTTTTTAGAGAATGAACTATAAAGTCTAATTCCAATTAGTAGGTATGTAAGCACTTCTAGAGCGATGTATAATTTAAAATTTGTAAAAACTTTAGTTTTCTATATTTTTGCAAATTAAAACTTAAAGTCTACATTTTTTGTAAAATAAATGCAATTTCATTTATTTGCTATTGAGTGAACTGTGTTTTTTTTTTTAAAAAAAAAAAGTTAATTTTGAAAACTAAACCTAATTTCGAAAAATTAATGATGGTACACGTTAAGGTTTAATAAGCTAGTCCCTAAATTCAAAAACCTCTAGTTTTTATTAAAATCAATTTTATCAAGCACCAATAGTTAAGTTGTAATTAATTGGATATTGTAATCAATCTACCCAATTGATTATAACTTAACTTTTTTCCCAACTCCGATCAGAGGGGTAACTTCAAAAGATTTTCAATCTATTAAGAAAACTGGAATTTTTCATTTTCTCAAGTTGAGGGTTAATATTAAATAAGTTATGGTTTAGTACTAATGGGAAAATGGAAAAAAAAATTAAAAAAAAAATTAGGCTCTACACATTTCTTTACCAAAAAATAATAATAATAATAATACATGTTTTAGAAAATTGCATCTTTAAGAAATCGCATCTTTTTTTTTTTTAATTGCATGTTTAAAAAAAAATTGCATACTTTTCATTTGCATTTTTAGCAAATTAGGCATTTAGGGTTTTCTTGAAAAATAAATATCTATCATGTAGTTGTTTTTTTTTAAATAATAATAATAAAAGTATTAATTTGAGTCTTTTCTAAAGTTAGTGTTTTTTTTAGGGTTTTTTCAAAAATTAGGTCTCTTAGACTTTTTCTTAATAAAAAAATAATAAAATGGTTAACAAATGTAAATATAGCCCATTTTAAGAACCAACGCATTAAATTTTTTTACAGTAAGTGAGAACTATAGTCAGTTCAATCTTGATTTGCGAATATATAAGCATCTCCAAGACAATTGTAAAATTTAGGAAAATTTTTGTTTTCTTTTTACTTTCTAGGGAAAAATTTGTAAAAAATAAATAATAATAATTCATTTTCTTGTATTTTCATATTTTTGCATGTTTTCACCTTTTTTTAGAAAAATTCTAAAATAAAGGGCCATTAGTTTTTTTGTTTTTTTTTTTTTACATGAGAACAATATCTTAATAAGTTAACCTTTGAACTTGGTTTTTTGTTAAAGTTTTTTTTAAAAAAATATCTTTTGGAAGAATTAGTAAGTCGATGACCTAGTTAAGGTTTCTTCCATCTAAGAAACCCTAATCCATTTTTTACTAGTTTAATTAGTTAACGAATCTTAAACCTTTTTTCAAAATATTTTCTAAAGAAAAACGTTTTTCATTAATTTAATATTGACTATTTTGTATTAAGTGGGTTGGCTTAATATAAAATAAATTAAGCAAAATTGAAATTAGGCTGGATAGGATCGGTGACTATTGGGGGCTTATTGGGCTATCCATATAAAAATTAACAAAATAAATAATGATGGGCTTTTATTTTTCTTTTATTTAACATATATATTTTAGTTAGTTGTATTGATTGAGTTTTGGTAATGTAAGCCTACTAGAGAGAATCCAGCCCAATGGGCCAAGACTAAGTTATCAAATAAGTCACCCTTGCTACCACTCTACAGAACCGTACGTGAGATTTTCTTCTCATACGGCTCTTCGTTCAATTCTTTTGAAGTCATTAGGTCCTTTTCCTCATTCGAGAATCTCCTTTCTTCTTATAATCCATCCCGAAGAGTTACTAGGACCAATTCAGTTAAGTTTTTATATTCCAATTGAACACTTTCCATTTTTAATTATTCTCAAAGGAGAAGATTATTCTTTTTACCAAACATCAGCCTGACAAATCTCAAGGGTTTGTTGTAGTATCTCGTCAACGGTTTGTTATGGCATGTATTAGAGGAATACCTATTTATCAGCCTCACATAGCTGTAGATGTGAGTTTGGAGATATGATTTGCTTTAGAGTTCTTTACTCATGGGATTCATGGCATTGTTCTAGGAGGTGAAGTTAGAAACAAGGTCTTAAACTGTCTAGAGGTACTTTAGCATGGCTTCCCCTCTTTTCTCATATTCTCCTTTCACTTACTATGCCATTAATATGGAATCTAAGTAGATGTTAATATTGTCGACACCTACATCCACTATAATCTTCAATTTCACAATGAAGGCTTTGTACTCAACTTCATTATTGCTAGCAATAAACCTAAACTTAAGTCTATACAAGACCTTAGTGTCGTAATGTCCTTGCAGGACTCTTCCTGTACTACTCTCTCCCCTTTCCCCTACGTGGAGGATCCATTGACATGGAGAGCCTACATCGGTATGTCAATGCTACTGATGCTTCCTCTTCCTTAATATACTTGACTATAAAGTCCATAAGAACTTATGCCTTAATAGCCTATCGGGGGTGGAATTGGACACCATAAGTGTTGAGCTCTAGGGAATACTTAACTATTCAACTCAATGCACTTAGCTTTTGCAAAAGTATGCTCAATGGTTGGTTAGTACGAACAATGATGGGGTGTACTTGGAAGTAAGGTATAAGTTTCTGAACGGCAATGACTACTATAAGGGCAAAGTTCTCAATTGAAGTGTATCAAACCTCTAGGCCCTATAGGATGTGATTAACATAATAAACTAGCTTGTACTCACATATGCTGATTCAAATGAGTACTGATGAACGGACTTGGTCACTTACAGTGAGGTATAGGTAGAGCTCTTGTCGAGAACTGGCTTAAAGAGAACAGGTAGGCTTTGCAGAAATTTCTTAAGTTTACTAAAGGTAGCTTCGCATTCATCTATCTACTGAAATTCTGATGGGTTCTTTAGTAGCTTGAAAAACTCAGAATCGTTTTTAATACTACATGAAATGAATCGGTTGGCTATTCTACCCGTAAGACGTTGGATTATTTTAACCTTCTATAGGGCCTCTATGTCCCAGATTGCCTGGATCTTGTTAGGATTAGCTTCAATGTTGTTTCCATGACCATAATATTAAGAACTTGCCAAACCCTATGCCAAAGACACACTTTTGAGGATTTAACATCATTGGGCACTTACATAGTGTATGGAAAGTTTCGCATAGGTCTACAATGTGGTCAGCTTTGCACTTACTCTTGATGATCATGCTACCATGTAAACTTTTACATTCCTATCAAGCTAAGGCTTGAAAGCAACTGTTACAAACCTTTGATATGTAACCTCGGCATTTTTAAGGCTAAAGGGTATTACTCTGTAATAGTATGTTTCAAAGTCGGTAACAAAGGAAGTGTGAACTTAGTCCTTGGGGGCCATGCAGATTTGATTATAGCCATAGTAGGCATCTATGAAGCTAAGTTAAGAAAGGTCGGATGTAGAATCAACAAATTGGTTAATTTAAGGAAGGGGGAAGCAATCTTTATGACTAGCTTTATTGAGGTCGATCTAGTCAATACACATCCGCCACTTGTCATTAGATTTCTTTACAATGATCGTGTTTGCAAGCTAAGTAAGGTAACGCTCTTCTCTTATGAATCTAACTCATAGGAGCTTTTGTACCTTTACTCAATTACAACTTACCACTTAGGTACAAAGTGCCTGTGTTTCTGTTTAATGGGTTGGATATATAGGTCAACCCTAAGGTAATACATAGCCTCAAGTATGTTGATAATCCCAAGCATTTCTTTGGGGGGCATCATAAAGGCATCTAAGTTGGTGCGAAAGAAGGTAGTGATATCTTCTTTCTCTTCTGAGGATAAGGAGGTCCTTATTCGAGTGATTTGGTCAAGGCAGTTATTGTACCGAATAACCTCTATTGTTTCTACCGATTCTCCCCTTAAGGCTTATGTATTGTTGGGGGTAGACTCAATGTACATGATCTTCTCATGTGAGAGTTGTTGAGGTAGAGTGTTCAGGATAACTTCTAGTCACCGTATATAATCCCAACCCTTAAGGGTGTAGGGGAACTTTGTCATGAAATATCTCAAGCTAATGTACATGTCAAATTTATTAAGGCTAAGATACCTTAGGATGGCACTATAAGGGGACCACCCAGCCGAACTAATAGCATAATCAAGCCCTTCATTGGAACTATCTTCCATCCGAATCTGGCGAGGCTCTACTTATAAGGCCAAAGTTCTTCCTCTAGCTTATCCTTCATTTGTTTGTTAACAGAGTAAAAGAGGATGTTTATGGAGTTACCATTATCTATGAATGTTTTAGGGACATCAACGTACCTAATGTCTACATTGATGACCAAAAGGTTAATGTGAGGGTACTCAATGCCCTCTTTGTCTCTATTAAAGAAGGAAATAGTTATGTCTATTCTTAGCTTCTTAGGCCAAATAGACAGTGCTTTGTGTTGGGGTTAGGTAAAGCTGTCTTTATTTAATAGCCTTAATCCGCCAGTGAATATTTCCACTTATCTATGTTTACCCTTGCATTCTGTATTGTCCAGCGAGTTGTCTTATTGTAGCTGTGGCTCATTAATGTGATGTCACTAAGCTAAGCGAAGGTGGTTACACTCATCGGCAATAAAGTAGTCAATGTGACCTTTGTAAACAAGCCTTCGATTGCATTCTTAAGGTACCTGCACTCGTTGATGTTGTGGTCACATGCACTGTGATAGTCATAGAACCTTCCCAAGGATAATGCTTTGAGTGCATCCTTCATATATGGGGAGTGGGGAGATCGCTACCAAACCTCAAAAAAATTTCACCTAAGGGGCGGTTTAGTGGATATAGTTAAGGTAATTAATGAACCTTTATTTTTGCATGTCGTGTTGTTCTTTTGAGGATGGAGGGTGGTCCTCATGAAGACCAAGATGATCTTTTGCAAAAGTACTATGGTACAAGTCATTATCAAGGCATGCTCGAATGGCATCTTCTTATGCGATGTATTGCTCAGCAATGATCATGAATTCTTTGAAACTATCTAGTTAAGATAGTGCTATGGCCATAAAGAGTTTGCTGTTAGGGTCCAAGCTGTAGATGATGGCCTAGAAGGCTATTCTCCTTTCAACTTTGGGGATAAGGAGCTTGGTACAATTGAAGCACTCAAGGTAAGCTCGTGAAGTCTCATTCAAGCTCTAACATATATTGTACAATGTGTATGAGTCTTAATATGGCACCTTATTGCTAAGGAAGTTTTGCTAAAATCTAGTGGCAAGGCCATCAAAAGAGCAAATGGAACCCACCTAAGATCTAGTTGTGCCATAGAAGAGTTGCATTGGTAAGTGTGCTCGAGAATACCTTGCACATGATGGCATCAGAGAAATTTTATAGGCTCATAATTATGTGAAAATGTGTTAAGTAGTCATCTAAATCACCGTACCGTCGTATGTATTTAAGTAGGGAAGTCGTATGCCTTATGACAAAGTCTCTTCCAATATGATCAGGGTAAATGGGCTCTTGTTTGCCACTATACCTGATTGTTGAGTAGAAGATTCAAGATGCTTCTAATCGTGTAGGTTAGAGGCACGTCGAATATGTTCATCAAGCTTATGGATATTCTTATCATCCAAGTGCTTGGGCGAGTGCTTAAGGGAAAGATGCTTTTGTATCCAACTTGTGCTTGATTGTGTACTTCGGTAGTATACCTTATCACGGTTAGTGTTTAGCCGATCATGCAAGTCCTCAAGTAGGTGATGCTCGGGTTGAACATTGATTACTTGGGTGTACAGGGTATGTAGGTCAGGGCATGGGTAAGCACCTTGAGCGCCTGCTAGATTGAGTGGTAAAGCTAGCAAATGTGTCTTTGGGATAGATTTTGTTGTCGGGATTAGCGTTTCCCTTAAGTTTCTAGGTAGTTTCCACTTATTGTCTTAGGCTAGCATTGCCTTGGAGGACTTTCTTATTAGTTTCCATCAATTCATAGAACATTTCCTTCATTTGCTCCATTTCCAATGGTTGTAGGTTTGTTAGTAGCAGTGGCAATGTGGTTGTTAACTGATTACCACTGCTTGGGAGTATCAGATGAGGTTGTGTGTTCTTATTCTTAATCATTGTTGATTAGTTTGTGTAAATAGTAGGTAATAAGTGCTTTATTAAATATATTTATTAATGGATTTTATTAGTGCTTTTGATTTTTATGGGTATTTTGTGGATATTTGGTATTTAACTTGAAAATGTTTTATTTTCAAGCTTTGATGAATATTTGAGAAGAAAAGGAAAAAGAGGAATCAATTTTCACTTAATTTGGACTTGAATTGGAAGAGTCATAAGCTTTTAAAAAAGATTAATATAGTCACTTGACCGGATCATATTAAAGGCTGTGTCAATTTAATTAAAATATAACTAGAAAGTTACACAATCAATTGACATGATCGTGTCAAAGTTATAATGAAATATAAGATGAAGGTTAGAAAGATACACAACCAATTAACAAGGTTATATTACAAGTATATGAATCCTGAAATTAATTCACACTTTTCATAGTCCAAGCCCATGTTTGATCTAATAGTTGCAATTGAAGCCCATGTCACACATTAGAGAAATAACCCACACATAACAGAGTTTCATAGTCAAAGGTTGAAGGAGTCTTCCATATGAATTGATGAAGCCACGATGTCTAGCTCATGCATTATAAAAGCAATTTCAAAGTCTATGTCTAGATGACGTTAACCTATGCATAGAATCTTCATAGTCCAAGTCATTTGTCTTTATTTTATTAGCCCATATCCATTAAAATTGCCTAGTTCACTTACAGTCAATTCAAGATAGCAAAGGACAATTGAAATAGGAAAAAAAGACAAACACATGAAAAACTATAGCAGCGTTTGCAATAGATGAATATGAAGACAAAGTCATAGACATTTATTTTCTTCCTTTTGATTTCCATAGGTTAGTTTCAAGTTTGCAAATAATTGATGGGATTGACATCGATTACAAACAGAGAAGTTAATTCATGTAAAGATTAAAGGCTAGGGATTTCCGATTTTTATGATAAATAATAAGCCTTCTTTATCATTTTCTTAATTTTATTTGTGGATTTCTTTATTTCCTTTGTAGTTTGTATCCTTTATAAAGTCATAAATTAGCCTTTATTGTTAGGATATTGGAATGATGAATCTATGATATTTCTATATTAAATATTTGAATATTGGTGTACTTGAAATTTTTGCCATTGAGAATGTGTTTTGTTAATTGTGGAATTCATGTTAGATTAGGATAAAATATGAGAAGAATAAAATTGATTCAATCAATTCCATGACAAACTAACATCGAATTATAAGTAACACGTAAGAGATTATGCATTGTAATTGAGTTGGGGTTTAGAATATAAAATGGTTAATTAACTAAATAATCTTTCCTAGAAATAGAAAGACTTAGTTAATTAGTTAAGGTAATTAACACATTGAGAAAAGATGATTTTATACTTTATTACTTTGATAACTCGAGAGAGAAATCAAAAGAAATAATCTAAACCAGTCAGGGATCCACTAGCCAAATATAATATATTTTAATATCATGATCGTTAACATCAATCTAAGATTCCAATTTATTAGTTCATTAATTTAATCTTTTAGGTGTTGTTTCATATATTGTCTTTATCAATTAGAAGTAGATTTAATATTTTATATTAATTAATAGTAGATTTACATTCTTTTATTTAAGTATATTTCGATTTGCCTAAATATAGGTTGGACTAATATAGTTGAGAGCATGTCTTAATCTCTATGAGAACGACCTAATCTCGCCATTCTTTTATTACTACATATGCAACCTAGTATATTCGTTGGTAAATTGTGCTTTTAAAGTTTATGCGTACCAACAGGCACCAAATGGTAATAGTGCATATCACGAGTACGACTCTTGAGTGAACTCTAGGGGTTTGTTAGCTGTGTATGGTGGTGGACCTACAAAAAGCCTCTTATGGTGTAGCTAATGAGTGCCCCTCGTTGCTTAAGTTAGTTGGGAAAGTACTTAAGAGTAACTAAGAGTTCTTAAGAGATTCTAAGGTTTAAAGATCCGAGAGAGATCTCCCTTACCTAGAAGCTTCTTTCCTATTTATATGTTGAGGGGGATAGACTTGCTCGGATAGGGGATTAACTAGTGTAAAATTCTATGAGGTGGTGCTGTCATAACGAAAAAAGACTTCCACTCTTCTGTTGGTTGGTGGAGGCTTAGATGATGAGCCTGTCCCATCAACAAAGGGTGGCCACCCTAGCCTAATGGCAAGTTAATAGACTATGTGTTAAGTGGTCATTCAGTATTTAATGAGAAGAGAGAGAGAGGCGAGAAGAGAAAGAGGAACCTAGCTCCGTTGGGTAGTACAATCCTCAAGGATTATCTTAAGCGGTGACTGAATCCTTTCTAATGTTGCAAGAACGTAAAGCTAGGGTAATGTAGGAGAGTACCCATAGAGTTTTCAGGCTTAGACCTAAGCTTGGCAGGATACTAAGCTCATCCTTTTCTATGCTGGGGAAGGGGCATAGACTGTGTTGGCCTTGCTCTTAAGTGGGCTTAGGCCAAAAGATGACCATCAATAATATACATCACTTCCTAAATCGTAGTAGTGGTAAGTGTCATTAGGATCCTTGCAAATGACAAGTTCTTAATAAAATTTTGCATTTGAAAAAGAAATAAAGGAATGAGCATTAATGCCTAGTACGTAAGTCCCATAAACACATGTACATGCCATGCAATTTCACTATTCACATGCATTAATATGCAACATATATTGCAACCAACAATTTATCGATTGAAACATATATATATATATATGTATATGTATATGTATTCAAATTCATAAGCAATAAAGGAGTACTTAAGATTCTAAGCCTAATCTTAAACGGGAACATCACCTCGACCCTAACAACACTACAGACATAGGTTCGTTACTTAACCTTAACACCGCCCTAACATCACACTCTCTACCAGCAAAGGTTCACCATCATACAATCCTTACACCTTCCCAATCTTCACAAATTCTACCTATAGGGGTTCACCCTCAATGATTCCTACTCCTTCTTAACACTCATGCCTATTAGTAGGGGTTTACCATCTATAGTCCCTACACCTACATAATTTAGGTTCACCACTTCGATCTTGTAACCTTAAATCTACCCCTAATTATGTCTAGAAGCAACTCCACCAAGGACAACACTACTCAAAGATCATAAGGGTGCCTTCCAAGAATCCATCATTAGGTCGAGCCATACACTAGAAGCAAACACATTATTCAATAGCCAAATATTCATTAAGTTCATTTATATTACTAATCCTATCAAGCACAACCAACAAGTACGATAAAGACATAGCTAGATTCTAAGCAATAGATATCTCTAACTCACAATTCTTGTCAACACCTAAAGCACAACATAAACATATTCTTTCAAAGTCCATATAATATGTCTTTCGACTCCTTATTTCGTTATTAGTTTATCTTAGAGTTCAAAATTCAAATTAATGTCTTAAAAGTGTTTAAGACAAGATTTAGAATCAAGAAAACTTGAAAAAAAATGAAGTAAAGAAAGGAACAAGATCATGGTTAGGGTTCATGGTCTTATCTCTTTTAAACTTCACATTAAGACCATGCCTAAGGATCATGGCCATGGTCTTAAGGTATGTTCCTCGTAGACCCTTAAAAATTTGCTTTACACTCTAACTAGAGACTTTACAAAAGGATCACGAGTAAGATCATAGTTAGAATCTTGCCTATGGTTCTCTTCTTTGACAAACACATTAAATTTTTTCTATTTTTCCTCTTTCAAACACCCTTTGACTCAACCCTAGATCATCCTATCACCCTAAGACTTCACCCAATAATAACTCTGATCAACTTCCTATAACAAAACATTCTGGTACAAATTAAAATCAATGACATCAACCTTAAATAACAAATTCTACATTAAAGATCTCTTACCTTATTACTGTTAGGGTTTTAAGAAAGCAATCTCTCCCAAAATCCAATCCTTCAAATTCAATCCTTAAAACCTTGCAGTGAAAACATTGAAATCATATCTAAGTTATTAGAATCACTTATTAGAATCATGGAGCTTACTAACCTTTCCTTGATTTCACCAAGATTCACTCACTTTGTAAAGGTTCTTGAGAGAGAAACATGAAGACTAGTTCAGTAGAGTGTCAAAATGAGGGCTAGGTTTTTCTCTACCCTTTTATAGTTTTCCTAACTATTACCAAAATTTCCCCCCTATTAAAATTATAATTACTTTTCATTAACTCGCCTTATATTTTATTATTTTATTTTATTTTTGCGAGTTTTACATTCTTCCCCCTTCAAAGAACTTTCGTCCTTAAAAGTTTATTAAACGTGTTGAAAAGCTCTTGATACTTTTTTCTCATCTCCTCTTCTAACTCCCATGTGGTTTCTTGTTCAGTACAATTGCTCCATTGAATCTTGATACAGGTATCGCCCTTCTTCTCAACTTATGAACCTTAGAGTCTACTATCCAAATAAGTCATTCAATTGTCGATATGTTGGGCTATATATGAAAAACATCTTGTGCTCCTACTAATTCAAGTGTTAATTCCAATCTATATGTCATTTCTCGAATTCTGTCCACCATCTTATAAGCCCAACATATCTTGAATTTAATTTCCCTCTCAAGCCGAACCTAATTATTCCCTTTGTGGATAAAATCTTCATAAGTACTAAATCGCCAACCCAGAATTCCAATGGTTGCCTTATGTGATTTATATAACTCTTTTGATGGCTCTAAGTAGTTACTAACCTCCTCTTAATCAATTTCACTTTATCCACTACATCTTGGACCAATTGCAGCCCTAAATTTTTTTTTTTCACCTACTTCATCTCAGTATAGGGGTAACTTACACTTCCTTCTATAGAATGCCTCATAAGGCACCTTTTGGATCAATGCTTGATAATTATTATTATGGGAAAATTTAGTTAAGGGCAAATATTTGTCCCATTTCCTACCAAAGTCTATAGCACAAGCTCTTAGCACATCTTCAAGCACTTACATGGTTCTCTTAGACTATTTATCTGTTTATGGGTGAGAAGTCATACTAAAATGTAACTTAGTTCCCAAAGCCTCATGCAAACTCTTTCAAAATCTACTATTGAATCTCGTATCCTAATCCAAAACTATGGTCAATGGAATACCATGAAGTCTAACTATTTCCTTACCATATTGTTTGGCTAGCTTCTCTAGAGTATAACTTGTACAAATAGGTATAGAATGGGCCAATTTAGTTAATTGATCTACGATTACCTACACTGCATTAAACATAGCCATGGTTTTAGGAAGAGTTGTTACAAAATCTATAATAACATGTTTCCACTTCCATTTCAGTATCTGTAAGGGTTATAGTATACCTATTGGTCTTTTGACAAAGATCATAGACCAATCATGTGCCCCCGAAGCTTGAAGACTTGCTTAGATGGTTTGTCAAGTTGTCCGAAATAAGTTGAATGCTAAGGAGTAGTGCATTCTTCAATTCGAATTGTCAAGTTACTTTGCTCTCAACATCATTCAGGAAGCTACCGAGGTGACTAGCCAACGTATTGAGCTGACCTCTCCACAACACACTTGTCCAAGTATCAAAACAGAATATTGCCAACCTGATATGTGCCAAGGCTGAGCTCACAACTCTCTAGAGTCGACCTTCGGAGGCCAACCTAACAATAAGTCACCGCCTAAACCAACCCTTTCCCAGTCCTGGATATTCGAGTTGCTAAACTACCGACATCGACCTAATTTGTTTAAAACCTACTCTACTTAACTAACAGTATCATTAGGACCATAGAATGAATAGCCAACACGTGCATTGTCTTTTCCTAACATCCTTACTATGCTTTTCTATCATCAAATATTCTTTTTTCTTGTTTACAACATTACCCTTGTAAATTATTCCTTTTCCTTTACTAGTATGAATCCTTTTTATAATTTACACTAACCTAAAACTTACCATAATTGGGTCATAGAAATATTCGTGTATTGTAATAGCCGCAATAATCAGCACAATTAACATCCAAACATTTTTCTTTTTACATGAGCTAAGTGTATCTTGCTTACTCTCGAATACTCTTATCTAGGCCGTTGAACATGGACTAGTAGCAAGTGACTTTTGGCTACACTTGTCCATCATATCAAGTGTAACCAAAGCTTGTATGAGGAGTTGGTACGTTATATCCACCATCAGTGCATAAAGACCCCTACTTAACCTTTGACTATCATTTATCCTTCAAACTGTCTCCAGGTTTAAACTAATCCCCTTAGATCGTACAATATCGAACATCGTGTGTTCATCTAGTCAGACCGTATCATCTTGGTATTAGAGCTTAATTACGTTCGAAGCTAGTTTCTGTTACTCTGTTACTTTGTTCATTGAGTGATTTGTTACTATTTTTGTGTATTAGAAGTTCTATTATTAACATTGGAGTTTGGTAGGTGAAAAATGTTGAAGAAATTATGTGCTTTGTTTTCCCCTATTTCTTGTATGCAAAAACAGAGTATAAGTGATTGCTTATTCATTGCATGTAGTTGACATAATGGTGGGATTATTAGTTATTTTGCTGCTATTATTATTCAAGGAAAGAACTTTGGGAGGTATTTCAACCATCAATCTTGTGAGATAGCTAATAATGTTTGATTTAAGTGTTCAAGGAACTCTAGGTAACCAAGAGAGTAATGCTCAAAATGGCTAAAGCCAATAAGGAAGCATCACACCCTAATTAATGGGTGACCAACTAGATAGACTCACCGACTAGGTAGCTAGTTTGGTAACTGTTGTAAATAGAGATAAGCAGTAAGCTAGGAATGGCCTATACAAAGGACGTAGATAACTTGAGAGAGGCAATGATCAATTTGGCCGAGTTAATGCCTTAGTTCAACCGCCCCGAACCGAAGGAGTGGGTAAAGTAGCTAAGTATAGGCTAGCACTCAATGAAATTGAAGAGGAAGAATAGGAAGGAGATGATGAAGCAAAGGAGTACTATGAACCAGAAGAAAGGAATGTTTAAGCCCCTATAATTAAAGGGTTGAGGATGTGCATTCCAAGTTTTTTTGGGAGTGGAGATGTTGAGGACTACTTGGATTGGATAGATAAGATTGAGAAACAATTTGAATGCCAAGAAGTACTAAATAATGCAAAGGTTAAACTTGTTGTGGGAGAATGTGAAGTTAGGAGTTAGGATGAGATGAAGAAGGTCATGAAGAGGAGATTTGTGCTGAGTTACTATTTGCAAGATGCCTTCAAAAGATTACAAGAGTTGAGGTAAGGAGGATTGAGTGTTGATGCATATGTAAAAGAATTTCAAATGCTAATGATTTGATGCGAAGTCATCAAGCTCGAAGATTGAACTGTTTCTCAATTCATTAGTAGATTGAAATACGAGATTGGAAATGTTCTAGAAACCATGGATATTAGATCACTTGATGGTGTTATCTAAGCATCCTAGAGAATTGAAAGGCGCTAAATAGGAAGGTTCAACCCCTTGTTAGCCAAACAGCAGTAGCCCGTTTGTTCCAAGCAAACTTATGAGGATGGAACCAAGTAAGGTTGCTGAGACCTAACTTGCTCAATATGCTTGAGCAAAGGAAAAGGAGATCCCAAAGAAGTTAGAGAGAGGTCAAAGCTCAGGACGAAAGATGAGTGAGATCATATGTTTCAAATGTCAAGGATTTGGACATATAGTTGCTTAGTATCCAAACAAAAGGAGCATGGTGATCCAAGGTAAAGAGTCAACTATAAAGGTAGATAATACTAATGAGGAAGTGGAAGACTCAAAAGAGACTGGGTAGATTGAGCTGTTTGAGGAAGAAGAAATCATCTATAGCTAGGAAGGAAATTTTATACTGGCCACTTTACTATTGAGGAGGACAATGACTATGAGTCATTTGCTTAAGGACGAACAGAGAGAGAATCTTTTCCACATCGAATGCAAGGTGAATGGGTCATTGTGTGTCCTGATTATTGATAGTGGGAGCTATACCAATGCAACCTCTACTTTTATGATCCAATAATTGAAGTTATCGACCGAGCCCTACCCAAAACCATATAAGCTACATTGGCTCAGTGAAAAGAGAGCCCTATAAGTGAACAAACAGGTGTCTATACCGATCTATATTGGCAACTATCGAGATGAAGTGCTCTGTAATGTGTTACCAATGAGTGTATCTTACATTTTACTTAGACGACTGTAGATGTTTGATTGAATCGTAATGTATGATGGAAGGAAGAATACCTATTACCTAGAGCATGAGGTTAAGAGGGTGAAGTTGAGCCTTATGGCTACTAAACGAGTAAAAATCATACAGACCCAACTGAGTCGAGACTTGAAGAAAGAGGCTTTAATGATGACTCGAGATGAGCTGAAAAGAGAGATGGAATTCAAAGAGTTGACTTACCTACTGGTTAGAAGGTTGCTGGAGATGAGATCCAAGGAAGAACTGGTGCTAACCGAGGTGAAAATCTTATTGGATGAGTTTGCTGATCTGTTCCTAAGTAAGCTGTCGAAAGGTCTGCTTCCCATCCAAGGCGTCGAACATGCAATTAACTTGCAATTAGGAGTCGCACTACTAAACAAGCCTGCCTATAGGTTAAACCCTAAATAGGTTATCGAGCTATAGAGGCAAGTAGATGAGCTGATGATGAAAGGGTATGTAGGAGAATCCCTTAGCCCCTATGCTGTACCAGCTTTGTTAGCACCTAAGAAAGATGGGTCTTAGAGAATGTGTGTAGATAACCGAGCAATCTATCACATCACCATCAAGTATAAGTATTCCGTACCAAGGCATGATGATATGCTAGACGAGTTAAATAGAGCAAGAGTATTCTTTAAGATTGATCTCAAATCTGGATACCATCAAATCTAAATGCACAAGGGTGATGAGTAGAAGATTACATTCAAAATACGCTATAGGTTGTATGAATGGTTTATGATGCCATTTAGACTATGAAAAGTGCTGAGCACATTTATGGGATTGATGAATTATGTGCTCTAAGAACTGATAGGGAAATTTATGGTAGTTTATTTCACTGACATCTAAGTATATAGCCTTGATCTAGAGACTCATCAAAAGCATCTCTAAGCAGTCTTTGCAAAACTCCAATCTAAAAGGCTCTATGCCAATCTAAAGAAGTATAACTTTTGCCAACCGAAAGTAATCTTCCTAAGGTTCATTGTAGGTGGTAGAGGAATATAAGTCAATGATGAGAAGATAAGAGTGATCATCGAATGGCCCGTGCTGACCACCTCAGTCGATGTAAGAAGTTTCCACGACTTGGTATCATTTATAAGGAATTTTAGTATGATCGTAGCCCTACTTACCGAAGTGTTAAAGAAGAATGTTGAGTTCAGATGGGGAGAGATAGAACAAAGGAGTTTTGAGGAGGTGAAGGAGAAGTTATCTACATCCCTTATCTTAGCTCTGCTGAGTTTTGACAAAGTGCTCGAAGTGAAGTGTGATGCAATTAGACTAGGCATAGGTGCCATGTTGATGTAAGAAGGCCGAATTATTACTTTCTTTGGTGAAAAACTTAGAGGAGCTACACTTAACTATTCTATTTATGATAAGGAGTTTTACTCATTTATCCAAGCCCTAACTATATGGCAATACTATCTATTGCCTGAGGAATTTGTGATCTACACTGATCATGAATCCTTGAGATATCTAAAGAGCTAACTCAAGTTATCTAAGAGACAAGCCAAATGGGTTAAGTTCATGAAAGGATTTTCTTATGTCGTGAAGTATAAGAATGGGAAGAACAATGTAGTGGCTGATGCCTTATCGAGATGACGTTCTCTCTTGACTGGGCTACAAACCAAGCATTGGCTTTACAATGATAAAGGGTTTATATATAGAGGATCCACATTTTGGTCCCATCTATGCCAAGTGTGAGGAAGGACGAACATTTGATGACTATCACAAAAAAGACGGATACTTGTTTAGGAGGAGGTTATGCATCCTGACCTGTTCGATGAGAGAATTGTTAATGCACAAGGTGCATAAAGGAGGGTTGTCAAGACACTTTGGCCAACATCGCACTTATGAGCTACTATCCTTAAGATTCTTTTAGCTAAGAATGATGAGAGATATCTAATCTGTGTTGGCAAGGTGTGCCACCTATAGAAAAGCGAAGAGCTGAGCCCATCAAGGGTACTATTTACCATTGCCTATTTCGACCAAACCTTAGTTCGAGCTAAGCATAGATTTTATGTTAAGATTGCTAAAGATGTCCCAAGGGAAGGACTCCATCATGGTGGTCATGAATCGATTGAGTAAGATGGCATACTTCATGCCCTGTACAAAAACTAACAACACTTTAGTTATTTCTTTTCTTTTCTTGTAAGAAGTAGTCAAGCTTCATGGATTGCCTAGAACTATTGTTTTAGACTATGACCCAAAGTTCATGAGCTGCTTCTAAAGAACATTATAGAGATGCATAGAAACCAAGCTATTATACAGCACTTCTTGTCATCTACAAATAGATAGACAAACCGAGGTTGTCAATTGAATAGTGGGAACTATGTGACGAGTTACTGTTGGTTGGAACATGCTTGGTTAGGATTTATGCTTGCCAATCGTAGAGTTCGCCTACAACAGGCCTACTTACAATGTAACAAACATGTCTCCATTTGAGGTCACTTATGGGTTCAACCCTAAGCTCCTAATGGACCAAATACCCCTTTTAAGCCTAAATGATGACTAGCCAACTACAAAAAGGGTCGAGGCCATCAAAGCCATGTACAAGAAGGTCATATAACAATTAAGTCAAGCTATTACCAAGCTCGAAAGATGAGGTCAAGGATAGAAGAAAAGATAATTTTAACCAAGTGATTTGGTTTGGATTCACTTTAGCAAAGAACAGTTTCTTAACCTGAGGAAGAGCAAGTTATCTCCCAAGATTAACGGACCCTTCAAAGTGCTTGAAAAGATCAATCCTAATGCTTACATGATTGAACTACTTGAAGAGTATGAAGTCTCGAACTCCTTCAACATTGTTGATCTTCACCTATATACTCTTGAAGACAAGCAATATAGAGTCAAGCTAGATTTGATCCCAAATCTCAAATAGCTCGGAAGGGATGATAGGGATCATAAACTAATCATACGCTCTTAAGCTCAATGACTTGCTTAGATGATTCATTGAGTTATGTAAGTGAGTTGAATGCCGAGGAGCAGTGCATTCCCCAATTTGAATTGCCAGGTTACTTTGCTCTCTACATCATTTAAGAAGCTACCGAGGTGACTAATTGACATACTGATCTAACCTCTCTACAACATACCTATCCAAGTATCAAACCAAAATACTATCAATTTGATCTATGCTGAAGTTGAGTTGACAACTCTCCAAAGGTTGACCCGACAATGAGCCACTGCCTAAACCACCCCTTTCTTTGTCCCAAATATCTGAGTTGCTAAACTACTAACACTAACCTAACTTGTTCAGAACCTGCTCTACTTAACCAACAGTGTCATTAGGACCACAGAATGAATAACTGATACACGTACTATCTTTTCCTAACATCCGTACTGTTTTTTTTTTTTTTTTGTCACTGGATATTCTTTTTGCCTGCTTACAACATTACCCTTGTAAATTATTCCTTTTCCTTTACTAGTAAGAATGCTTTTTGTAATTTACACGAGCCTAGAACTTACCCTAATCAAATTATATAAATACCCGTATATTGTAATAGCTACAACAATCAATGCAATTAACATCCAGACATTTTTTCCTTTTATGTGAGCTAAGTGTATCTTGCTTACTCTTGACTACTCTTATCTAGGCCATTGAGTATGGACTAGTGGCGAGTGACCTCTGGTTATACTTGTATATCATATCAAGTATAACTAAAGCTCGTGTAAGGCATTGGTGCGTCATATCCACTATTGGTGTACGGGGACCCCTGCTCAACCTTCGACTATCTTTTATCCTTTGGATAGTCTTCAGGTTCGAACTCATCCCCTTGGATCGTGTGATACCAGACGTTGTATGTTCATCCATTTTAGACTATATCATCTTTAGTGCTCAATCTTGATTAGTGGACAAGTTGCCCACTTAGACACATAGTTTATAATCTCCTTCCTTATATTATTCCACCAATAGTGCTCTTTCAAGTCTTTATACATCTTGATACTACTCGAGTATGTGGTATACCCTGAGTAATGAGCCTTTCTCAACAACTCCCTTTTTAATTCTAACTTAGCTAGTATACATAGCCTCCTTCCAAATCTTAGAACTCCTATTGAGTCCACATTTAATTCTATTGCTCTACCTTTTTTTTTTATTTTGTCTTTAATTTCTTGTATGCCAATATCATCTATCTGTGTTGCTTTGATTCTATCTATTAAGGTAGGTTGAATGTGCAATGTGGGGTGTGTTCCTACCTCTTTAGTAACAATCTCTAGATCTAGTCTTCTCTTATCTTGAACAAATTGCCTCTACTTTATTATCAAAGTAGCTAAGTTACCTTGCTTCTTCTTACTTAAGGCATTAACTACTATATTAGTCTTTCTTAGGTGGTATTGAATCTCAATGTCATAGTCTCTAATTAATTCTAACCACCTTCTTTAACGTATGTTCAACTCCTTCTGCATGAAGAAATATTTAAGACTCTTATGATTTGTGAAGATTTTACACTTTTTGTCAAATAAATAGTGCTTGCATAACTTAAACATCAAAACTATAGCCACTAACTTTAGGTCATGGTAAGATAGTTCTTTTTATAAGGCTTTTACTAGCAAGAGGCATAAGCAATCACTCTTCCTTCCTGCATCAATATACAACCCAAGCCTTAATGTGAAACATCACTATAGATCATGTACTCCTTCCCACTTTTAGGCAATGCTAAAACTGGAGCCATCACTAATTTATCCTTCAGCTTCTGAAAACTTTCCTTACATCAATCACTCCACTCAAATTTCACTCCTTTATGAGTTTATCTTGTTAAAGGTGCTACTAGCCTAAAGAAGCCCTTTATAAACTTCCTATAATAACCAGCAAGTCTTAGAAAGCTTTTGATCTTCGTCATTGTCTTCGGCCTTAGCCAATTAACTATTGCTTTGATCTTTTTAAGATCTATTGATAAACCATCTTTATTTACTATATGTCCCAAGAAGGATACCTACTCAAGCTAGAATTCACATTTAGTGAATTTTGCATGAAGCTTTTCAATCCATAATCTACCCAAAGCTTGCCTTAAATGTTTCTCATGCTCTTCTTGACTTTTAGAATAAATCAAAATGTTGTCAATAAATACCACGATGAAGTTATCCAAGAAGTCCCAAAATACTCTATTCATTAGATCTATGAAGGTAACTAGACCATTTATTAACCTAAAGGGCATCACTTTGAATTCATAATGCCTGTACCATATTCTGAATGCAGTTTTTTGAATATCTGCTTCTTAGATTCTCAATTGGTAGTATCTTGACCTCAAATCTATCTTTGAGAAAATTTGTGCTCTTTGCAATTGGTTAAACAAATCATCTATTATGGGGAATGGATATTTATTCTTGATTGCAACTCGATTCAGTTCTCTATAGTTAATGCAAAGCCTTATACTCCCATCCTTTTTCTTTACAAATAGAATTGGTGCTCTCCTGAGGTGAAGTGCTTGGTTTGATAAAACCCTTATCCAATAATTCCTATATCTAACCCTTTAACTCCAGCCATTCTATAGGTACCATCCTATATGGTGTCTTAGATATAGGAGTTGTGTTGGTACCAAGTTTAACCCAAACTTGATCTCCTGGTTTAGGGGTAGGCTAGTTAGTTCATTTAGAAACACTTCTTCAAAATCTTTGATTATGGGTACTTCCTCCAATTTTGTAGGTCTACCTGAAACCACTGTTATAGTTGCTAATCTACTGTTACTTTACAACCCATAAGTAGACAAAATCAGTGGCTCTTGAACTTTTAATCAAAAAATGAAAGGTTTTTCATTTTAGGGAGTAAAATGGAACACCATGTTGTGGTTGTCTAGAGTTGCATGGTTCCTTAACAATAAGGTGACTCCTAATATGATATCAAAATTAGCCATATCTAGAACATACAAATCTGTGACCATGACTTGCCCCTACATTTCTATATGAACTCATTTAAATAACCCATCTAAAGCTTTCCCCATTCTAAGAAGCAAACTCATGCATAAAGCATCATCTAATACATTAGGTATTATATTACATGCATGCATAAAACTTGTAAACACACGAGTGTGTTGCACTAGTATCAAACAGTATTCAACCTGGTGTAGAGTTTGCAAGGAGCATACTTACCATGGTGTCGTGCTCCATAATCTCTTGGTATAGTTAATGATACAAACCAAAAACTATGTTGTCAAGCCTAAATTTTTGGTTTCCTTAAATTTAATTTGATTTCTTACTTTTTGATTAATACTAAACTCTAACCTATTTAATATTAATCATCTATTAGAAAAACTGAAAAATTTCAGTTTTTTATTTAGAAAAATTTTTGAAGTTGCCACCCGACCGAAGTTGGAAAAAGAAAAGAAACCGTAATCAATTAAGTGGATTGACTACGATTTAGCTACCAGTCTTTAATTTCAATTTAAATGAAAAATTAGAGGGTTCTGAATTCAGGGGTTAACCTATTAAACCCTAATGGGTACCACTATCTATTTACCGAAATTAGGTTTATTCTTCAAAATTATCCTTTTAACGTTTTTGAGAAAAGAAAAAATAAAAAAAAAAAAACAAAAAGAGAACAAAAGAAACTAATTTTCTATAGTTTTTATCGTCGCCCCGAAGGTGTCTATGTACCCACTAACTGAGATTAGATGATCGTAGTTTTTTCCAAAAATCTTTAGTATGTTGGTTTATTTTAATTTTGAAACTAATTGGATTTACGTTTTAATTGATTTAGTTTATTTAAAAAAAAAAAATCTAAAGGGCCCTAACTCATAAGTGATTTAAAATACTCTTTATGATACTATAACCCTTTTGTAAAAATTTCTTTTTTTATTAATTTTGATTTCTAAAGATAATTCCCTACGTAAGGATTTCTAAAAAAAAAAAAATAATTCTAAAAGAAAATCCTAGGCACATATATATATATATATGTATGTATATATATCTACACTATTACTATTGAACAATGATATACCTAAGTAAATTAATAACATCAGGAAATATACTAAATATAAAAGAAACTAATACTAAATGTTTCCTAAACTAATATGTTTATATATATGCCATTAAATAACTAAGGAACTAATAACATAATAATATAATAATAATTGAACCAACAAAAAATTTGAGGAACTGCACCTGAACTTTTCATTATGTGTGAATGGAAGTTCGTTAGCATGTACTATGGGACAACTACCGCAAGGTTAATTGGAATTGCTATCGATGGAGGCTTAGTTTGTCAACGGTTTGTGTGTGCAAGTCCTTAGGCAATGGGCAATGTGTGGCGTTGCGTGCAAGTTGGTCAATGGCATTAGAGTTCGTTGGTGAAAACGTCGGGGATTGATTTGGTTATGGGGCTGATGAGTGTGTAGAGTACAACAATGGCATAGTTGATTCATGTTCAGCCAATGAAGGAGTCGGATGCAGTGGTGTACATAGATGGAGTCAGTGCAATTGTCCTCAATCACTAGTTGTTGGAGTGATGCCGATGGCATGTACTGCTGTTTGGTGTTAAAGTTACTACTTGTTGGATTTGTTAGTGACCAACAATGGAGGCTAATCAACATCATGGGGCTACTGGTGTCCGTTGTTGTTGTATTAAGCTAATTGACGAGCGTCTTTGGCAAGCAGTAGCTAAGCGTGGAGCACAACAGCTTGTTGCTATGTAGCTGCAAATTCTGTAGTATAGTGCTTCTGTTGCGTGAGAGAAAAGGATTTGGGTTTGGTGCGCTGTGCATGGTGGTTGAATGCTGGCTGTGGTCGAGTTCAGTGGATAGTGGCCATGTAGGGAATATTAGGTTGTGGTGTTGTGTAAGAACAACAACGAAAGGGGTCGATCGAAGGAGAAAAGTTAAGTAGCTACTGTGCTGTGTTTCGGCTAATTGGAATTAGTTATTGGGAGCGTGGATGGCGAATGGCTATGGCTGATCAAATTGGCTTCAATTGAACAATATTATTGGCATTATGTCGTGACCATGGCTTACATGTGCATACTTAAGACTTGAAACTGAATTGTCTTGTTGTTGAGTAGAGGATGGATCTTTTTTTTCTTTTTGGGCATGTGTGTATGTGTGCTAGAAAAAACTCTTGCTTTATTCCATGCAATCCTTATTTATAAAACCCAAACCAAATCGTATCTATTGTGTTAATTTCAATTTGATTTGATAAAAATTAAATTAGATCCGAATTATTTATATTAATTCAAAGCCAATTTAATAAAAATCAAACTAGATTCGAATATTCTCTAGTGATTCAAATCCGAACGAAAAAGATTTGATTAGATGTTATCTTGTTTGTTTAACTCACTTTTTGTAAAAAATGAAAAAGATAGAAAAATAAAAGATACATAAGTGTTTAGCGAGATTCGAACCTGTGACTTTAAACTAACTCCATATCGAATATTCCAATGCTTATTTGTTAGGTTGTTATCCTGTGTCTTAATTTTTAGTACAATTGAATTATACTTAAAATATGCGACTTTCTAAAATAATTATTTAAACTAAGCTAAAACTAAAATTATTGACTTTAAAATAATTTATTTCCTAAAAAATCTTTGTAATATTTTTCTTTTCTCATTTTTTGGTATTTTCATCATTTTTCAAACTTTTATTATTATTCTTTTTATTTTTATTAGTTTTGAGTTAAGACCCTATTTAAAAAAAAAAAAAACTAAAACTAAAATTAAAACTATTACGGGCAAAAATTAAGTGTTTACATATGTCTAGCACTGTTTGCTTTAGTGCTCTAACTATAAGTCATCTTATTGGAGTATGTTTTAAGGTCCGATCGCAGGTACTTGAATTGTTTATTGAACCATATTTAGTTGAGCTTATGCTTCATTACAAACATTTGCTTAATGCCTTCTTTGCTTGCAAATGTAGAAAAAAATATTGGGGTAAGATTTTCTTAGTATAAGTCTTGTTACTATGACCAACCTTACCATATGAAAAATATGCTTCTTCAATCCACTTGCAATCCTTCAATTCATGTGGTCCATGATACCTAGTGCATCGAACAACTGCAATATGAGAAGAAGGGAAGGTCGAAAGAGTAGTTACTAGCCTTATTGAGGGCAACCTAAATTGAATGGCCACATATTTGGCCTGTTGCACCATTGGTCTTTTACCCTTATCTTAACATACCACTATTGGAGCTTACCTCTTGCCTAAAACAGGCTTGCCTTTAAGTACTTCAGATTCAATTATGGCTTTTCTAGTCTTCTCCATCCTCTTAACATTATTTACTACTGTAACATAAGTCTCCAATTCAAAAGTGCCCACCTTATGACTCGAGGTTAACCCCAAACCCTTGACAAACTTATTAGCCTTAGACACTTCATCTACCCTCTGTACCTCTGGTAGAAACTTATGGAAACAACTAAACTCAACTTTGTATTCTTCCACAATACGGTTCCCTTGCCTGCAATCATAATATTATGCAACTAGTTTTTCTTTAAGATTAGGAGGGAATTATTTCCTATAAAACAATTATTTGAACATTGCCTAAGTGATTGGTACATTCTTCAAATTTCTCTTTCCAACCTACCAATCTATTACTTTACCCTTCAGCATGTAGGTAACAAAAGGAACCTTCTTGTCTTTGAAAATACTAAAGCCTTCAAACACTTGCTCAACCTCGGCTATCCACTTTTCTACATTAGTAGGATCATTTGGCTTCAAGTAATATTCCTTAACTAACTATACAAATTTTTCTGAGGTGATAAATCCTCCTTTACCATAAAAGATTTCCATCTCTATCCCCTAAAATGGGAGCCCGTCCATACCTTCCATTATTGTTATTACTATGATTTTGCATCATCAGCTATTGCCTAGATATAATTCCCAATAGGGTGTTAATGGAGGTTGTTAGCTGTTGTACAACATTTCCTCCTCCAGCTTAATTCACATTCTGTTGAGGCTAAAAGGCTTGGGTTCATTATCACTAGGAACATCCTGACGACGTTTGGCTTTAGTAGCTCCGCCTAAACAAGTTGTCTTCTTAGGGGCATATTAAAGAAGGAAAAGGAAGAATACTTAAGAGAAAGGGTAGATAGAAACTTGATACAAAGGAAAAAGAAAGAAAACTTCGTAAGGAATACATATGAGAGGGATACAGGTACTATTACTAGTTCTAAATTCGTACCCCCTAACTACCCCCCTTTCATCATGCTTACTGTCCTATTGATCAATTTTCCTAGTTTCTTTTATGATTTAAAACTTAAGCTTTGATACCACTTTAGTTATAATGCCCTTGGCTTAGGACATTACAACTCTCCATGTATCCCTAACCATTTATTGACATGCTAAGCATCAATAAAAATTTAAAATGTTCAAAATGTAATATTAATTCCCAATAGTTTCATTAAATTGTGCTAATTAAACTTAAATATCATTTAATAATAATAAACATAAATCTCCACAACTGAGTTCAACTAAATACCTCCATGAAGTCTTTCATAGCATAAAACACCAACAATTACTGAGTCTAGAAATAAATAAACATCTTTCTCTAAGAATTAACTCTATAAGTGTCATTACAACTGATGTTCATCCTCATAGTAGTAATAGCATGTGTCACTCCCCAAATCCTAGTAATAGTAAGCATTATAAGGATCCTTGTAAATGATAAGTTCCTTATAAAATTTTGCATCTAAAAAAGAAATAAAGGAATGATCGTAAACGCCCACTGCATGAGTACCACAAACACATGCATGTACTATGCAATTTTACAATTCATATGTATTAATATGCAACATATATTATAACCAATAATTTATTGATTCAAAGATATATATATATATATATATATATATATACATATTCAGATTCATAGGCAACAAAGGAATAATCGTGATCCCAGTCTCAATACTCAAACGTAAATGCTACTTTAGCCCTAATAACATTATAGGCATAGGTTCATCACTTGGCCCTAATACTACCCTAACATCACAATCTCTACCAATAGGGGTTTACCATCATATAGTCCTTGTACCTTCCTAATCCTCATTGATTCTATTGGTAAGGGTTCATTATTTATGGTCTCTATACATTCCTAACACTCATATTTACTAGTGGGGGGTTTACTATCTAGAGTCCCTACACCCACCTAGTTGTTACAAGTTCACTACTCGATCCTATAACCCTAAATCTACCCCTAATCATGTTTAAGAGTAATGCCATTGAAGATAATGCCACTTAGATATCATAAGGCTGGCCTCCAGGAATCCATCATTAGATTGAGCCAAACACAAAAAGCAAGAAAATTATTTAATAGCTAGATAATAATTAAGTTCATTTACATTACTAACCCTACTAAGCATAACCAATAAGTGCGGTAAATACATCATTGGATTCTGAGCAACAAATATCTTTAACTTATAATGCTTGTTAGCACTTGAAGCATGACATAAACATATTCTTTTAAAGTCCATATGATATGTCTTTCTATTCCTCACCCCGTTATTGGTTCATCATAGAGTTCGAGATTCGAATTAAACTCCTAAAAGTATATAAGAAAGGTCAGGACAAGATTTAGGATCAAGAAAACTTGAAAAACAACAACGTAAAGAAAGGACAAAATCACAATTAGAGGTTAAGGTTCACGACTGTATTCCTTGACCGTGATTTTCTTTTAAACTTTACACCAAGACCGTATCCAAGGACTATAACCATAGTCTTAGGGTATATTCCTCATGGACCCCAAAAATTCACTCTACACTCTAACTAAAAACTTTACAAAAGGATCACGAGTAAGATCATAACCATGATCTTGCTTGTAGTTCTCTTTTTTGACATACACATCAAAATTATTTGTGTTTTGCTCTTTTAAACACCCTTTGATTCAACCCTATATCATCCTATCATTCCAAAACTTCACCCAATAGGAACTCTTATCAATTTCCTACCATGAAACATTTGGGTTCAAATCAAAATCAACAACATCAACCATAAATAATGAGTTCTCGATTAAAAAATCTCTTACCTCGATACTCTTAGGGTTTGAAGAAAACAATCTCTCCTAAAATCCAATCCTCATTGAAGACGGACTTCTTCCCTTATATCCAAACAAAAATAAATGTTTCTACTCATTTCCCTTTCTATTGATTTCCTTAACACTTTTTTCTTTTCCTTAGCTTTCATTCCATTTCCACTTATCTATGCTAAAGCCAAATACGGCGGAAAAGTAACTTCAAAATCCTTATTCTAGAATGTTAAGACATGAAGACGGACACAAAGCAAAATATTTAACGACACAAAAAATGAAGAAAAACAATTAAGTGGTTTTGATTTGCTTTAGGCTTAGCAAAGAGTAGGGTTGCAAATGAGTTGAGCTATTTGTGAGCTATTTGAGCTCAGCTCATTTAAAGTTCAGCTTAGAGCTCAAGCTCTAGTTTAAGTTTGCAAACTTATTCATTTAAGCTTGTGAGTTGATTCATTTAGGCTCATGAATAGGTTTACGAATTTTATATATATTATAAATATTATATATTATTAACATTTAAAAGTTAATATCTGTATAATATATATAAATATATAATATATAATCTAATCCTTGTTTACTATCTATTAATCTATTTATTTATATATTTCTTAATTTTATAAATTTAAGTTCGTTAATAGGTTCAAGATCGACTTGCTTTAAACTTAGCTTTATTCGAGCTCGATTAATATATGAGTTAAGTTTGAACTTAAAATAAAACTCATTACTCTAAACGAGTCAAATTTAAGCTTGATAAAAAGTTTAGTTCGAGCTTGATAAATTTTAAATAAGTCGAGCTTAAACCTATGAAAGTTTAGCTTTTCTCGTTTGTAGCCTTAGCAAAGAGGGAGTATAGTAAAAGAAAGAAGAAGAATATTAAGAAGAAGCAGTTGAAGAGTATATACAGTAGGCAATGTACTACACGTGGGGTGAATTTTGAAAGCGCAAGTAGTATGGTAACAGGAAAAATCGCCTTTTNATATAAATATATAATATATAATCTAATCCTTGCTTATTATCTATTAATCTATTTATTTATATATTTCTTAATTTTATAAATTTAAGTTCGTTAATAGGTTCAAGATCGACTTGCTTTAAACTTAGCTTTATTCGAGCTCGATTAATATATGAGTTAAGTTTGAACTTAAAATAAAACTCATTACTCTAAACGAGTCAAATTTAAGCTTGATAAAAAGTTTAGTTCGAGCTTGATAAATTTTAAATAAGTCGAGCTTAAACCTATGAAAGTTTAGCTTTTCTCGTTTGTAGCCTTAGCAAAGAGGGAGTATAGTAAAAGAAAGAAGAAGAATATTAAGAAGAAGCAGTTGAAGAGTATATACAGTAGGCAATGTACTACACGTGGGGTGAATTTTGAAAGCGCAAGTAGTATGGTAACAGGAAAAATCGCCTTTTCTGAAGGTGAATTTACTATAAGGATAAAAAGGTTTCTCATTACTAATTACAAAATAGCTTGTTTTTTTTTTATTTTTTTTTTAGTTTGGCTAAATATGAATCAACTTTTGGAAAAATGATTTTATTTTAATTTAAAATCATCTTTTTTAAATGCGGTTTTAATTATTATATCTTTTAGATTATTTTCTTTGGAGCACTATTTCTGATTTTTTTAAAAAAATTTTATATTATTATTTTTCTTTTCCCAACGAATTGTAATGAAATTGACGAAAGGGTTTCGACCAATGCTTCTTTCTTTTACTTTTTTTTATCTCTCTGTTGTTATTCCAGACCAGCGGCGGGTGAATGAGCCCAAGACAAAAGGGTCAGCCAAGCGTCCACTCAGAAGAATACGCCCACCCAGCAGAAACATGTCTATAGCAAGTAGAGCTACTCGGTTCCCTCTCTCCAGGTACTTTTTAACTTCTCCATTCTTCATGCAGTTCTCAGTCTTTTTTGGGGGTTTGTTTGATTTACTCGTTATCACTTGAAGAACTTGAAAGATCATAATTTTCTTCTTGTAGGACTAAATTATGTTCACAGTCCCTGGTTGGGGAAGGTGCAAATGTCACTAGGAGTGCATTATCTGACCCAATTCATATATATGACGTTTCTTTCTATTCAACTTCAAGACAGACTTATGCTTCTACAGGTATTGAAATGGCACCTCAGAAACCTTAAATCCTTTCTTTTGGGTTGGCTCCAACTATGTCGTTGTGGCTTGCAGGAAGTGTCGCAAATAGGATTTTTGCTCCGTATTCGGTGTTCAAGGGCAAGGCCGCGCTCTCTCTAACTCCTGTCCTCCCGACCTTCACTAAAGTCCTTGTAAGTTATGTTTCCTCTATATCATAAAACCAATGAGAAAGTTAAGATGGTCTATAGTCCATGTATCATGTTTAGGTTGCATTCATTTTGTAGAAAAAGTTCTAGAGATTCTTTTTAATTATATAATTGTCTAATGTTTTATAGTAATATCTAGAGTGTTAGAGGCTTTTAGCAGGAGTTGTGATTTTTTACTTTTTGAAATTGAAAATCATTTTTCTTACTCTTATTGATATTTTTTGTGGTGATTACTCGCCACCACAAGCCATCGAGCATTTATCTTTATCTTCTGCTGTCATTAATAGAAAGAACTACCAATTACTACAATCAATTGAGATTGCTTTCTGCCTCTGCTAAAATGAAGTTTTTTTGGTTAAAAATGCAGAATGGCTAATCTTTCTTTTTCATATTTTGGATTGCCTACTGATTTTTTTCATTTATTTTCTTCTACAGTTTACTTTTCTATGCAAATATATTCCATTTCTCTTGGTTTCAATTGTGTCCTTGTAGCATGTGTTCTAGCGGTCACTAGAAGGCAATCCTTTTATGTTGTGCATCTCTGTTGTGAACCTGTAACAAAGGCATCACCACTGGATCACATGGCAAGTGGCGCTTTTGAGAATTTCAAAACCTCTTGACAATTAATACTATTTTTCATTTCCATTATGGGATTGGTTTTAATAATGTTGGTACAATGATTCTTTGTATATCTTATTTTGGGTAAAGTATATGTGTATATCTTGTGTAATCAAGCAGCTTTTTTCCTATTTCCTTTATTGAATTATTTGGTTTTCTTGTTAAAAAAAACTCTTTGCTGCACTCCAGTCTGGCAATGGTCTCAAGGTTAATCGCCGAGGCTCCATGATGCTGAAGTTCTGGCCTGCTATTGGAGAGCGCAAATATGACTGGGAAAAGAGGCAGGTAAGTTTCTCTTTATATCTCGTCATTCCTTTTTATTCCATATTTCTGTAAGGCTTCTTTTTCTGTTTATGGTGACAATAATATTATATGGTTAAGAATCTTGAGAGCAATATATAGCATTCTGTATATATAAATGTATATATATATATATATATATGTATATAATATAGACCCCTCATTGAGTTTATACTTATTTATTTTGTTAATTTTGTGCAGCTATTTGCTTTATCACCAACTGAGGTTGGATCTGTCTTAAGTTTGGGTCCTAAAGATTCATGTGAATTCTTTCATGACCCATTGATGCAGTCAAGGTCAATTAATTTTCCCAGCACGTGATATTTGACTCTGTATTTCTTGGTTTTTCCATTTGATCAATTAATTCTCAGCAGGGCATCTTATTTGCTTCTTACCCATTGTTTCTTTGCTGTTATCAATTATAAAACACTTGCAAGTGTACTGACTAGGGATTCATGCTGCAGTAATGCTGGTCAAGTGAGGAAGAGTTTGTCAATCAAAGCTCATCCTGATGGTAGCGGCTATTTTATTTCTTTAAGTAAGTGCTTCTCTTTGCTTATTAGTTGTTCAATTGTTTTTGTTTTGTAATACTTTCATTTTCCTCCAGTATTCTTCTGCTAATATTTTGAAAATTAAAGCAGTGTTGATCTTGAGCTTTTCTCTTCTTATTGTTTATTGCATTACATCATTCTGGATGGCAAAATCATCCGCCCCCAGCCACCTCCCCCCTACTAATTCTCTCAAAATACCAGTATCTGCTTTTTTGGTTGTTGCATGCAACATTAAAATTCTGTATCACTTACCCCTGATAGATGATGGAAAGAACATCCAAAAGTTCCATAATGGCAGTTTGACTTCTAAATGAAAGAGGGAAATGCATGCAGTACAGTATTGTTAGTCCATACCAGTCTGTATGTTAATGAGTGTTCCAGAATCTAAATGTTAAAAATGACAAAAATGAGCAGATTGCTGCTCTAAATTAACTAATACGATACATTATATTTGGGAGTAGATGAATATTTTTGAGACTGTACTGTAATGACAGAACAGTTCCTAGCTAAATTTATGGTTGATAATCAGGGGTTTCCACTTATACCAAAATGGAGATGAGATGAAGATTGGATATATAAACTCAAAAGAATGTTTCAGTGCTATAAAATAAAATATTGAAAGTTTGGACATGATTGAATTGCTAGATTAACTTTTTGTCAAATTCAATGTGTGATGTGGCAATTACATGTATGTCATCATAAATTTTGAAAAATAATTTGAGCGCGTATTACTGAAAGTATTAAACTATCTGTATAGTTAAATTGGGGTAATACTTGGTAATGTAAGGGGAAAAAATGCACAAGATCACATGAAGTTTGATAAAGAATGGTTGGTATGGCATCATTAAATATAATTCTGAGGCTGAAATCATTTTGCTAGATGCTGAATGCTCTTCTTGTATTGGTAATTAGAAGGTGAACGTCTGCTGCATGGAGAATCTAAAGAAAGAACCAAAAAAATAAAAAAAAATCAAGCAGATCATGAGAAACAAAAACATCTGTAGTGATTCATCACCTTTTCTTCTAGTCATTCTAGTCTAGTTTGGAATAATGTGTCAGTTAATTGACCTTGTCATTTTGTCGATTGGAGTAATGTGGTTACTCAGGTAGAAACTTGCTTTTGCTGGCTGTATATACTTTATTTGGCAAGCAAGGAATAGAGGAATGGTGTCATGGGCCAGGGAAATGGATCTAGTCATGGGTCAGGCGCACAAACAAATTGTCAAGTATGACTCATTTGCTTTTGTTAAATTTCTGTTATTTATTTTGGATAAGCTGAGGAGATTTCTTTAAGTTGAAGATAGTGTGTACAGAAAAGGGTAATTACCCTCCATAAGAGTAGACCAAACCAAAAAACAAACACTAGTAGTATTAAACAGAGTTTTATACGAATATGAATCCTTTTCCGAAAAATAATACTGAAAAGGGCTCCATGAGGAAAATATTCTGTTTATGGTATAGTAAAGGCACATGTGAAGAATGCACCTTTACTTTTTGATAATTTTTACTTTGTATGCGCTTTCAATGTAATTTTATAGCAAAACTACATGCGCTTTCAGTTGTATTGAAGGCGCATGTAGTAGATGTATCTTTAAAACAATTCATGCAATTGAAACATTTACTTCCACCTACAAATTACAAGCTGAATGATAAGTTTACTACAAAAGTTGATTATATAAAATAATAGTCGATGAGATGCCTCAATAAAAATGGTAGGCAAAATAAAACTCAAGGCATGGAATGATTATTCGTTTACCATAGAAGTCGATTATAGTAAAAAATAATTGAAAATTGAAAATTGTAATGTTGTGACAAGAAAAGAATGCCACAAACTGTTATCTTTGATGAAGGCTAAACTGCGTTTCGAATAATAAGTATATATGCAAAAATTGTTATGTCTTAATGTTAATACAAGGGTATAAATAAATAACAAAACATATCTACTGTCGCTTATATTGTGTGAAGCTCTTGATGGCATGGGACATAAGCGATTGCCTTTGGCCATTCTGTGACTGCATAGGCTAAGGAGGTGTATTGTCAAGATCGAGATCCTTGTGAGTGACTGAGTCGACTGGAGGGGTTGGTTGCAGTTGAGTTACTCTCTCACCTATAGAGGATTACGTGTAGGTAGAGCGTTGCTTTTGAGATGCTAATGAAGCCGTGAGATTAAGATAACGTTGAAACTTGAAAGTTATGTAAGAGCTAGATCTGACTCTAGAGTTGGATTCAGCTCTTAAGATAGAGGTAACTCTTGATTTGAGGTATGTACCATATTCTACGCTGATTTGGTCGAGGTCTATTAATTGATGCCCATGTGGTGGCACCATCATCATTGAGGTCTCTCCAATTACATTCAGATCGAGCCTTACCTCCTTAAACTCAAGCTTTGCCATTAGGTGGTGCATGAGGAGTCAGTATATTGTTGTTTGCAAGTGGTCATTGCTCCTCATTGTGGTCTATATGGAGTGGCTATTGTACACTCTTGTAATGTGGGTAGAGGATAAGGCTATCGTGTTACTCGACGAATTGTTGTGTTCTATCTACATTATCGAGTGCTATAGGATAGTTAGGTGTCAGTCGTACATCCCCAAATGAGTCTACTTGAAATAAATAGACATGTAGGTATCAGAATATATAATGGTAAGCATGTATGAGTATAGAAACAATTAGACGATTATACATGTACTTACTAGTTGATCAATGATAACTCCCTGACATATAATGTAATGTTGAGTGATTTGTCTATACCCTAGTTTATTGCACGGGTACTCTGGTCATGTATTAAGAATCCGTGCCTTTGACCCTAAACCTAGAGATATACAACATGTGTATTGATCTAATCAACATCTGTCCTATCTTGAAGGTAGGTAAAACGTGTATATCTCAGACTTTCATCTTTCTACTAAAGCTATGGTTAGGTGCCAATTTAACATGATAAATGGAAGCTGTGTAATACCCGAAAAACTAGCCTTTCGAACATAAGGCTCTAACTTAGGATGTATGAGAATATCTTGCTCTTATTTACATAAGGATATTTCACTGTGCCGTACTCGTAGTGTATAAATAGCCTTCTACACAAATGATCGATTGAGTTAGCAAGTAATACAACTTTTATATAAAATTAAAAGTACATGAGAATGCTGTTATTGACATTGCCCTCTCAAATGGTCTGTAAATGGTGGTTAGCCTGTCTTTTAAGTATGCATGTATCGATAGGTTTCTACTCCATCTATTTTGCAAACACGAACGAACATGGTTATTAGACGTAACAATGTGTTATCTATTTTTGCTTATGCATGAAGTGTAACATAATGCTTAGATGGAAAAGCAATATTTATCAGTCTTATTAATCTCAGGATACCTCTTTATTCTGTCTTTTTTGTCCACATGTGTTGCATTTGGTTCTATTTAACTGCTTCTTAATATCCATCTTCATATGATATTGCTTACGCTTAAGTTTACCTTTTTTGTGTAGTAAGTTAGTGTTTCGGTAGAGATCGGGGAAGTTAACTTGAGGCCAGTTTAGCTCGTTACTAAGTGAGTAGAAATGAGATTAGTAACACTATCTAGTTCGCCCATTTATACCATGATCCTATTGTTGATTTGTTGTCAAACCTTATACTTATTGTAGCAGCACATGTATAGGAGCAAGGGATTTTATATATTTACTACTTTTGACACGTGCATGTGTGACTTTTGAAATCAACCTTATATGTCCTTTCTCTTCTCTTTAAGTTTGTCCTCGTCATTCGACTGCAAATCAAAATCTGAAAAAGGGTGTTTTGAAAGCTGGATAATATAACTTTATATGCATTGGCTTGCCCTTTGTATGTTTCATACGTTTGTCGACTGTAGTTGGTGTAGATTTTGCTAGATTTGATTGTCTCTTTGGCATACTTATGTCTTTTTTTTCAATAAGCAACACAGTTGTAAAATATCTTCATAACTAATGCACTGATGGGTAATCTAAGTGCCAATTTCAAAATGGAGTTATAACTCTTGATAATGTTTGATGTTGTGTATTTAAACAGTAATGTCCATCACATTGTCAAATCATGTAAGATCGTCCTCCTTAGTTCATCCCAATTGCTCCATGAAGCATTTGAATTTCCTTTTCTTTACTTGAATACTTACAAACCAAACAAGTTTTTTGCACAATTGGTTTTTATGGGTCATATTGAAGTTCTCGATAATGTTTGATGTTGTGTATTTAAAACGGTAATATCCATTATATGCAAGCATATACTTGTCTAAATCTATATTATCAAATCATGTGAGTGCATCCCCCTTAGCTCGTCCTAATTGCTTTATGAAGCATCTGAATTTCTTTTCCTATGCTTGAACACTTACAAATCAAATAAGTTTCTTGCATAATTGGTTTTTGTGGGTTATATTGAAGTTACTAGCAACTTGTTGCAGGCAGTATTTCTAAACTGCAAACGAAGATTACAATCCTACTGATGGTTTCTTGTATGCGAAATCAATACCGAATGTTTCGTCGGAGATAAGATATAAAGATTCCCCCTTTTGACCAACTATGTGGACTTTAAGCGTCTGAAAGAACCACTTCCAATTTTTTGCTGATTCCATGTCAACTAGAGCAAAGGCTAATGGAATTATTGAATTATTTTCATTCACGTTATATGCCATCAACAACTTATGTCTATACTTGCCGTATAAGAATGTGTCATTGATACATACATGAGCCTGACAGTATTTGAAGACTTCTATACACGGTTTGAATGTTTAGAAAGCTCACTTAAACTTAGACTCATCTAATTTCGGTTAATTACTCTAGCCTCAATTCACTTGTGTTCTTGGATTATTTATTTTTATTGCATTCAATAATCTCGGTAACTCATTATATAACTTCTCCTACTTATAGTATACCATTTCAATTGCCTTCCTTTTGGCCTCGAAAACTTTCCTATTTTTTATTGTATATTCATACATATTTTGCACATTAGCTACAAGATCTGATATCTTTACATCGAGATTATTCCATAAACTATTAATGAATAGCTTAACCATGATGTTGCCTTCAATCTGAGGGTGGTCTTGATTCATCATGGGGTCACATAAATGTGCGGTCTTTTTAAAATTGTGATTTTGAAAAGACTCATTACCTTTTTTAGATAAGCTTGTAGTCTTCACTTATAATCTTCTTATAATAAACTGTATAAACAGTTGGTTTCAATATCTCAACATGAAAATTACAGTGGTTTCTTATGTAAAACGACTTTATCGCGTCTATGAGATCTTTTTTTGTGTTGAAACATATGCCGATACTCAAGTCATCGGAATTGTTAATGTTGCTGCATATTTCGTTAATGTTTCTCTCAAATGTTACGTATCTACTGCTGTCATATTGGTTATTGTAAAATGAAATAAGATCTCTTAGAAACCTATCCATCGGTTCATTTATTTATGGAAAGTCCTTAAACTAATTGTTGGACATTGTTACACGAATGGGATGATGGGATTTGCTTAAGCCATCTTCGTGTAGTAACTGGATTAGAACATTACTGCCAACAACATTTAGTCTAACTTAGGTTCTCCTAAATCCTCACAATCCTCGCAACCCTCATCTTTGAGTTTAACATAATCCTCATCACCATTCCCTATTGCCTTTTCCTGTCCCTCATCGTTGACATTTATGTTCATGTACATTTTTTTCCACATACGGGTCATAAAACTCTATGTTTGATAATAGGATTTAATGCTTTGTCAAGCTATTCTTCTATAATATCGACGTGCCTATACTTGGTGAAATTCACGTACGATTCATTTGACGTATTTACGTTCGTCTATTTCACACTGATCATTGTAGACTATACATGGGGTGTCAGAAGTGTCAAATTGTTTAACTCATGTATTTCATGCTCGACTTGAGCACTCGATTTCGCGTTGTGCTTTATGTATAGTTCTTGAATACTTTGTTATTCAAAAAACTTGGTCATCTCAATAAAACTCTCAACATTGTTATTGTTTCTAATGACCATCAATTTGCAAGCAACCTTGGCATAATAGAAAAAGGGATGCTTGTGCACAATTTCAACACTATTCGTGTTAACTCTAGCTCATCCATAAATTTTTTGAATGAAATAAGAGAAATTTAAATCCTTCCTAATTTTTAGCTTTTTAACGAGTTCCTTGTTATACTCTGGTCCTTAATTACTTATTATAATATTTTCATTTATATAGATAATAACTCTCACGTAATCTACCATTTCTACCTTAGTAATGGCACAATAAACCGAAAATTTAGATGATATAAAATATTTCATCTATACACTGAACAAAATTTTAATAAAATGTATAATGTCATCTTGTTAAACTGCGTAACATACTATCTAACTTCAACTCATTAATTTTACCAAATATATTGTGAGCATAAAAAAAAAAAAAAATTTTAATATACACGCTAAAATTTTCCATATCCATATTCGTATAACTTATCTATCAAATCATAAAAAATGTTTTAATACGGACAAAATATAAAAGATTTTCATGAAATATCAATAAATTTGACAATTTACGGTACATTCATTATTATTTAGTATATGTAATATATTAATATTTTTTTTTCTTAAGAAAAAATAGCTTATAGTATGGATTATTACTAAAATAAAAAAAAAATTTACGAATGTAAATTATAGATTATTATTTGTTTTAGATGTATACCAATGTAAAAAAAATATATGGGCACTTCAATTTTGTGCTTCCTTCTATTTCTTTTGTATTTTAGAAATTTTAGATTTTTAGTGTGGTGAAAATGAGGGCAGGCCTTATGGATTTGGGTTTATGTAGATGGTATATGCACATTCTGTATAAAAATTATCAAATTTGCATTCACTTTCACTATATCATAATTATAATATTTTTTTCATGGGACCCTTTTCCATATCTTTTTTCAGAAAAGACCCTATATTTGTATAAAATTCTTGTCAAACAATGCACCATAAAAGGGTGTACGCCTGTGACAAGTGCAATTTTTGCTCCATCTGTAGCATACATAAAAAGCTGAATTTTACTATGGACATATTCCACTTCTAAGGCTTAATTCTCTATATTTCTCTCATTCCTTTCTTTCCATACACAGTACATTAATGCCCCATAAGCAATCTTCCACCGTGGTCTCATGCTATATGCAGAAGCAGCACAAGCAATGTGAAACTTTCTGTTAGATGAACATTAAGAGGCCATAGATGCTGGAATTGGAGTTTGACCTGCAGAGATTTTGCAAGTTTGCTTTTTAAGAAGAGATGCTAATGTGTCTCTGTCCTTTATTACATAGATTGCGTGTATTTTCTTAAATCAGCTGCCAAGACTTAAGTTTATCATTTTATAGTCTCTCTTTCACAGTAAGCGGCATCATAAAAGCATGCGTAAGCAATGATGCTTATGCCAGACTAGATGGTACCAAGACATTGATTGCTGATGGGTAGAAGTATGCTTCCTTAATAGATAGTGGATTGTTTGTCTTGAGCCTCCACGCTAGCCCATCGCTTTGAGATGGATTGGGCATGTAACTAGAGCTTAAATCTCTCCTCACCGACTCCCCAAGTTCACGTGAAGGCTAATTTCAAATTCTTCCATCTACCATAGAGTATAAACAAGTCTCTTTTAGCCAACCAGATGAATAAATATTTTGTTCTCCTATCCGATCCACCAAAAGGAGAACCTATACTCATCCTCAACTTCCTATCAGAGTATAGTCTTTACCAGGAGTCTTAGTTGCAGTTTTCCTCTTTGACTAGGATACATCAGTGGGCATCTTGACATTTTTAGAATGCATCCAACTTAGGCATAGAGAATCCTCACATCAATGGTTATCTACTCAAAGGTTGGAGTTCGAACAAATTGGCTCATATGATTGATTTTCCTTGTTACTATTCCAGCCTTTCTTACTAGCAACTATGGGGAAATTGGGTTGAGGACAAAAGGAAAACCCAAGTCTCTTAAGCTATATGTATTCTAAGAACTAATTTGGAATAATTGATGAAATTTTTCTTGCTCGTTATATTAGTCTATTAGAACTACTTATTTATACAAGCTTTTCAATGGTACCATGGTGCTATTAAATGCTATGTTTATATGCAGGTGTTGCTAACAACATCTTAAAGACCAATGAGCGTTTAACAGTTCCTGTCACAACTGCAGAGTTTGCTGTGATGAAGACGGCTTGCAGCGTATGTCCTTATCAACTTTTAAATTCCTATTGTTCTAGTTCATTATGATATGATTAAGAAAATTTCTTTTTGTGTCTTTGAATTAAATCTCTACCATGTAAAGCTTCATCTATATGCCTAATGCATCCTTTTATAATTGTTAATGGAAAACTTGGGCTTAATGACATTTATTTCTGTAAACATGGATGCCATCCAATTATGTGCTGAAATTCTGATTTTCCTCTCCTCCACTTTAGTTATCATCACTTTCTTGCATCTCTTCACCACCAAGAAAAATGTGAAAAAGTGCAAAGAAAGGCAGCTTTATTACAACATTTCTTAGATTTTACTAACCAGCCCCAGTTCCCCATACCCAAAAAAAAGCTAAATTTACAGCTTGAATAATAAACAAATGAGGGGAGCAAAGTAGAAACAAACTAATCCTTCTTGACTGACTATAGAGTTAGAGTACACAAATTTCCGGGAATTACAGAGAATTGAAGTGAAATTCTAGGTGGGTTTATGATTGAAGCTTAGGTGAAAGTAAATACCTGAGCCACTTGCTCAGCAGCAATGCCTTAACCAAGCTTCGGCTTAGTTTAAAAAATATCAGGTCTGTCCATAACTAACTGAACTCCCATTTATAGTCTTTTGACATGGGAAGAGTCAAGAATCTTCTAGAACTTCGGCCACTAAACTAACTAAAGTTAAGTCTCTTGTGTAACTACTTCTATATACAGTGACATGGACCCCTAAGCATCAGTTCTGTGTGCTAAAAGCAGACAACCTCAGCTAAACAGCAGGGGCTTTAGGGGCAGCCTTATCATGCCTCTTAAACACAGTCAAAATAGGGGGTCCGACCTTTGGTGATGTATCAGTTCCTTCCCTGTCCTCAAGGATAAAATCTAGATATTGTAATTGAAACGAGGAACTATCCATCCAAGAAGCCTCCCAAGAAGACTAGACTGCCATTGGACAAACAATTGAGGAATTTTAATAATATGCTCAATCAAAAATTGATGGCCAAATTTTTGTTTTTTTTAATGAAAGATGTTCTAGGCTACTCTCTCTCTCTTCAAAATGTAGAGAGAGAAAATCTTCTCTTTTGACTCCTTCCCGTCTCCCTTTTTCCAAACCTCTCTTTTACCTTCTTTGCCTCTGTTCTATCACCTATCTACTCTCCACCCATCTTCATCCCGTTTAGTCCCTCTTTTTCGCTCCTTCCCCACCCACCCAGCCACCCACCCTTCCTCCCTCTTCCATCTCTAAGCTTCTTGCACCTCCCTACCAAAACCTTAATCCCAACTTTTTCTCACTTCTTCAAATCCTAACCCTAACTCAACTCCTCTGACTGTAAGTCGGCACCTCATGTTACCCTAACCTAAAACCTTTATCGTAAACCCTAACCCTATCCTGCAAACCTTAACCTATATACCTAACCCACCTTTGTTTTTGTTTTCCTTTTAGCCTGTGGGTGTCTCAATGCGCGGTAGCTTAGCCACTAAGAGCTTTAAGGGGGTTTAGAGTGGCTAGGGAGATGGCCCAAGTCCCAAGGGGGTCTCTTCTTCGCACTTAGATAAAGGAAAAGCCAAAGTTTCTATCTTCAAAAGGCTTAGCTTTTAAAACACTTAGTTTGCCATATTTGAGGGGTCTCATTAGCCGCTGGACAGTGTTACTTCTTTTGGTAATAGTACCTTGAATGAGTTGGATGAGGTCTTGAATAAAGTAGAGGCAGAAGTCCTCCTTAAAAATCCTTTGCATCAATAGCCTAAGTCTTATGTCGAGACATGTGTACCTGGATAGGCCTATGCTTCCCTTGAGTTCAAGCTTCCCTTTATCCCTCCTCTCCTTTGTGGCAGTACTTCTAAGGATACTTGATGTGGAAGAAGACAGGGCATACTATTGGAAGTCTACATTGGTGGGGTACTTCCTGTGTTGGAAATTACCTTTTTCGCTGGTCTAATCAATAGCCATGTGACTTTGGTTTCATTCGTACTATAGCAAATAAAGAAGGTTTTGTTTACTTTCGGTTTGCTAAGGACTCTGATTTCACAGCTATCCTTGAGAAACCTTGGTTTTTCAACCAAAGGCTTCTTATTTTGCAAAGATGGAGGGAGGGCATGCCTTTAGAAATCCCTCTAACCCTTTGAAATCCCAGTTGGGACACTTCTTTCTTGCATTCATTGCAAGTTCCAAGATGTAGAAGGGTTGAGCTACATTGCTAGTAGAGTTGGGCTTCCTCTTAGAGTTGATACTCTCACTGCTTCTAGGAATTGTGCAAACCAAGCACACATTCTTATTGAACTTAATGCACAAGAGGATCTGGTTAGCCATGTTGAAGTTGAGTGGGCTGATGGCTTTACTGCAATGGTGAAAGTGGAGTACCAATGGCTACCAAAACGTTATGCTGAGTGTAAGGTCTTTGGCCATGCATGTCTCTCTTATTGTGGCCATAAGCAACCTTACTTCTAGAATTTCTATTGCTAGAGAAGCTGAATGGGTTAGGGTGAACAAGAAGAGTAATGTATAAATTTGTGATTGAGGTGGTGAAGACAAGGTTTTGCCCTTGGAAGGTTCCCCCAAAGTACAAGTGCTTGACTTAGTTAGTGAGGAGGTGGTATGCCCTCTTAAAGTTGCTTTGAGCAAGCTTGTTGAGGAGGTTCCTTATGATCTAGAAGACTAAGTTAAAATTGCAAAGGAATTTAGTCCTAACCAGCTGCCATGAAAGGAGGGTAAGGCAGTAGACCAGTGTTTAGATGAGGAACCCATGTGTCTGAAATACCTGAAAATGATGATATTGAAAAATTGGATTTAGAAGGGTCAGCCCATGATTTTGAGGAGGAGGCATTAGAAATTGATGAAGTGATGAATATTTCCTTAGTGGCCTTAGTTATCAAAAAAGCAAGGCCAAGGCCTTAGGGGTTTGGCTCTAGAAGTGGGTGGAGTTCTAACTCATTCGACAAACAAAAGAAGCAACCTCGTAACAGGAAGAAATGCACTTTCAATTAGTGCTTTTCCCCTCCTTTTTTGTATATATTTATGGATTTAACCTCTTTGAATGTAAGAGGGATCAGTGATCCCATTAAAGCTAAAGAAGTAAGGAAGATTTGTATGGAAACTGGAATTTCTTTTATTGGATTATTGGAAGCAAGAGTAAACTCACAAAACTAAGACTTGATTAAGTTTAAAGTGGGACCCAAGTGGTCCTTTGCAAAAATTGGTTAGCACGAACCTGCATGTGGATATGCTAGATCCTAAGGGTTTCAAATGTACAAGTTGAAGTGGAACATGCCTATTTTATGCACACTATTGAAACTTTGCTAGCAGTGAGTATCTCCTGTGCTATCACCTTTGTGTATGGCTCAAATTGTGACAATCTTAAGAAATCCCTTTGGGAAGGCTTACTTTCTCTTCCTCATAGCATAGTTGAATCATACTCCTTAGGTAGTTGTCGATGATTTCAATATCTCAAAAGATGTATTAGAAAGACACTATGGGAGGGTTGTCCTTGCTAATGCTATGGTAGACTCAGTTAACAGATCTCAAATTTATGGGGAATTATTTTACCTGATTGAACAACCAATTAGATAGTTCTATTCTTCGAAAATTAGATAGAGTGTTGCTTAATGTGACTTGGCTCACGTCTTTCCCAAGAACACAAGCTGTTTTTTCACCTCCTGGCTTATCTGATGACTTCTTAGCATCTATCCTTTTGGATTGCCACTCATGAGCTAAGTGCATCCCATTCAAGTTTTTCAATTTTTGGGCTAACCACGAAGCTTTTCAAGGGCTAATATTTGAGGTGTGGAGGGAACATATTTTGGGCTCAAAGTTGTTCCAAGTAATATCTAAACTAAACCTCCTTAAAAAGGATCTTAAGTAGCTAAATAATGTGGAGTTCTCTAATCTGCCATCTTGTGTTATGGCTGCAAAATCTATTTTGTCTCCTCTACAAGCGGTTATCTTGCAAAATGGTAATGTTTCACTTATGGAAGAGGAGCACAAAGCTTATAGATCTTATTATTTGCTAAGGGGAGCCAAATAATGCATCTTTAGACAGAAAGCCAGAGTCAACTGGCTTAAGTTAGCTGATAAAAACACGACTTTCTTTCACAAGGCAATGACTAATCTCCATAATAGAAGCGCCATACACTCACTCAAAAGGCCTGATGGGAGTGAAGCAAAGGGTGACCAGCAAGTTCATGATGAGGTGGTAAGGTATTTCAAATGCCTCTATGAACATCATGAGTTTTTCCCAGCCTTGGATGAAGTAAAAGACTTCGTTTCCTGGAAGTTAAATAACTTCCAAATAGATGAGTTAAAGGCACCCTTCTCAGAAAATGAAATTAAGGCAGTCTTTTTTGCCCTGGCAAATGAGAAAACACAAAGGCCGAATGGGTACACAACCAAATTCTTTAATTCTACTTGGGGGCAAATTGGTAAGGATCTCATTGCTGCTATCAAAGAGTTTCTCACCTCAGGTTTTATTCTGAAGAGCTGAACAATACTATTATTACACTAGTTCCCAAAGTTTCGAGTCCCTCTTGCCTTAATAAGTGTCGTTCTATTGCATGCTATAACGTGATTTATAAAGTGATATCGAGAGTCCTAGCAGCTAGACTAAAGAATGTCATACCAACCTTGGTAGGGAAGGAGCAAGCTGCCTTTGTATGTGGCTGAAGAATCAATGATAATATTTTTTTGGCCTAAGAGTTGATGATTGGCTATCACAAACCCAAAGGACCAGCCCGGTGTGCACTGAAAGTTGATATCCAAAAAGCTTATGACACAGTTAATTGGAGTTTCTTGCTCAAAACTCTAGAGTGCATGTGGTTTCCTCCACATTTTTGCTGTCTCATTGAGTAATGCATCACTACAGTGAGATTTTCTATAAATGTTAATGGAGAACTTGTAAGTTTCTCCCTAAGTAAGAGAGGACTAAGGCAATGAGATCCCATCTCTCCATATTTACTTGTCCTTGGTATGAAAGTATTTTCGAGCATTCTTCAATAAAGGGCATCGAACCCAAGATTTACCTTCCATTGGAGCAGAGAGAATTACTCATCTTTATTTGCGGATGATCTCCTCTTGTTTGCTAAAGCAGATTTGGTATCTTCTGTATTCATGAAGCGCTCTCCAGCTATTTCATTGGATCTCTGGCCTTGCTGTCAATGAAGGGAAAAGTAGAGCTTTCTTCTGTAATGTCCAACAGGAGACTAAGGATGTAGTTCTGGCTATTCTAAACTTTAGTGAAGGGACTTTGCCTGTTTAATATCTTGATGTACCACTTATTTCCACAAAGCTGAGGAAGCAAGACTGCTAGGTTTTACAAGACAAGATCTTGGCTCACATTTCCTCATGGACTTTGAAGTTTTTGTCATTTGCTGGTTGGCTACAGCTGATTAAATCAGTCCTATTCTCAATCCTAGTGTAATGGTGCTCTACCTTCATCCTCTTGAAGTTGGTCATCTTGCAAATAGAACAAAAGTTGCAAAATTTCTTGTGGAGCGGTTGACCAAACATCTCTACAAAAGCAAAAGTAAAGTGGGAAGAGATATGTAAACCGAAGAAGGGTGGAGGTCTAGGAATTCCCAAACTTGCCTTATGGAATAAAGCTGCTAAAGTAAAGCACATGTGGTACTTATGTAAAGAGGATTAGAATGGCTTATGGGTCAATTGGATTCACTCAACTTATCTCAAAGGACGTAGTTTTTGGTTTGTTAGACCACTGGCTTTTTTTTCTTTGGGCTGGAAAAAACTCAAAAAATTGCAGCCTTTAGTTTGTGAGCAATTCCTTTGGAAAGTAAATGATGGTTTGTCTATTTGTATTTGGACTGATTTTTGGCTACCTTTTGTTCTTTTGGATGCGCTATGGTGCATGAGAAATTGTACAATTTAGACTTCGTAGCTTTGCTAAGCTTTTTTCCTTGATGGAAGATGCAGATTGGAGCTTACCTCTAGGTGCTATATGGGAGAATTTACAAATCCTAAATTCCATAAGGCCCAAGCCTTCCATCTTACCTTGGTGAATTTTCCATCAAAAGCTATTATGAGTTTTTAGTCCTTTCATCTTCTGTTGTTGTGTGGCATAAAGTCATGTGGAACCAGTCCTCTATTCCTAGACATGCGTTTATCCTTTGGTTGGCATGGTTAGGGAATCTGCATACTTTGGATAGGTCAATGGCGTGGGGCGTTGTGACCACTACCACGTTTTATTTGTGCGAGTAAGGACATGAAGACCACTTTCGTTTGTTTTTCAATTGCCCGTTCTCCTCTCAGATGTGGATAATTGTTTCTGATAGCCTTGCTTGCCTACCCACCTATTTGATTAGGCAGGTATTACTTTTGCTCTTATTACTTTTGCTAACTCCTAATAAGCTCGAATAAAATTGTGAAGAGTGTCCCTTGCAGCCATTGTATGTTGCATTTGGAGAACTTGGATAGCGTTTACTTACGAAAGCAAAGCCCTCATTCACACACTTTAGCTAAGCAAATTTTAGCTTATTTTAACCTTAATTAAATGAGTTTACTCTTGTTACCCACAGTGTTTTTGTTTGCTTTATACACGATAGAGTAGCTGTGTATATCCTTCCCATCTTTTGATGATCGTAAATCTTTTCTTACTTTTATTGAAATTTAATTATCCCAAAAAAAAAAAAAAAAAAAAAGCTAGTCGAATCCTTAAATGGTTGGTTTGGTAGTTAAGATTTAAGACAAATCGATAAGAACTTGATTCATGTTTTTAAAGGTAGTTGGTCACGATACAGCCATACCTCTTTGTTACCCTAAAAAAAGGAAAAAAACCCAAAGGAGAGCAAAAATATCAGTATCAACAATACAATCATCGAGTATATCAAAAGCCACAAGTGTAGAGCCAACTAATTGTTTGAACAATGAGATGTGAAAAACCGCATTAAGTTTTCAATTAGGTGGTAGTTGAAGCTTGTAAGCAACATTCCCAATACACTCCAACACTTGATATAGCCTAAAATACTAAGGGGGAAGCTTAGAAGTGATTTTACCCAAAATTGTCCTTTAAAAAATATTGCAATTTCCAACCTCAACCACCACCCCCCCCCCCCCCCAAAATAAAAAAAGTCTCTTTAACTTGAAACTCCACGTCTTCAATGTTCATTAGTGTTATCACAATTCCTCAATTGAGCTTACTCTAAATTACGATGCAAAAATTGCAAAATTTCATCGTTAGTATGCAAAGTATCTCTCAAAGCTGCCATTGAGATTTCCCTATCCACAAGAGTTGCTAGTGAAGGTGGAGGATAGCCATAAACAATTTTAAAAGGTGTGATTTTTGTTGAGGGATGACATGAGATAATATAGCTATATTCTGCCCAAGGAATCTGCATAGCCCGTTTCTTGGATTGATCTGAAACAAAGCACCTCATATAGCATTCCAAGTATTGATTTAAAACTTGTGTTTATCCATCCATCTCTAGATGATAAGTTGTGCCAAATGAAGCTTAGTGCTCATTTGTTGAAATTACTCTCACTAAAAAGAACTCACAAATAGTGGACCAAATCATCAACAATAGTCCTAGGCATCCATGCAACCGCACAATCCTCTCAACAAAATGTTCAGCCATTATTTTTGTGTTATGGTTGCTTTAAGAGCAAAAATGATTATACTTTGAGAAATGGGCAACAAAGATCAGCACTACATCATATCATTTTGACTTTGGAAGTCCAAAAATAAAATCCATTGCATATCTTCCCAAATTGCATTGGGAATAGGTAGTGGAGAAAGTAAACCATCTAAGGACAAAGTTTGATACTTATGACGTTAATAATTTGTAAATAAGGCTACGTATTGCTTTATGTCCTTTTTGAGACACATCCAACTAACAAAAGATGCAATTTGTTGATAAGTTCAGAGAAAACCTGCATGGCCACCCATAAGGGTAGCATGAAACTCATGCAAAAAAATGTTCACCGATTTAGATTTAGCTGGTACAATCAATCTTCCTTTGTAATACAACAGATCCTTTGCCCATTGAAAGCTAATTCCCACCAATTTTCCTTCCTTGAGCTGATGTACTTTGGATGGCAAGAATGGATCAAGACAAACGGTTTCAGTGATTTATTTCAAATCCATCCGAAATGGACCCCAAAAGGCAGTAAGCACCAGATCATCTTGTGAATCATCTTGTATGCATGACACAGCATTAGTGGCTTTGTTCTCATGTTTGCTCTAGTAATGCATTTCAAAATCATAGCCTGATGGCTTTATTTACCGGTTTGTTGATCTGGTGTTGTAACCCATTGAGGCAACAAGTACTTCAAACTCTTGATTGGTCCTTGTAACAAATTTTTTACCTAATGAATAGGGTCTTCAATGATTTATTGCAGCAACTAAAGCCATAAGTTTTTTCTCATATATGGATTTGGCAAAAAGTTTTATTGGCTAAAGCTTAACTAAAGCAAGCTGTTGGTTGACTATTTTGTTGTAATAGAGCCCCTAACCTTCTTCCTGAAGGATCATGTGCAAGTACAAATGGTTGAGAAAAGTCCGACATAGCAAGAGCAAGGGTATTGATGAGTGCCTACTGCAATTGGACAAATGCATCAGCAGCTTTAGTCCAATTAAAGCTTCCTTTTTGCAACAAATCGGTCTACGCATTTCCTAGAATAGCCTGAAAGACCAAGAAACCCCCTTACTCCCTTGACTGTTTTAGGAATGGGCCACTCAGGAGCACATTTCACCTTGGTTAGATCCAGTCTTACTCCCTCTGCAAGTACAACTTGCCCTAAGCATTCCAAAGAATGTTGGCTAAATGTGCACTTCTTGTTGGTTGAGTGGTTTTCCCTCAGGAGTTGCAACACCACCCTTAGATGCTCTAAATGAGAAAGTAAATCCACACTATACACCAACATGTCACTAAAGATGACAAGTACGATATGTCAATGTGGCCTAAACATATCATTTATAAGTGTAGCTGGAAGTCCAAAGGGCATAACAAGAAATTTATAATGATCTTGATGAGTTAGAATATTGTTTTAAGGACATTCGCACCAGCAACTGCTATTTGATGATAGCTAGCTTTTAAAAATATCTTAGAAAAAATTTGTGCACCATGTAATTTATTCAATAACTCTTCAATCACTAGAATATGATATATATCCAATACGATAGCCTCATTAAGTGCTTGATAGTCAATGCAAAACCTCGAATAACAATCTTTTCTCTTTACAAAAATTAATGGCCTGTAAAATAGACTAGTACTCGAGAGCATTTTCCCCATAGCCAAGATATCTTGCACCATTATTATTATTTTTATTTTTCTGTTCAAAATTGGGCATATCTATAATGCCATGCACTGATTGGCCCCTTAGAGGAATTGTATGATCACTATTACAGGTAGGCAAGTCACTTCTTTCCTTAAAAACATCCTCAAAGCAAGCACAAGAGGATCAACAGTCTGTTCAATTGTAACATCAACATCACAACATCATTTGAAACAGAATCCACTAACCATAACCATCCATCTCAATATCTTTCATCTTGCACAAGGACTTATAAGTAATTGGAGATCTATGTAAAGTTAGATCTCCAACAAATAGCTTTTTACCCAATGAAGTAGAAATCTTCATGGTCATGTTAAACTAATTCACCTTGACCTCACCAAGTGTTTGCAACCAAGCCACCACATGAATCATGTCAACACCCCCCAATTGAAGCACAAAACAATCTATAGAGATGTTCAAGTTAGAAACACACGAAAAAACAGCTATTTTTTTTTGGGTAAATTCGGATTGTTTTTATATATATATATATATATATATATATGTATTAAAAAGATTGGATGTACAAGAAGAAGCCGAGTTATTCATCCACAAACAACGAAAACAAAAACTTGTGTTTGGATAACTTCGCTTAACACTATGCGCTCATTGTCCCTATACATCAATGAAAGAACAAATATTCTTTAGCTAAAACAAAAGGTGAGGTGAGTTGAGCTCCGAAATGTCTAGAGTTTCGTTCTTTCCAAATGAAATAAAAGGTAACTGCTGGAAGTCTTTTCCATTTAGTAGCATCAATTCCTAACAGAGCTTCAACAAAAGTGGTCAAAGATGGAGACAACAAAATCCTATCCATTATCGATATATGGGATCTGAGGAGCTCCGCCCAAATCTCTTTAGTAGTAACACACTTAATGAAAAGATGCATATGGTTTTCCTCTTTAGAAGAGCAAAAATGACAACAATTCTATCTAGCGATATCTCAGCTAAGAAGCTTATCTTAGGTAAGGAGTTTGTCTCTCGTTGCTAACCAGAGTATGAACGAGTGGTGTAGAAGAATATCTTTGTTCCAAATAGCTTTATGCCAATGCTAACCAGAGTATGAATGAGTGGCGTAGAAGAATATCTTTGTTCCAAATAGCTTTATGCCAAGAGATAGGCTATCTTCTGTTTCTAAGATCATAGGTTGCATTGATAGAGAAATCTTTATTTGTCTGTAAAATTCACTTTAGGAATCATGGATTGTGGAAGAGTTAATCTAATGTCATTCCAAAGCTGTCCTTCTAGCCAATTCCATCCATTTTCATTGATAATAAGATTTGGTGTCACATTCTTAGGCCAATTAATTTCATAGATGGTTCTTTCTCTCACCCAACTTGCTATCTGTCCCTTTAGATGCCAATCATTGTACCATAATGAAATTCGATGCCCATCTCCTATCTTCTACACAAATAGAGGCTTGGCCTGTCCCTTAGCTTGGGAGTATTTTCCTCCATGTCCATGAATACTACGAGGGAAGTGGTAGTGACCAAAAGTTCTTACCCTTTAAGATTTCCTCCTTCACCTAAAACGGACATAAGGCGTCTTCATCCACACATAAATGCCAAATGTGTTTCATTTGCGCTACCTTGTTCCAAAGAGTTATGTCCTTAAGACCCAAACCACCCTCTTTAATGGGTGTGCAAACCTTGTTCCAAGCGACTTTTGCTCTTGCCTTTGCTTCATTGGTTCCGTTCCAAAGAAAATGCTTCATTTTTATATTCTCCCTTTTAGGATTTTCTTAGGCAAAAGAAAGATAGTTGCCCAATATACTTGTTTGGAAAAAAGGATGCTCTTTATTAGTTGAATACGTCTAGCATAAGAGAGATGTTTGGAAGTCCAATTATTGATCCTGGATGAAAATGTTTTCACAAGGATGCGGCAATTAGTTTGTTTGAGTCTAGATGATATTAATGGGACCCCCAAATACTTAACTGGCAACGCTCCTTGAAAACTCCTGATGAAAATAATCCCCATCTTCACTTTTAGGCTTGCTCTACTGAAAAAGATTTGGCTCTTAGTAGCGCTTCCTTTTAGAGCCAATAAATTGAAGAACTCCTTGAGACAAGATTTTATCAAAGATACATATTGTATATTCCCTCATGAGAAAATGAGAAGGTCATCCGCAAAGGATAGATGATTAATATTTGCCTTCTTACAGTGCCAATGATGCTTAAACAATTGGTTAGAGTTTAATCTTCTTAAGAGGCAAGATAAAATTTTTATGACTAAGACAAAAAGGTAAGGGGAGATGGGATCCCCTTGTTGCAGATGATAAGAATTGGCAAAATAGCCCACTAGTTCTCCATTAAGGCTCAAAGAGAATCTTGGGGAGGTAACACTCTTCATAATCTACTTACTAAACATAGGGGGGAAGTTAAGGACTAATAGGAGATATGCTCAAGGAAAGCTTAGTTCACATGATCATAGGCTTTCATAATGTTTATCTTTATTACACATCTTGCACCGTATGAATCTTTATGGTACCCTTGCATTAATTCTCGAGCTACCAAGATATTATCAACTATACCTTTACCTTTAACAAAGGCAGTTTGTTCCTTCCCAACCAACATTGGACACTTTTTGAATTGGATTAGCTATGATTTTCGAAATGCACTTGTAAAGAGTGTTGCAACAGGCCATCGACCTAAAATATGCAAGGGTTTTAGGAGTACTTTTCTTAGGGATTAAGGCTAGCAAAGTAGAGTTAATAGACTTTTAAGAGGTTGCCTATGGCAAAGAAATCCTTGATTGCAGCACACATCTTCTCTCCAACAATATGCCATGTAATCCTAAAAAAATTTGCATTGTAACTGTCCAGATCGGGGTATTTGTCCTTCATAATGGACCAAAGAGCCTCTTTCACTTCAAATTGATCCACTAGAGCCATCAATGATGGCCAATCTTCATTCCTGACCTTCTTTTCAACTAAGGCAGCAATTTAGTCTAAAGCATTTGAGGAGAAGGGGAAGAGGGGGGGATTCACTTGTGAATAGATTCTTAAAGTAGGAGATCGCCTCTTTTTGAATCCGCTTTTTATCGGAGATACAAGTCCCATCATTCAAGAGAAGGGATTGAATTCCTTCATGGTGGTGTTTTTGCTTCAAAGCTCTAAAGAAAAAGGAGGAATTCTTATTCCCAAGCCTTAGCCAACTTTGTCTTGACTTTTGTCTTAAGAAGGATTCTTTCGTAGCACTAAGGTAATAAAAGTCCTTAAATAACTCCGTCCTTTTCCCAATATGCTTTAGAGGGATTTTTTCTGTTACAAATTTGGATAGCCTCCAAAACACCTTAGGCAAACGTAACTTTTCTTGATATATTAGAAAACTTCCTTTTATTTAGCTATCTCCATTGCTTCTTAAGTAACTTGAGCTTGGTCACTACTCTATACATAGGCATCTCCTCAATGCTCATGTACCATATACATTCGACAATGGAGAAAAAACTAGGGTCCTTGCTCTACAAATTGAAAAATTTGAGAGAGATGTTTTTTCGATCCCATTGAACATGAGGATCAATAACTAAAGGGCAATGGTCTAAGATCCCTAGAGGTCGGATAGAGATAATAGCATTAGGGAACAATTGCATCCATGCAAAATTAACGAGTGCTTGGTCAAGCCTCCTCATAATCAGATTGGAGGAGCTCTTGTTAGTCCAAGTGCGAAGCGGACCGCTGTATCTAGCATCATTAGTCTTAGCTTCATGGCAAAAACTATTAAAATCTTCCATTCCCATTGAAACAGCTTCATTACTCCCTATTTTCTCCTCTACACACCTACATTCATTAAAATCCCCCCTAAGAATCCATGGACCTTGAATAGACTCTTTGATATAAATCAAATCCGATCATAAGGCTTTATGTTCAATAATTGAATTAGACTCGTAAATACAAGTAAACCAAAACCAAGAATCCTTACCTACAGCTTAACACTTACTGTTTGCTAGATGAGTGTATGACCACATTCCAAACCAAAAGGTTCCAGGTTAACCATATTTGACTGCTAGGATGAAAATCCGACTTCTAAGAGGACAACCACATTGCAGAAGCATTGTTCATTTTCACTTTTGTTTCCACTAAACCTAATTGATTAATATGGTTCTCATCACACATATTCTTCACAGCTCTAGGTTTTTTAGGATCATCGAGACCCTTGATATTCCAAACAGTCAACATTATTCGAAAGAAAATTAGGATAGAAAGGGGCTCAATAGGAAAACACAAGCTACGATTTAGGGGTGCTAGAAGTAACTCTAGCATTTGCCTCCTTCCTACTAGACTTCTTTTTTTTGACAGCTTTCCAAAAAGACTCATCTTTTGATTGCCTAATACTGTGATTTTCTTGTGTTTCTTGAACAACGGACACTAAGGAACTTGCAACTTCTTGATCACCCTTGTGCTTATCTTTTACTTTCCTTGAAATTGAACATACTTGGCATGAAACCTTTGAACAATCACT
>JAMXBB010000007.1:57425290-57500290 GCA_024138015.1 Lumnitzera littorea | reverse complement strand
GAAAGCCTTTCTTTCTTGACGAGGGGAATCAAAACCTTTCTCTTTCTCTTCTTCTCTTATGAAATTTAGAAAAGAAAGTAGTCCCTTCTAGAGTAAAGGAAGAAGAAACCTTGTCGAGATCCATACCCCTAAGCGGCTAGCAAGAACGGCTAGAATAGATATTTCACTCTAGACATACAGTGCATTGGGTAAGGATGCAGGTTGTATATCTTATGTATATACGATACCACCAGACGAATAGTCTTATTCATAAGTATAAAGAATCCCTGTGCTAAAGAAGCTCTTCCCCGAGCACCATCTTTAAGAGTAAAGTAGAAGTTTGGAAGCGGTCAATCTTAGTTCTCGAAAGAGAGTGAATTAGTCTTCCTTGCTTCTTACCGAATTCCTATTCCTTCAAAGCTGGCTAGCTTCGATGTTCCATCGAGTTAGCAAGTTAACATTAGATTTCCCCGGAACACTCAAATCATTTTGCTGTTTAGGATAGTAGGTAGGCATGCTTTTTCTCAATTGAGAATGCAATTGAGGAGCCTAACTCGCATTAATGTAGTCATCTCCTGTTTTGCCTCTGACTATGAATGTTAAAGGAATAAATAGTGTGATCCTTTCCAAGGCAAGGAAGAGCCTAGTAAAGAAAGATGCGCCCGTGGTATGAGACTTAACTTCTGATCTTGCTCTTCCTTAAGTAGAAGCACAGGTTCTATTCACGGTGGTTCAGCTCTGAGGAAAGACATTTTACGGATTCTTTCTTTAGGAATGAATACCAGGCAAAGTTCTAATCAAAGCCAGGCTTTAAAGATCGAGTGAAAGGCTCATCTCTTCCTTCACTAAGACTCCTTGCGGAATTCTTTGATTCAAATCCCAACCCAAAGCCAAATGGAATACAAGCGAGCAACGTGGCTGCCATTGAACCAAATGCAGAGTCAAATCCCAAAGGGCATGTGTTAAGCATAGGGCTGAGTTGCATTTAAATGAGTAAGCGATGCTATTGAATTCGTTGGAATAATAACCGCTCTCATTTGTGTGAGGGCTTTTTTGATTGATAGTTGGGAAACCTAAATAGAAATGTGGCCACAAGCCAAGAAAAATCGAATCATTGCCTGAGATTCCTTCTTCTTTCTTTACTTCTTAATAAGGCACAGGAAAGAGGGAAGACTGGAAAAGAAGTTTCTTTGCTAGCCTACTCGCGCTCCTTGGTCGGGTGAGAAGCGAGAGTCGATTTTTTCACAAATAGAGATTAGCGTATATAAAAATAGGAACTGATATTGAATCAGCAGCAGCAGAAGGAGAGATCGAGATTTGGAACTATTTTCTCCTAGCGAAGATGTTTTCTTAGCAATCTTTTCTCATCCTGAAGTTGGAATTTCGATTCAATGTGGGAATAACTAGTCCTTATCCTTTCGTAGATGCATGGAATAATAAAGTTATTAGTTTCCAAACTTCTACTTTAGTAGAGCAAGGAGCGCAGCCTCTCTTGAAAATAAAGTAATTCCGTTCTTCTTAGTCATAAGTGACGGGCGGTCTTCATACATGGGATTTTTTTTTAGAAGCCTTCTAAGCCCATCCACTGCCTTGCTATGAGTTGACAGTCGTAGAGGCGGTTTTCCTCGCATTGACTCGATTTACTTCGCAACTTAACAACTAGCTATCAAACTAGGTACCTGATTCAGGCATCTCAAAATGAAGAAGAAAGCATTAAAAGGATAGCACCTCTAGTAAACCTACTTCCTTCTAGAGGGATTTGGCAATTTTTCGGATGGAGAGAAAAGACATTCCGCAGTTTAAAAATTACTCAACCAAGGTAGTTATCCAAATTTTCTCTCCAAAATGAGAAATTGAAGATGGAGGTTCCACGTAGATTAGATCATCCTATTTAGAAGGAGGATAGAAATCTAAAGAGATATCAATTAGCTGAGGAGAAGGAGACATTGCTTAACTAGAAACCACTTGGGCAAAAGAGTGCTGTTTTGGTGGTTTAGAAATCCCGCACTTATTAGATTCTTTCTTGTTATGTAAAGTTGAATTCTCTATGGCTTTGACAACTTAGTCATAGACCTTAAGGTAGAGTTACTAAATGAACTTTGACCGTCATTAGAACTAAAATGAAGGATAGACAGCTTTTGCTCCTTAGGGTTGGACCTAGGGCTAGAAGAGGAAGCCTCTTTTTGATCAATGGCTAGCTATACTGATAACTCATAAGCCTTCACATGTTCTAACGCTATGTCAGCATCTTTCGATAAACTAAGAACCTCTAAAGGTTTCTTATTTTTGGAGTCGGAATCCATTTTGTTCTTTTCAGAAGAAACTCTCGTTGAGGACTTTGGATGAGCCATCTCAACAACTTGAACATTCTTGTGACGTTGTACGAAAGCCCTAAAAAGATGAGAAGTAGCCTTCTTGATCTTCTTTTGACCTCGTTTCGGCAATGGGATAGAGTCGTCCGCTAGCGTCTTCGTTGCAACTACAGCAAATGAGACCTTATTTCTTTTGACAAAATTTCTCATAGTGACCTTGGGTGTACAAGGGAAAACCAAAGCAAAAATGAAAGAAAAGGAGAAGGGACTAAGAAAGCTCCATAAAAAACTTAGGGAGGAAGACGAGTAAGAGAACGTTAGATAATATGAGGATGATGGAGGTTTCGGGGTGAGGTAAGGTAGGGGTGGGGGCCAAGGAGATTATTGCACGAGTAAGACAGAGGACAGAGAGAGAGAGAGAGAGAAAGGAGCAAGTAGGGCTGGCAAGAAAAAAGAGTAGGGAAGGAGAGAACAGAGGCTAGAGAGGATTTTCTATCACTACATGATGAAGAGAGAAAAAAGATATGACTAATTGTACTCATGTCTGTTTTTATCAAAAAAAAAAAAAAACAAAAAGCTTTAGACAAGCCACTAGATGCAATAACATGTTCATAACCCAAAGTCACCTAAAACAAGGAGTGATCAATTTGCAACTGTACATGTTCTACAAATGACTTTGAAATAAAATTGTAGCTTGCATCACTAACCACTATTATAGTATTAGGGTTTAAAGCCAACATACCTTGCAATTTCATCGTTTTTGGGCCTTTGAAACCTCTTAAAGCCAATTAAGATAGTTCAACAACATTACCTATTGTTTCACCAGCATTGTCTACTTATGATGATTCAAATTCACCCTCAATGACATTACCTATTGGGACAACACATCCCAAAACCCCCTTATCTTGCAAGGCTGATTTTAAGCTATATTTTTGTAAAGAATGACACTTAATGTGTATCCATCCTTTGCTTGATCTTGATCAGCTGATTGGTTTGTTCTAATTTCGGGTGTTTTTTTTTATATAGTGGGGTATGCTTATGCTCCTCAATCCCCCACATTGCAGTTGGTTATATAAAATTTTGATTTAACTCCCCAACCCAACCCCCCGCCCCCACCCCCCCCCCCCAAAAAAAAAAAAAAATTTACCCTCAATGACTTCCTGACCTTCCTCAACCTCCTGCTGCTCCTCTAACACCAACAATCACAAAGACTTATTAGGACAATTATGGTTAGTGTTTATGGTGGTTGCAGTAAAAACCATAGGCCTTTGGCCTTATTGTCTAAAATTCTGACTATGAAAGCTGATGTATGGACTAGCAGAAGATTTGCAATTGTACTGCTTCATCAATTTGCCAAAGAAAATATCCCAATCCAATTTAGGTATTTGACGCTTCAATTGTTCCAACCAATACACGATCATTGCCCTTTGTCATCCATTTTAGTGTTGAAGAAAATCTCATACAACACTACACTTTAGCGAAAGAGAATATCTCATTCAACTAAAGTAGCATCCGCAGACAATGCAATAAGGATTACTGCATTTTATTGCATTTGACATTAATATATGCAGCATTTGTACATGGAACGCTCTAATATATGCAGTATTACAGCATTTTATGCCATTTTATATTAATATATGCAGCTTTTGTACATGGTTCACTCTAGCTCTTTGCTATTTTTTACTTGTAACATCTTTGTTTGTTTTGCAGTTTGCGTTGCCTCACATAATGGGTTGGGACCGCTATACTAATATGATGAGTCACCCTGGAGTTGACAAGAGCACCTTGAAAGTGAATCCACAGGTTCTGGATTTGGAATGGGATAAATGAAGCGCTGTTGAAGTTTGCCATGTGCTAAATCAGCTGCATTAGATCACATGTCAATCTTAAGGTTTCACTTGTTTGTTCTGGATTTATATGTATTGTTTTGCTTAGAAGGCATTAATCACCTTATGAAAAGCTGTGGTTTTTTTGGAGTTTGCTCTGAAAGCTGAAAGAAATGCGTTGTATTTGTGCTGTTTTGCATAATGGGCGTAGATCCACCTTCACTTCCAAAACTAGATGAGCTTCTCGGTTTTCGTTGGAGTTTTCTCTGAAAGCTGGAGAAAAATGCATTGTACTTGTATTGTGTACGTCATCCTACTAAGAGTTTGAAGGTGGCATTTGTGGCATGTGTGTGTAATTTTCATCTCTCTAGAACTTACCGACCCCCGAACCCGTGCCTGTTCACCTTCTGGAGGGGTCGCCAATCTACGGGGCAGTGGCAATCCCTTTGTGGGCTTAAATTAAATCAGTGGATAAACATCATAGCAACAGCAAAATCAATAAAAATAAATGAAAACATCCCTTTTATGCAGATCTGTCAAGCTTAAAAATCGTATATTTTGGGGTCCTTTCGCATCTTTGATTTTTGTTCTCTACTCTGTCCAAGTATTATGGCTTCTATTCATATTTCATCTTTCTAAAATCGTTTCTGTCAATCATTTGGGTGTTTTTTTCTGCATTATTTAGTTTTTTGCTTTTTCCCCCCTTCCCAGATTAGCTTCTTGGTTTGCGGTTAATCCGTTCGACCCCACCCCTCAGGTGGTTTCTTCTGAAAAGATGTGAGCTTTATACTTGTTTTGCCTCAAAATTTCATTTGCGGCCTTTGTAAGTCTGGGATATATGGTTTTGCCGATGCTTTGGTTGGGGTCTGTTCAAACGAGTTTTATATGCTTATGGTTTTTTTTTTCTTTATTTTGAAAAATATTACAGAAAAGGGTTCACACAAAAAATATAATAAATGTGGTATAGTGAAAGCACATATAATGTTTTTTACACTAAAAGCGTATAGTATATGCATCTTCAGTATACTAAAGGTGTAACTTAACCGCACCTTTAGTATATTAATAAAACGCTCAATTCGTATGGTGGGGTTTTATTTTTACTCCAACTAAATTTTGAAATATCTAAAACATAAAGAAAACTAGAGGTAAGTCAAAATTAAAGTTCTTATCTAATTTTTCGATAATAGTTTATGGTTTGTATTTGCGAATTTATTCTTTAATCTTAATAGTAATCCATATTGTGTGATTTTTTTTTTTTTTTGGAAAAAATTTGTTACTGTATTACATATATTGAGTAGTCATAAATATACCATATATTGTTTAATTTATTGATATTTTATGAAAATTTATTATATTATTTATATTAAGGTATTTTTTGTGTTTTGGTAGATAAATTATACAAATGTGGATATGAAAAATTTTGGCATGTATATTGATGTGTTGAGTTGAATTAATAAGTTAAAGTTAGGTAGTATGAGATGTAGTTTAACGAGATGACTTCGTGTATTTTGTTAAGTTATCGCTCAGTATGTAAATGAAGTTTTTTATGTCATCTAAATATGTAGTTAATTGTGATATTACTAAGGTGGAAATAATAGATTATGTAAAAGTTATTATGTATGCAAACAGAAATATTGTGATGGATAACTAGGGGTTATAGTATGATAGAGAAACCGTTAAGAAGCTAAAGATTAGGAATGATTCAAACTTCTTTAATTTCATTAAGAGAATTTGTGGATACAACGAAGTTGACCTAAGTAGTGTTGAACTCGTGCACATGCATCCTTTTTTCCATAATGTTGGAGTTGCTTACAAATTAATTACCATTAAGGATGTTGAGGATGTTGAGAATTTTATTGTGATGGCTAAGTCTTTTGAGAAATAGAATATTTAGGAAGTGTACATAAGGTATATTAAGAAATCAAGTGCTTGGGTAGAGCATGAAATACATGAGCTAAACAATTCAACCTTTTCAGATCTCAATGTGCATTTTATAATGATTGGTGTGGAGCAAACAAATATGGATCCGTCAAATGAACTGTATATGGATTTCATCGAGTATTAGCACATGGATATCATAGAAGAGTAGCTTGACGAAGCATTGGGTCTTATTATTGAATACGAAGAGTCTTCTGATCTATATATGGAGAAAATGTACGTGAACATAAATGCTGACGATGATGGGTAGGATGAAGTAGATGGAGATGGTGATGGTGATAGGGATGATGTTGGACTTGAAGATGATTATGCTGAGGATTTGAGAAAACCTTAGGTGAGACCAGATGTTGTCGACATTAGTGTATCGGTTTAACCATTTTGCGAACATAACCTAAGCAGGTCTCCGTCGTTGTACTAATGAAGTATTGTTAAATAGTTAGTTTCAAGACATTTTTCAAATAAATGAATCAATCGATAGGCTTGCAAGACATTCTGTCCCATTTTACAATAGCCAGTACGATGATAGTGAATACATGACATTTTAGGGAGACATTAATGAAATGTGTAGCAACATCAATAGTTTTGATGACTTGAGTGTTGGCATATGTTTTAATACGAAGAAGGATCTCATAGATGCAGTCAAGTTATTCTACATAAGGAAGCACTGTGATTTCCATGTGGAGATATCGAAACTAACTGTATACGCGGTCTATTGTAAGAAGAAGGAAGAGGGTTGTAAGTGGACATTACGAGCTTATTTGAAGAAGGTAGAAGGTCTTTTTAAAATCACAATTCTAGAGGGATTGTGTACTTATGTGAACCTAACAATGAATTAGGACCATTCTCACATCGACAACAATATAATGGCTAGGCTATTCATTAATAGTGTTCAGAATAATCTTAATGTAAAGATATTTGATTTTGCAGCTAATGTGCAAAATACGTATAGATATATAGTAAGAAATAGGAAGGTTTTTGAGGCAAAGAGGAAGGCTTTTGCGATGATATACGATAATTAAGATAAGTCGTATAATAAGTTGTTGAGGTTATTGAATGCAATGAAGGTGAGCAATCTGAGGACACAGGTGAATTGGGGCTAGAATAGTTTGCCAAGCAAGTTGAATCTCAGTTTAAGTGGGTTTTCTAGACATTCAGGTTATGTGTGAAAGTCTTCAAATGCTGTTAACCTATTGTATGCGTCGATGGTACATTTTTATATGGAAAGTATGGGCATATGTTATTGGTAGCTTGTAACATGGATGGAGACAATTCAATAGTTCCATTGGCTTTTGCTCTTGTTAATACAGAATTGGCAGAAACTAAGGGGTGGTTCCTATGGAAACTTAAAGTGTACGTGGTTGGTCAGAAGGGGGAAACCTTATGTTTTATATCCAATAAAGCATCCGACATTGATTTCATGTATAAGGAACCATCAGTAGGGCTGTAGCTTCCGTTTGCAGTTTAGAGATATTATTTGTGGCACATTGCTAGTAGCTTCAACATGGCTTACGAAAATCAATTGTGCAAGAAACTTGTTTGGTTTACAGGTGTTTAGGCATAAGAAAAGAAATTTAAATGTTTCATGGAATAGTTGGCACGAGCTAAGGAGGATGTTCTCGCGTGGTTTACTAATGTGGATTTGGATAGGTGGACACTTGCATATGACTGATATTATTGTTTTAGATACATGACATCAAACATTGTTGAGAGTTATAACTCTATTTTGAAATCGGCGTGTAGATTACTCATTACTACATTAGCGAAGAAGATATTTTATAGTTGCATTATCTTTTGGGAGGAGAGATATAAGGATGTTAGAGAGGCAATTGATTTTGGTAAGATCTACATTGACTACGCTCTATAGATGTATGAAATAGGAAAAGGGCGAGCAAGTGCACATAAAGTTTTTTCATTCAGCTTCTAAAACGATCTTTTCAAGATTTTGACTAGTAGTCGAATGACTAGGATAGACTTAAAGGGAGGAGGAAAGACACATATGGTTGACTTTAAGGACTGTACATGTATTTGTCAAAATTGGCAAATATATAAGATCTCATGCTCCCACGCATGTGCTGCTACAGTAAGTATGAGGGTGAATAGCAAATCGACAATAGAGCTATGGTATAAGTAGGTAAACCAGATTGATTGTTACTAAGCTTATTTCTACTTAATTGGTGACGAGTTGAACTGGCTGCAAGTTAGCTTCCCTTATCTTCACTCGAACATTGACTTATTACGAAAGAAAGGTAAACCTAGGTATAAGTGATATCATATGGAGATGGATGTTAGAGAGTAGTCAGATAGAACTAGATGCAATGCATGTAGGTGACAAGGATATAATAGGAGGAGGTATTTAGAGATTAATAAGGCTAATACATATTGTTTTTCTATCTAGGTATTCTATTAGACTTCACACATAAGCATAATGAGATGCCCATTTTTTTTATTGTTTGCTAACCATATTCGTATGTGTTCGCAGGATAGATGGAGTTGGGACCTATTAATTCATACGTACTTAAGATGTATGTTAGTTACCTTTCACAAGTTGTTTGGGAGGGTATGGTCAGTAATAATAATCTTAGGTACATTCAAATTTTTCAAGAAAGCTGTATTAATTGCTAACTTCATTAATCGTTTGTGTAGGAGGTTGCTTGTGCACTATGAGTGTGATGCAATGAGATGTCCTTACGTAAGGAAGAGTGTGGTATTCTTGTACATCCTCGAGTAGAGCTTTACGTACAGGAGGCTGGTTTTTGGGGAGTTGCATAACTTATATTTATCGTGTTGGACTAGTATTTGATTACAACTCTTATTGAGAGATGGAGGCCCTAGACACACATGTTCCACTTACCTATTAGAGAGGTGATCATCATATTGTAAGATGTTGAGGTTTGGTTCGGCCTTTTGGTAAAGGGGTTTGTAGTGGTAGGTTGGATTGAGATGGATGATGATGAGAGCTGGGCTTACATAGGGGAGAGATTGCTGGGCATTAGGCCTACTTGGATGAAGGGTATTCGTTTATCTCTTACATGGTTATGAGAGCACTTTCGGATACTTCTCCGTAAGGAGGGTGATGAGATGGTTCGACAGTACACCCGTGCCTACATACTTAGCTTAATGAGGGGATTCATATTTGCGAATAAATCCTTCAGTCTTATTCGCTTCATATTCTTGCCATTGTTGAAAGACTTCTTTATAGCTGGGCAATTTAGCTAGGGCGGTGCTTGCTTAGCATGGTTGTATTGACAACTGTGTTATGTCTTGTCATTTGACGTTCATGAGCTTAGTGGGGCCGCGATTCTACTTCAAGCCTAGGCTTAGGATAGATTCCCATATGTTGCCCTTTCTTAGTCGATATGGTTTTATTATCGATGGGGATAGGCCATTGATGGCTAGATAGAAAGTAGTACAAGATACTACTTAGCATCCGATGCATGTAGTGGATGCATATCGTACTACATTTGACATGTAGGCGATGCAGCAGGTATGATTTGATAATTTCTCCTTTTTCTTGTTGTTTTGTTAGACCTAAGTGCTAACCCTCATTGTTTAGTTGATTTCCTTTATTTTTTCTTTTTGCCTGTTAAGTTGTATGGGAGCCTTACACGGAGGAGTTACTGTAGTTACTGCCTTACTTTCGCATTGTTAGGTGACACATTTGGATTTTTTAGGTATCGCTCATATGTTTCCATATTATTGAATCATGTTTCTTAGACCGTGTCATCTAGTAATTTGGAGGATATTAGTACCTTCTACAGGATGTTGACACCTTTGAGTAGCTCTACTAGCTAGACTTTCGGGGTATGATAGATGTTGACTAGATCAACATGCACGCTGCGTACATTTAGGCTTGGGGATAGAAATACGGATTCTTAGTACATATCTAGGGTCCTTGAGGGGTTGATAGGAGTTACTGATCGTGGTATAGACAGATCACCCGACGTTACATTACATACTAGGGAGCTATCATCGATTAGTTGTTAAGTACATGTGAAATCGTTCATTAGTTTTTATACTCGTATATGCTTGCTATCATATATTTTAACACTTGTTTTTATACTTATTTCAGGTGGACTCTCTTAGGAGTGTATGGTTGGCACCTAGATCCTACAGTGTTTGGTATTGCAGTTTGTTGAGTAGCACAGTAGCCTCATTCTCTACCTATAGCATGAGGGCGTATAGTAACCACCCCATGCGGACCACGACGGGGAACAAGGACTACCTACGGACTAGAATGTGTCGGTTCCTTGTGTACCACTTAGGGGCAAAGCTAGAGTTTGAGGAGGCAGAGCTCGATTGGGACGTCGCCAAGTAAACCTCGATGATGATGTCCCACCACATGGACGTCATTCCATAGACATCGGGTATATCAGTGGGGGATACGACACATACTTAAGGTCAAGAGTTGCCTCTAACTTGGGAGCTCTAGGGCTAGATCTAACTCTTACATGACTCTCGAGTTCTAGTATCATCTTGATCTTGCTACTCCACTAGCACCGTAAAAGCGATGTTCCACTCCCATGTAGTCTTCCATGGGTATAGGCGTCACTTAGCTGTAGTCGGCACCTTTAGTTGACCCAATTCCTCCTTAGGGACTTGATCTTAACGATCTACTACTCCAGCCTATGCCGTCACATAATAGACGGGGGCCTTCACTTTTGTCCAATGTCGTGAGGACCTTCACATGGTGTAGGTGACAATAGATATGTTTTGTCTTTTTTTTTTTTTCTTCTTTCACCATTGTATTGATATTAACATTTAGTCATGACAAATTTTGTACATATATTGATTATTTGAAGTGCAATTTAGCTTTTATTAGAGATCATAGTTCGTCGCATTCTTATTTATCCGGCATTACAATTTTCCATTATTCTTTACTTTAATTGACTCCTATGGTAAATGGATGATCATTCTATGTGCTGTTTTTTCTTACTTGCTATTTTTGTTGAGGCATTCTATCGATTGTTATTTTATGCAATCAAATTTTGTAGCAATCTTTTCATTCGGTCTGTAGTGTGTGGTTGGAAGTGTATTTTTTAATTATGTGGGATTAGGGGAAATTATACATGTGAAATAGGTAGAAGGCACATCAAATTAAAATACTAAAGGCGTATGTAGTGTATGCGCCTTCAATTCAAATTCAAAGACCAAAGGCACGTCTAGTATATATGTTTTCGGTGTAAAAAGAAAAAATTGAACCTACACCGAAGGCACATATACTAGATGTGCTTTCAGTTTGAAAAATTAGAACACTGAAGACGCATCTAGTATATACGCCTTCGATGTATTTCGAAAAATTGAACCTAAATTGAAGGCACATGTACCGGATGCGCCTTCAGTTTAAAAAATTAGAAAAAGTGAAGGCCCATGCGAAGTTTCGCAATATTTTTCATATAGGGCCCTTTTTAGTAATATTTTGCAGAAAAGGACTTGTATTCGTATAAAACTCCTATTCAAACATGTCTCCCTTATTTTTCAGTGAATTTGGGTTTTTTATTTTTTTTCTATCTTCGATCACAAAAGTTTTAGGTAATCCTTTTTGTCTTGTTAGATCTTGTTGATCTCCTAAAATAAAGTTTCCAACTTCTTTCACTGATCAATCTAGTGGATCTTTGGAACGAAGTTTTCTAGATTTTTCCGTTACTCCTTGTTTCTTTCCAACAACTGCTTATTAAGAGTGTTCATGCACCAATTTGCTTTAGTTTAAGGGTCAAGCCAGGTTTAAATTAGTTTAGCACTTCTATAAGTACATTGCTTTATTTAAGAATACTAATAGTTATTGAAGCTAAATATTAATATTCAAATTGAGAAATCTTATACAAGAATTAAAACTATATATTATTATATCATGATCATATTATATCTTAGATAATAGTAAAACATGCTAGTTTGCTTTTAAGATGACAGACAATGGTGAAAGGAAAATGGATGGATTGCAGAAGTTAGGCATAAGATATGAGAAAGACAATTAATAAATAGGATTGGATTGAAATGTCAATAAGGTTTAAAATTAAAAAATATTGTTGCCATTTTATTTTGTAATAACAAGTGGCTCAGTTTAGGTTTGAGTGGTTTGGTTTGGTTCAACTCTTGAATTGAACACAACCCGTTTAGACCATTTTTCAATTGAATTGCAAACCAAATTGAATTACAAAAGAGCTACATTTTGTGGTTTAGCTTGGTTTCTTTTGGTTTTTGGTTCGGTTTGATGAACAACTCTAGTGTTTGTTTTGAAAATAGAACCTCTTGAAATGCACCTTCATTATATACAAATTTTTGAACTAAAGGTGCATGCCTTTAGTTTGGAACTATTTTTTAAAAATTTCAAAATGATGGCTCATGAGTTGCATGCACCTTTTGTTATGAAGGTATATAGTTGAAGTTGTTGGGGTTCCATGTGCCTTCCTTTATTCCTTTATATTTGCTTAATAAAGGAAGGCACATGACTACCATACACCTTTAGTTTTAATTGAAGGCGCATTGAGCCTTGTCAATGGACTTCTAACCTCTCTAACCATAGCTTTAACCTTTGGATATTGACTTGAGTTAGGGTTTGAGGCCTTCAAAGACTGCCATGATAGATCTTATTACAATAGCTAGATGAAGGAGGGTCTTAGTATTTGGTTAGGCCACTACTACCTTCCTTTTTAGCTCATTTTGAGTCGTACATGCTTGTCCTTGAGTATTTCTTTGTAGCTTAGCAAGTCCAACAGTCCTTAAGGCTACTCCTCTAACCTATCCTAAAGTTTGCCTAAGTTCTTGCCCTTGCTTTCGAAAGGATCTTGACTTGTTCCTAGCCTCCCCACAACCAGGTCAACCTAGCTCTTAGACCTAAACCATGACAACTCGGCTAACCTTAGTCTCCACTTTCTTCTATATAGTATTTGCACCAGAGTACGATGCCAACGAACTTCGGGCACGTGTTTTTCTCTTTTTTCTCTATGTGTACTAATATTTTTTTTGTGTTTTGTCTTTTATACCCTTTTTAAACTTATCTTAAGTAGTTATATTGTAATTGCCCTTTTGTAATTTCAGTTATCTCTTTGTTACCTTAAGAAGCTTACTATAAATAGCTCTTACCATGTAGTTGGAATCATCTTTTGACATTATAAACGAATATTTTGTTTTCTTGTGAGAATTATCTCTAAGCCATCTCTCTTACTCTTATCTAACCTAATAATAGCTAGGGCTAGTGGTGGGTGGACCTCATTCCACACTTGTGAATCATATCAACTTTACCTCCTCTTGTTCTAACTTTATCTTTGATTGGAGGCTGAGGAAGGGGTATGGGCTTGGGTCATTAACAAATCCTCCACATACGGTAGCTCTTAGTCCATAGAGGATACAAAATCAAGCCATTGTAGTCCTTTATGAATTGAAGGCCTCTATCTACAATATTGTATGTAGTCGGGACATCATTTATCAACTGTACACATCGAAGTGTATCCATCTGCATCATATGATCGTGATGAAAATAGTTAGAATGCCTTGTAACTTATAACATTACATAGGTGTAAATATTATACTTATTAAGTGCTCTATCACAGCTCTAGAATGAGTAATGCATCGATAGGTGTGGTCTTGATACCATGGTAAGTATTTAGGATTGATGTTAGAGATTATTGAGGTTGCACCAACAATAAATGGAGATCAAACCAAAATTGTATGTATCCGACATGATAATCTCTCCAGTTGATGTTGACCCTCCTCCTTAAATCAAGTTGGTATAGTTGTTCACTTGCATGCATGGCTTTTGGCTTTTATTGGAACCCTCTAAATTGACGTTTAACATTTAAGGGGTTAAAGCATGTGTGCATTAAGGTGTTTGCCACACTTGTTTATCTAAGGACACCTTCTCTTATTGTGTCAATCCATTTGGCTTATGTTGCATCTTTTCCTCTCTAAGGGTTCCCTAATGTCTATCTCCATGTGGTACCTCATCTTTCTTAGATTTCCAAGGCTATGCTTCAACTTAATTTTGGGGTGGAGGAATGGATAGTCTAACATTGGTTAGTATAGCTCATCTTTGACTGGATAAAAATGCTTACAATAAACGTTCAACTGGTGTGGCCACCTATATTACCATTCAACCATGTTGATGCTGTTGACTTGGGGAAGCTATAATTGCATATACATGGGAGTAGGAAATTTAGGAAATTTGCCACTTCTAGCGTAAACATATTCGATTATTTCAGTTGATGGTATGTGTTCTAACCCGTCCATTCAAATGTTCCACTTCTCGTAGGCTTCTAATCTTAACTTTAAATATTCCATTTTTGCTGGCTGTAACATACCATTATACGTGCGCTGGCCCTCCTACTCCATTTAATAATTTTTCCTATGTCATGTTTAGTAAACACTTTGTGCCTATCCTCTTAGTAGCCAAAGCAGTTGTAGAAAATCTTCTTAATTAGTGTCATCACTAGTAAATCTATAGCATCTTTTAAAAAGGAGTTATAGCTTTCAACAATAATTTGATGTCATGTACCCAAAACCACCATAAGCAAGCTTTTACCTATCTATCTCTAAGCTCTCAAACCATGCTAGTGCATTTTCCTTTACTCTTCACATCTATTCCAAACAAGCCTCAAACTTATGGTGCTGCACTTGTATCCCAACAAAAATGGACAATTTCTTGCACTATGGATTCTCATGGGTCGTGTAGAAGTTACTTGTAATGTGTTGTATATAATACCTCCATACTATAAAGGAAAGCTTTTGTTCAACCTCATCCTTTTTAAGGAAAAGTTCTTATTTGAATTAAGAAAAAGGGTTTTTCTTTGACCACCAACTGCATGTCAATTTAATTTCTGAAGGAACCATCCCTATGTCTCTTTCAATTCCTTACTAATGAGTGTAAATACCAATGGTACATGCGATAAAAAATTTTTGTCCATACTTTCCATATAAGAAAGTACCATCTACACAAACTATATAGGGTAACATAATTTGAAGGCCTCCACACATGGATTGAAGGATTGCTTATCTTGCATTTAGGAGTTTCTAGAGTTTGTTATAAGATTTATCCCAATTGCCATACACCAGCTTGATGGACTTCTTTTTGACCTCCTACACCCTTCTTCTTGATACCATATACCTAAAAGTAGTCTGGATATTGATAGCAAGATTTGTAATCTTTTATGTTCAGACTAGTTCTAATGTTATCGACAAAGGAATTGACCATTATGTTGCTATCAATCTGTGGATGATCCTAGTTTATGATTGGATGATCCTAGTTCTAATGTGGATGACCCCATTAGTATGGGGTTCCTTGAGGATAGTGATGAAAAAAGCTCCTGTAACTTCTTGCATGCCTAAAGTCTCCACTTACAACTATTGTCCTTCTCCTTATAGTGAATTGCCTATAGGGTTTTGTTGGATTTGTAAACCTTAAAGTTATAATGGCTCTTGATATGATACCTCTTAACTGTTTGTAACGGGATCGGCTTTTCCATTAAATCATAGGCCTTTACTCAACTCCTCGCTATGTTGCACATCACGCTCACATCCTCTTTAAAGGTGATGTAATCACTACCTTTGATAATTTTGAAGAACGAGACTAGGTCTCTAACAACCCTTCTAATTATCTCCTCCTCCTGGGGATGTTTTGGTGCTTGCATTACATGCATGGTCATTGAAGGATAAACACATTGGCATATTGATGTCGATAGTCTCTAGATTCACCCTAAGATCTCCTTCATACTATTGCTCATCGCTTTCCTCCTCATCTTACCTATCATCATTACTAAGACCATTTTCAATGATGGTTTCTATGTGCAAACGCAATAATTTTCACATAACTAACCATTTTCAACATAATAATTGGATGGGGAATCGTTGAATTAAAGTCACCAATACTCGAAAAAAAAAAATTCTACACTTCAATAATTTGTTTTTTTAAAAACATAAAGTTGTTTACATATCTTAAAGGGTAAATTCACCAAAAAACCTTATATGCACTACGATTTCTTGTAAGTAACAAGTTGTTTGCAATCTAACAAATCATACACACTACATTTCTATTTTACTACACAAAATAACACAAATATATATAAGAAAACAACATTTCCAACCCCTTGTAGTAGCTTGGGTTTTCTAGGTACAAAGATGAAATAATGGATTTTTAGAAAAAAAAAAATAGAGTAATGTTGTAGATAACATTAGTTAAACTTGCTAAAAAGTGAAGCTTTGAGTGGCTTGAAAGTAGTTTTAAGTAAGTGTGTGTAGATTTTGGGTAGCTTATGAGCTTTTGAGATTGTTTGTGTGAGTAAGAGAGTGAAAATGGGAGTGTTATGTACGTCTGAAGGTATATATAGTACATGAAAGGTGCACACCCACCATATGCCTTCAGTTAGTTTCCATGCGCTTCATTTATTAAGGTATATAAAAGAAGGCACATGGAATCCTTGTGCCTTCAGTTATAAAGCTTCATAACTAAAGGTGCATGTAGTTTGGATTTTTTTTTTTTAAATAAAATCATGTGTGCATTCACTAGTTTATCACTAGAATAAGTTTCCAAGAGGCCCTGTTTTTGTACTTTTTTCAAAAAAAGGGTTCAAAAAAAGGGTACAAAACTCATGTATATCTTTCTCTTTTCAATGCCTTTTTTAATTGAATTGGGTTAACGTGCCTATCATTTATTTCCATAGCCAAGTGTGTTGAGATGCATTACTAGGGGTAGTTGAATCTCCTTTTGGCAAGTGACGTGGGCTTGATGATTTGTATTAGGTTGTGTAGACACTTAATTTTTGCCCTCCTTTTTATTTTTTAAATTATGTTATAGGATCCTAAATTAAGAAAAGTTAAAAAAAAATTAATAGAAAATTAAAGAAAGCAAAAAAAAAAAAAAATTTTAGAAAAAAAAATAGGAATTTTAGAAAATTTTAGAAAAATAGGAAAATAGGAAAATAGGAAAAAGGGAAAAACATAGGAAATTTAGAAAAAAATAAAAATAAAAAAATAAAAAATGGAAAAATTTAGGAAAGTATATAAAAAAAATTGAAAAGTCACAAAAAAAATAAATAAATAAAAGATTTTAGAAAATAATATTTCGTTAGATTAAATTTTTAATTTAAGTTTAGAAGTTGGGTCATTGAACCTAGGTTTAGATTTAAATCTGGCCTAAGTTAACCGAGTCTTAATTGTATGTATGGATAAGGCATAGCCCAACGGCCTAACGGTTAAGCATATGGACATAGCACTAGCATTAAGCATGAGGTTTTAGGTTCGAAACTTGGCAAAGGCAAAAAGGCCTTTATCTTATTTTTTTGGTTTTCAATCACATCAGGGATTGCTACATGTTAGGGTTTGATTGCGCCACATGTCTTGATACGTGGCATCATCGGATTTGATGGCTTTTTGACGTGGCATCGCGTAGCATCCATGTGGCATACCACATCAACTACCATGTGTCACGAAATGATACATGGCACGCTGGGGTTTGGTCAGCACGGTTGATGTGGCGCCACGTCAGCGTCATGTTAACCCATTTTTTCCTCCCCTTCCTTCCTTTTCCCTTTGTTTTCCTCTCTTTTCCTCTCTTTCCCTTGACTTTCTTTAGGTTTCCAATACTTTCCACTTCAGACGACCCACTTCAACATGATTTTTGGACTCTTTCTCGTTGCAATTTCACCAAATCAATGGTGAAATTGTAGAATAGACATAGCCTATTGTGAATTGGTACAAAAAATGGCTAAATACAGTCAAAGGAGCATTCAATTTGAGCTCCAAAAATCGAAAAAAAGCTGTTTTCCTAGGCATTCTTCATTAATTCGATTCGAGCTTTCCTTGTTTTCTGGGAACAATTCGAGTATAAAAGGAGCTTCAAGGGGTATACACATGGAGACATACCCAATAGAATCAACTCCCACACTCTCTATATCCATTTCCGATAGCTTTCTCTCTCTATCAATCTCTCTCTAGCAAACTCCAAGCTCAACCACCACTACGGTTGTGACCCCCACTCTATCAGCTCCCGAACGTGACCACTCTTGACTTTTGCCATGACCCCTAGTTGCGCCACCAAGTAACCACCACTAAACCTTAACTGCCCTCCCTCTCTCTCCTTGAACCACCATCCTCAACCATCCTCAAGTGAAACTAAGCTTAGAATTAAACTCCCTATACTCTGAAAAACCTACCTCAACCAACTAATCATACCCAACAGCCCCTATACAGCCGAACCACCATCGTTGCCTATGGCTAACTTTCGAAAACTACTCAAATAGCTCCAAAACATTAAGGCACTGAACTTACCCCCCTTATCTCCAATCCAATACTCATAAAAAGACCATCAACCGCTCATTCTGGTGGACGAAATAAGCCGAATTGAGCCTCATCACTGTTGTTGCTGTGAAGGTATTGAAGCTCGACCCGAATCTAATGGACTCGACTTGACCATATTCGACCCGTCTGACCCACTTAGGTCCGACCTATGTATCCAAAACCGTTCGAATTTTTTTTAATTTTTTTATTATTTTATTTTATTTGTTGTTTTATTTTGTTTATTTGTTTTGTTTAAATGTAATAGAAAATAATAATAATAAATAAAAAGGAAAAAAAAGAAAAAAAAAAAGAATAGGAAGTATTTTATTTTGGTTTTTTTTTTACATTTAAACAAGAAAAACCATGAAAAAAAAAACTAACTAATAATAATAAAAAATAATAATAAAAACAATAAAATGGAGTAAAAATAGAAAAGTTATTTTTGACACTTAGAAAATCAATTTTTTTTAATAAAAATAAAATAGATTTTTTCCAAACTAAGGCATTTTAGGTTTTCCAAAAATAAAATCCAATTTAGGGTCTCTTATAATCTTTTCTTAGATCAACTCAAAATGGGTAAAAACGTAAACTCGGTAATTTTTCCAAAGTTAAAATCAATTAACCTGCTATATTTTCATTAAAAAAACTACATACGTTTGATCTCGTACAGCGGGTACATAGGCACCCGTACGGAAGTATGAGGCGACTTAAAATGTGGAAGTTTTATTTTTTCCCTTTTTAGATATTTATGTGAATTGATCAATTTAGTCGTGTATATTATAATTAGCTGTTTATATTTGAAAAGCAAAGTTAAATTTAAAAAGTTAAAAAGTAGTACCTGTTTAGGGTTTAATAAATTAGCCCTTGGATCTAAATCTCTGGTTTTCAAAAAAGCCGTTTTATAAATTGGGTTTTTTTTTTTTTGTTTTAATTGATAGACTGGTAGCTAAGTTATAGCCAATCCATCCAATTGGTTATAACTTAACCATTTTCTTAACTCTAGTCGGGTGGCGACTCCAATCCCTTTTTAAATTAAAAAAAATGTTTTTTTTGAAACCCTAGTCAATGATTAGTATTAAACGGGTAGGGTTTAGTACTGATTGACTTAGAGAAAACTTAATTTTATAAAAAGAACTGGAGGGTGAAAAATCAGGCTCGACAGCTTGGCGATTTACTAGGGACCGTTAAGAGGACTAACTACTTAAAAAAATTTCAAAATTAAAATTGCTTTTCAAATTACCTACATTATTTAGTTATTTATTTCTTTATATCTTGATTTGTTTATTTATTGTTGGCTTCATGTACATATTTGTTTTAATTAGCATATTTATTTTGTAAGTACCATACACCGAGGCATGAGATTTATTTTGTTGCATCATAAATGCATGATAGATACGGTCAAACCTGAGTTGTCATAGGACCTTAGGACGGGGAGCCATTGTGTAAAGTCTCGGACATAGTGGGGCAACCACTGTTTGGGGCCAATTAAGCTACCCCACTTAGACTTTGATATGACCAAAGAACCGTTTCTTTGTAAACGTGTGAGGTCACAGAGTTTAAGGACCATTGAAACCCACCCGTCTTGCATTAAACTTCATAGAGTCAACAAATAATTAACAAAACGGTAATGTTACATAAAAAAGAAAGAAAAAATGACAAAGATTCCATAGTTTTTATTTTTCCTGTATTCTTCCTAGAATTGATGTACATAGGAGATCTTGTATATTAGACTTTCCCTTATAATTTATGCTTTCTTTGTAATGTTTTAGAAATGGCCAGCTCATCCAATGTTAGGGTTCTCGCCAAAGAGATATATGTCTACAAACCTGCAAACCCAAAGCCCATACTTAGCTAGTGGTTTCAAACTTTCAACCCGAGAGAGCAACAGTTCATTACCAACAAAATTAGACCCATACTCTCACTAGCCAAAGTGAAGGTTAACATCATGCTAGTAAGGGCCTTAGTCTATTTTTAGGAGCCTAAAGAAGTGAGTTTTCAATTTGGACCACATCTAATTAGCTTAACTTTAGAGGAGTACACTTAACTGCTCCATGCTCCTCCTTTGGACGAAATATACGTCCTGGAACTCAGCTTCGGCCCAACATATATCTTCTCAAAAGTCTTAGGAATCCATAAGACTAAGACAAAAGAGGCATTAAACGATTGCAACAAATACGCCATCAAGATATGGGATCTAGTCCATTCATTCCAGAATGAGCCCAGCTCTAACAATCAAGCATTGTTTTTTAGGAATTGGAGAGAAAACCGAATCAAGACCTATGTGCTAGTTGTGTTTGCCACTATCTTGTTCTTAAGTGGGTCTCTTCTTACACACTTTAGGGTAACAGAGTTAGTGGCTCAATTTTGGGAAGGTAAATCTTACATTCTTGCCCTACTTACTAAGCAGATAAGGAATCTTAATTTTGTTAAGGAAAGGGGCTGTGGAGATCTCAGGTCAAGCATGGTACTATTAATGGTTTGGTTCGTTAGTCCCATCAAGTGCTTTGGGTTGGATTTAATAAGGGGAGTATTCGTGAATAAGATTGACCTTATTGATTCTTTCATCGATAAGATCAAATTACTAGAAGATATCCCTACCCTTCTTTGGATAGAGGTTCTACAAGATTTCCGAGTAGAAGACATACTGTAGACTGCCAGGTGGAGCAATTACACTAGGGTCATATTGATTTGCAAGAATTACCATGTTGTACCACTAATCAGGATGAGTTGGTGTACAGGCTACTATCTAAGCAACATGGTAAGACAATTTGGAGGGATTCAGGACATAGTTCACAAACCTTCATTGGAACCATTCACTCTATAGAAAAGGTATCTAAACTTCACAAGATCAAAGCTTGGTGGGACACTCGGACCATAAGCCCAAATATTGATTTGAGTGAGTTCATAAGAGAAGTAGATAAACACTGGGTTACCAAAGAGTATTTATACAATCAACTTCACAAGGTAGGCGCAATGCGATATCGGGCACCAAAAGTCCTTCAAACCTCCCCTATGCGCCTTAACTCTGAAATGGTGACCTATATGAACCAAATGAAAGCACGTATGGAGATCCTCTATGATGAGAAAGATAAATGGGCAAACTTATGTTGAGAATCTAGACAAAGGTTGCAGGCCCTGGAACACCAGCTGAAGATGGCTTAGAAGAAAATTCAAGAGTTTGAAGAAGCGGCTAAACATGACCAAAAGAAGAAGAAAATGTCATCTGGCCTACAGAAAAAAAGGAAATTAGCATAGATGAATTTGTACCTTTTTTCTTTCTTTCTTTCATGTAATAAGACTCTACGAATCCAAAAATAATGAATAACTTACCATTCTGTTTATCATTTGTCGATCCTCTCCTTTTCATCCATTTGATTCACTTGCATTTCATTCATTTGCATTCTTTTTCAAAATATTTGTATGTTAACTTTTTTAGAAGCGGTTTTTACCTAGGTTGCTAAGATAGCTCCCAAACGTCAAACCTTCCAGAGAAGCCCCATCAAAACTTGTTCTCAAATCAGAATGGCTAACCAAGGAAACAACAACAATAATGGCAACAGCAACCTCGAGGTTATTGACTCCACAAAGTTGAGATTCCAATCTTTGGAACAAACAATGGGAAAGATGGTAGATCAACTGAGCTTCCTTGCGACAGCATCTTTCTGCTTAGGTCTATAACCCCATCAAATGAAGAGCACTCTAAAGCTCGATATAGAAAGAATATTGAGGCCCTACCCCTTGAAATAGAAGAAGCTTTCCCTAAAGGCAATCAGGGCTTTGAATCCTTTGAAACTAAAGGGGTATTTCCAAAGGCTAACCTAACCTTTGAGCCGAATACTTACTCATTCCCAATTAACCCAAAGCCTGAAGTTGACCAAGATAGATTGAAGGAGCTCGAGAGCGGTTAACTTGATAGATCATTGAAAAAATGAAAATGCTCGAAGGATGTGATGGATTCGAGTACGCTGGAATAATAGACTTCTCTACCTATGATTATGGAAGCTTCCCAGAAAAATTCAAAGTACCTGACTTTGAAAAATACAATGGGACTAGATGCGCCAAGTTACACACCCGGCTGTATGTACGTAAGATGGGCAAGTATGCATAGTATGATCAACTCATGGTCCAGACTTTTCAGGATAGCCTAACAGGCCTTCCCTTAACTTGGTATGCCCAATTGAACTTAAATCAGGTGAATTCATGGGAGAAGCTGGCTAGAGCGTTCTATCAGCAATATAGATTTAATGTCGAAGTGGCACCAACAATGATGGATTTGTTTGCCCTAAGGAAAAGGCACAATGAATCCTTCAAAGAATATACTCAAAGGTGGAAGTCCCTAGCTGCAAGGGTATCTACCCCTATGATTGAAAAAGAGTTGACGGCAACTTTCATTAACACTCTTAAGAAGCCCTACTTTGCTCACCTGATCGGACAAGCCTCTTTTAGCTTTGTAGAAATAGTGGCAGTAGGCTACCAAATTGAGAGTGCCATTTCCTTTAGCAAGCTGCAAGAAACAGCAGATAGAAGACCACCCTCTGCCAAACCCACCACCAGTAAGCCTAGAAAAGCTATTGTCAGCATGGTCAACTCGAATGCAAGACCTAACTCCCAAGTTTCTTTTAGGACGAATCCCTTGCCAGCTTAACCATAGTATAGAAGCCAACTATAGGCTAACAGGGCCTCGAGACAGTTCACCAGAATACCTATTCCACTTAGTTAGGTGCTTGAGAAGTTAAGAAGAGATAATCTACTACATTCTAAGGCTCCCAGTGAAAGGTACAAGCCAAAGTTCTTTGATCCCAATGTAAGATGTCAATGTCATCTAGGGTAAGTAGGCCATTCAACTGATTCGTGCTAGAGGTTGAAAAACAAAATCTAAGATTTGATCGATGAAGGTACAGTACAACTGGATTTTGTGGAGGCTTTTACCCCAAACATCAACAACAACCCACTGCCAAACCATGGACCTATCATCAATATGATATTTGACCACTCAAATTCTGCCATCAACATGATCGGTCAAAACCAAGAACCAAAGGTTTATAGGTTCTACAAAAAAGAGGTCCCACAAACTAAAAGGTACACATTCCATGTACTTGTAGCCCCCGAAAATTATAAAGTTACCCCCTTCAGTTACCGGTTAATAAACCAGGGGCAATCAAGCTTGCATGTAGGGGGGATCACTTGCTCCTATAGAATTTACAATCCAAAGGAAGACTTAAAAAAGAAGGGCATATAGGAAATGCCAAACACCGAACAAGCTGAACATGAAGAAGGATTAATTGCCTTTACCAAGATGATCAAGTCTAGTGAGTACAAAATAATAGACCAACTTGCTAAGACTTTGGCACAAATATCCCTCATGACTCTATTAATGGCATCAGACCCACATCAAGATGCCTTATTTAGAACACCAAGGGATGTCAAGGTCCCTCGTGAAATCCCGGATGAAAGGATTGGCTCTATCACCAATTCCATCTTCACTATAGATCAAATTTCCTTCTCCACCGAGGAATTAGGCGAAGAAGTTACCTAGCACAAAAAGCCTCTGTTCATAATAGTAAGGATAAATAACATCATCGCAATAAGAGTCCTCATCGACAACGGGTCATCTCTAAATGTTTGTCCTTTAGCCACCTTAGATCTATTGGGCGTCGATACAACCACTATCAAACCTAGTTCAACAACGGTAAGAGCTTTTGATGGATCCAGGAGAGAGATAATAGGGGAGGTGGACTTGTCAGTTGATATTGGCCCACAGACGTTCAGCATCCTATTCCAGGTCTTAGACATTCTAAAGACCTTCAATCTGTTATTAGGAAGGCCTTGGATACATTCAGTAGGGGCCATACCGTCAACTCTTCACTAGAAAGTTAAGTTCATCTCCAATGCCTAGGTCATCGCAATTCTGGGTGACCAAGATTATGAAATCTATAAAGAGATGGCCATACCCTATATCGGTACAAAAGAACAAGAGGACTTTGGACTCTAGATGTTTAATGAGGTGTGCATGATCACCAATCAGCAGAAGGAAGAGAGGTTGAAATACAAAGAAGGCCAGTTTGGGTCCTATGAGTTAGGATACATTCGAACCCCAATAGAAGAATTGCAAAGAATGCAAGCCAGGGGCAGAAAGGGTGACAGGTTATATCACACTCCAATGAACTTCCCACCATTGTCAGAAACTTTCATTAAGACCGAAACCTAAAACTCAAAGCCCGCTAAAGAAGGCACTTCCAACAAGAATGAAGGGGTTGGCCTAATCAACAAAGCCCATCACTTGAATAATTGGTTTTCCATCCTTGTGAATAACAATAAGTCTTCCCTAGGGTAAAGGATGAATCATGATCCAGTATTTTATAGAATTTTGTAATAAATTGCCTCTATTCTCCGAATGCTTGTACTCAAAAGAGAGTTCCCCAAAATAAAATCAACTTATTTTCTCTTTATTCATGCCTTACTTACACTCTTCCTTTTGCATACCTTCTTTTTCTTTCTAGATCCAACGACTCGAATAAAGGCCATGGATACCTCGCGTAGATAAGCAATAAGAATATTGATATCACTTTTGGCCCTACTAGGTTAGTCTTTGAGGGTGACGTTGATGACCATAATGATGTACAAAAAAGCTGGCAAAAACATGAAATGAGTAGAATTTCCATTGATGAGCCAATAGAGATAATTAATGTTGGTACCAACGAAAACCTTAAGGTATTGAAGGTTGGGGGAAATTTGGAAGAAAATCAAAAGATAGAGATGACCACATTACTATCTAAATACCAAGATGTATTCGCATGGTCTTATGACGACATGCTCGGATTAGACCCATTGATCATGGTCCATCACTTACCCACACAAGAGGATATCAAGCCTAAGAAACAAAAGTTGAGAAGGTTCCGACTAGATATCTTGTTGAAAATCAAGGAATAAGTCAAAATATTATTGGAAGTTGACTTCACTGTGGTATCTGATTATCCTGAATGGGTAGCCAACATAATACCAATTATGAAGAAGAATGGGAAAGTCAGGGTGTGCATGGATTTTGGAGACCTTAATCAAGCAACTCTTAAAGATAATTTTCCTTTGCCCCATATCGATGTATTGGTCGGTAACATAGTCGGAAACCATATTTTCTCTTTCATGGATAGATTTTTCGGGTATAACTAGATTCGATTGGCTGAAGAAGATAAAGCCAAGACCACGTTCATCACAACTTGGGGCACGTTTTGCTATAAAGTGATGCCTTTCGGACTAAAAAAATGTTAGGGAAACTTACCAAAGGGCTATGGTAGCAATTTTTCATGACATGATGCTCAAAGAAGTTGAGGTATATGTCGATGATATGATTGCCAAGTCTAAAGAAGGAGAAAATCATGTGGAAAATCTAAGGAGATTGTTTGATAGGTTGAGAAAATTCCAACTGAAACTTAACCTAGAGAAGTATACTTTTGGGGCGACTTCAGGGAAATTATTAGGTTTCATAATCAGCTAAAGAGGCATTGAAGTGGACCTTGATAAAATTAAAGCGATAGTTGACCTGCCTCCACCATGCACACTTAAAGAAATTAGAGGTTTGTTGGACCGTTTAAACTATGTAGCACGGTTCATATCTCAACTCACAAACAAGTGTCGTCCTTTATTTAAGTTATTAAAAAAGAATGCCAAGATCAACTGGGATGGAGAGTGTGCGTATGCCTTTATAATAATCAAAGAATACCTCATGAACCCTTCAATTCTGATAGCTCCGAAACCTAGGAAGCCTTTATTCCTATACTTGACAATATTACCAGAGTCCATGGGGTATATGCTTGGCCAGAAAGATGAGGAAGGAAAGGAATGGGCTGTATACTACTTGAGTAAAAAATTCACTGAAGGGGAGCAGAGATATTTAGAAATTGAAAGAACCTGTTGTGCATTGGTTTAGGTAATGCATTAGCTTAGACAATACACACTTTAATTACTGACTTAACACGATCCCCTGAAGTACTTGGCAAACAAATCGGCCCTAATTAGCAGAATCTCAAAGTGGTAAGTGTTGCTATTAGAGTTCGACATTACATATGTGAACCAAAATTCAGTCAAAGGGCAAGCTTTGGTAGATCAATTAGTAGAAAACCCCTCTGATAGTACTCCCTAAGAAGTACAAGTCAATTTCCCCGATGAGGGAATCTTAGTGGTTGGAGGAAACTCTGATAAAGGAAAGGATGACGAGACACCAAAATGGAAAATGTTCTTTGATGATGCAGCTAACGTATCTGGGTATGGAATTGGGGCAATATTAATATCTTGTGAAGGTACTCATTATCCTGTGGCCATAAGGCTCGTTTTCCCATACACTAATAATATTGCTGAATATGAAGCATGTATCATGGGACTTAAGATGGCCCTAGAGAAAGACATTCAAGAATTAGAAGTGTATGGGGACTCCTCACCTATTATTGGCCAAGCACAAGGAGAGTACAAAACTAAAGATCCTAAGCTAGTGCCTTATCACCGGCATTTGACTGAATTAACGGAAAGTTTTAAAGAAGTCACCTTTAATCACGTACCAAGGACTCATAACCAATTTGCTGATGCTTTAGCTACGCTAGCATCTATGATCCAGATATCTAGTGGAGTCGAGATTCAACCCCTTACTATTGAAATTGAAGACAAGCCTACCTTCTACCTAATGATTGAGGCTATAAATGACCAAAAAACATGGTATCATGATATTAAGATATTCTTACAACAAGGCGCATACCTTGAAGAGGCTGAGAAAAGAGACAAAAAGATGATTAGGAGATTAACCACTCAATTCTTAGTAAGCGAGTCCACCTTATACCGATGCTCATTTGACTGTACACTCTTAAGGTGTGTGGCTAACGAAGAGGTTGAGAAGTAAATGAAAGAGGTACATGAAGGAGTATGCAGCCCTCACATGAATGGATACATGTTGGCAAAGAAAATCATGAGGCTAGGGTATTATTGGTCAACGTTGGAAAGCGATTACATCAAACATGTTAGGTACTGTCAATTATGCCAAGTTTATGCAAATAAGATAAATGCCCTGCCTCGGGAATTACATGCCCTCTCAATACCATGGCCTTTTTCAATGTGGGGCATAGATATCATTAGCCTTATCACTCCAAAAGCATCTAATGGACATTGCTTCATATTAGTCGCTATTGATTACTTCAGCAAATGGGTAGAGGCTTCATTTTACTCGAATGTTACTAAAGGGGTCATAGTTAAGTTCATCAAAAGAGACATCTTGGCTCGGTATGGGACTCTTGAAATAATCATCATTGATAATGGCACCAATCTCAACAATAAGCTTATGACAGAATTATGCCAGCAATTTCGAATCATTCACAAGAACTTTACTCCTTATCGACCCCAAATGAATGGAGTTGTTGAAGCAGCAAACAAAAACCTCAAAAGAATCATTGAAAAAATGGCTGTTACATATAAGGACTATCATGAGATGTTACCCTTCGCACTCATGGCCTATCGAACTTCCATCAGAACATCGATTGGAGCAATACCATACTCTTTAGTATATGGTACTGAAGTAGTGTTACTGGTAAAGGTTGAGATCCCATCACTTAAGGTACTATCAGAAATTCATTTGGACAAAGTCGATTGGGTAAAGAAACGCATCAAATAGCTAAATCTGATTGATGAAAGGAGATTGATGGCCCTGTGTCATAATTAATGTTATTAGCAAAGAATGGCTCAAGCCTTTAACAAAAGGGTGCGACCTTGTAACCTCAAAGAAGGAGATTTGGTGTTAAGAAAAGCTTTCCCCAATGCACAAGACTCTAGAGGGAGATTTGCCCCAATTATAGGGGTCCTTATGTCGTGAAGCAAGTATTATCAGGAGGGGCTTTGATTTTGTCCCAAATGGATGGTCCAGATTTAAGAGACCTTGTAAATGCTGACACTGTAAAATTGTACTATCCATAAGAAGTTAATGGGAATTTTGCTCAAAACACGAAAATGCCAGTCATTTTGAATGTCATTATAGTCCAATTTTCATTATCTATAAGCAAATTTGGTATCCTTGCCCGTTGTTGTTGTTGGAATAATCACCCTCTCCATGGAAAGGTCTAATTCCCTTTACCTCATTTAATCAAACCTATACACTACCTCATTTAATTCCCTCTCCATGGAAAGGTTTAGAACATTGGTAATTAACAAAATTCTTTAAATACTTCATTACGGATTGATCCCCCTCAGTGGGGAGTTTTATTGTCTGTTTTTTCAGAGGAATGTGAAACTCAAGTAAGCAATCACCGTAGATGGGAATAAGGCTTTGTGGTTCATAGAAGTTCCAAAGAAACAAAAATAGTGGGTGGTGTACCTGCATCAGGCTAATTTCCATGATTTCTCCAAAAAGAACCAGCAAAGTTTCGAACATTGTATGTCAAGAACATCTAGGTTGATAATAAGGGACTAAAACAAGAGTCAATAATTTTCCAATGGGGGCTTTTTAAAAGGGGTTTGACCGATTGGGTGCTATCAACAAAGACTGGGTAAGTATTTCTATACAGTGTTAGCACACCAATTTTTTCTTGCATTTAGACCACTTTTACTCCCAATGATCTTTTTTAACCAACCTAGAGGCATTTACTTTCTGCATTTAGTATTTGGCCAACCTATGAAGATACGATCTTAGCTCAGTTCATCCTTCCAATCCATAGGGTCTCTTTATTAACCAAATTTCTTGTAAGTAAGCCCCTCTCTTCACCAGTTCTGTAGGGCACTTCCTTTCACTAAGTTTCTCTTAACCGGCTTGTAAAGCAATTACCTTCATCATCTTCTTAACTAGCCTTTGAGGCGTTGTCTCATTCTTCTTAGGGTTTTAGCTAGCTCTAGGAGCGCTTTGACTACCTTGGTTAGTCAGTTTAATAGGGCATGACCAAGTTTGTTCATCCTTCTTAGGGTCTTAGCTAACTCTAGGAGTGCTTTGCCCACCTTGGTTAGTCAGCTCAATAGGGCACGACCAAGCTTGTTCATCCTTCTTAGGGTCTTAGTTAACTCTAGGAATGCTTTACCCACCTTGGTTAGTCAGCTCAATAGGGCACGACTAAGTTTGTTCATCCTTCACCCACCTTGGTTAGTCAACTCATTAGGGCACGACTAAGTTTGCTCATTCTTCTTAGGGTCTTAGCCAACTCTAGGAGCGCTTTGCCCACCTTGGTTAGTCAACTCATTAGTGCATGACCAAGTTTGCTCATTCTTCTCTTAGGGTATTAGCCAGCTCTAAGAGTGCTTTGCCCACCTTGGTTAGTCAGCTCATTAGGGCACGAACAAGTTTGCTCATTCTTTTCTTAGGGTATTAGGCAGCTCTAGGAGCGCTTTGACTATCTTGTTTAGTTAGCTCAATAGGGCATGACCAAGTTTGTTCATTCTTCTTAGGGTTTTAATTAGCTCTAGGAGCACTTTACCCACCTTAGTTAGTCAGCTCAATAGGGTACGACCAAGTTTGCTCATTCTTCTCTTAGGGTCTTAGCTAGCTCTAGGAGTGCTTTGTTCACCTTGGTTAGTCGGCTCAATAGGGCATGACCAAGTTTGTTCATTCTTCTTAGGGTCTTAGCCAGCTCTAAGAGCGCTTTGCCCACCTTGGTTAGTCGGCTCAATAGGGCATGACCAAGTTTGTTCATTCTTCTTAGGGTCTTAGCCAGCTCTAAGAGCGCTTTGCCCACCTTGGTTAGTCGGCTCAATAGGGCATGACCAAGTTTGTTCATTCTTTTTAGGGTCTTAGCCAGCTCTAGGAGCGCTTTGCCCACCTCAGTTAGTCAGCTCAATAGGGCATGACCAAGTTTGTTCATTCTTCTTAAGGTCTTAGCCAGCTTTAGGAGCCTTTTGCCTATTCATAAGAGCATGACCAAATTTCAATTCTGCTTTTAATCTTTCAGTTAGATCTTAGAGTGCCACTCTTCTCTTCTCCAAATCCCCAATGGATTGGACCTAGGATAGTTAGTTAGCTGTAGCGTTTCTTAGAATAAAATCCACTCTTAGGGCAAAAATAGAGTTTATTTTATCTTTAAGGTAAAGTTTTGTTCAAACTTTATTATAAAGAGGGGGAGCTATAGATACCTAATTTTTGCCCTTTTTTTTATTTTTCAAATTATGTTATAGGATTCTAAATTAAGAAAAGTTAAAAAAAAAAAAACTAATAGAAAATTAAAGAAAGCTAGAAAAAAAAATTTTTAGAAAAAAATAGGAATTCTAGAAAAATAGGAAAAAGTGCAAAAGATAGGAAATTTAGAAAAAAATAAAAATAAAAATACAAAAAAAATGGAAAAATTCGGAAAAGTACATAAAAAAATTTTGAAAAGTCATAAAAAAATAAAAAAAATAAAATATTTTAGAAAATAACATTTTGTTAAATTAAATTTTTAATTTAGGTTTAGAAGTTGAGCCGTTAAACCTAGGCTTAGATTTAAATCTGGCCTAAGCTGACCGAATCCATATGTGTAATTTAATTGCACATATGGACAAGGCACAGGTCAATGGTCTAATAGTTAAGCATATGGACATAGTATTAGCATTAAGTATGAGGTCTTAGGTTCGAAACTTAGTAAAGGCAGGGAGGCCTTTTTCTCATTTTTTTGGTTTTCAATCACATCAAGGATTGCCATGTGTCAGGGTCTGATTGCGCCATGTATCCGATACGTGGCATCATCGGATTTGATGGCTTGCTGATGTGGTGCCACGTGGCATCTACATGGCGTGCCTTGTTAGTTGCCATGTGTTACGAAATGACACGTGATACGCTGGGGGTTGTTCGACACGGTTGACGTAGTGCCACATCAGCGCCACGTCAGCCCACTTTTTCCTCCCCTTCCTTCCTTTTCCCTTCGTTTTCCTCTCTTTTCCTCTCTTTCCCTCTATTTCCTTTGACTTTCTCTAGGTTTCCAACACTTTCCGCTTCAGAACACCCACTTCAATATGATTTTTGGACCCTTTCTTGTAGCAATTTCACCAAATCAATGGCGAAATTGTAGAATAGACATAGCCTATTATGAATTGATACAAAAAACATGTCTAAATACAGTTAAAGGAGAATTCAATTTGAGCTCTAAAAATCGGAAAAAAGTTGTTTTCCTGGGCATTCTTCATTAATTCGATCTGAGCTTTCCTTGTTTTCTAGAAACAATTTGAGTATAAAAGGAGCTTCAAGGAGTACACACAAGGACACATACCCAATAGAATCAACTCCCACACTCTCTATATCCATTTTCGATTGCTTTCTCTCTCTACCAATCTCTCTCTTCTCGGGTTTCTCTCTCTAGTGAACTCCAAGCTCGACTACCACTACGGTTGTGACCCTCACTCCATCAGCTTCTAAACGTGACCACTCTTGACCTCTACCGTGACCTCCAGTCGTGCTACTAAGCAACCACCACCGAACCCTAACTACCCCTTCTCTCTCCTCGAACCACCATCTTCAACCACCCTTGAGCGAAACTAAGCCTACAATCAAACTCCCTATACTCTGAAAAACCTACCCCAACTAACCAATCATACCCAACAGCCCCCACATGGCCGAACCATTACCATCGCTCATGGCCAACTTTCAAAAACTACCCAAACTACCCAAACAGCTCCAAAACACTAAGGCATTGAACTTACCTACCCCCTATCTCTAATGCAATACTCATAATAGACTGTCACTCGCTCATTCTGGTGGACGAAACATGCCGAATTGAGCCTTGCCGTTGTTGCTGTTGTGAAGGTATTGAAGCTTGACCTGAATCTAGTGGAGTCGACCTGACCCGACCCGATCCGACCAGTTTGACTCGCTTAGGTCCGAACCATGCATCCAAATCCATTTAAAGTTTTATTTTTATTTTTTTATTTGTTTTGTTTAAATATAATAGAAAATAATAATAATAAATAAAAAAGAAAAAGAAAAGAAAAAAAGAAAAAAAAAAGAAAGAGAAGAAAAAGAAAAGAATAGGAAGTATTTTTTTTTTTTTTTTACATTCAAACAAGAAAAACCATGAAAAAAAAACTAACTAACAATAAAAAATAAATAAATAAATAATAAAAATAATAAAATGGAGTAAAAATAGAAAAGTTATTTTTGACACTTAGAGAATCAATTTTTTTCAATCAAAATAAAATAGATCTTTTCCAAACTAAGGCATTTTAGGTTTTCCAAAAATAAAATTCAATTTAGAACCCGTTATAATCTTTTCTCAAATTAACTCAAAATAGGTAAAAACGTAAACTTAGCAATTTTTCCAAAGTTAAAATCAATTAACCCGCTATATTTTCATTAAAAGAATTACGTACGTCTGATCCTGTATAGCAGGTATGTAGGCACTCGTACGGAAGTACGGGATGACTTAAAATGTGGAAGTTTTTTTTTTTCCCTTTTTAGATATTTATGTGAATTGATCAATTTAGTTGCGTATATTATAATTAGCTATTTTATAAATTAAAAAGAGTATATTTAAATAGTGAAGTTAAATTTGGAAAGTTAAAAAGTAGGACCCGTTTAGGGTTTAATAAATTAGCCCTCGGACCTAAATCTTTGGTTTTCAAAAAAGCCATTTTACAATTTTTTTTAATCGATAGACCGGTAACTAAGTTATAACCAATTCACCTAATCACTTATAACTTAACCCTTTTTTCCGACTCCAATTGGGTAGTGACTCCAATCCCTTTTTAAATTGAAAAAAATAGTTTTCTTTAAACTCTAGTCGAGGATTAGTATTAAACAGGTAGGGTTTAGTACTAATTAACCTAGAGAAAACCTAATTTTATAAAAAGAACTGGGAGGTTGAAAAACTAGGCTTGACAGGTTGCATTTTCATTTCATTAATGATCATGCCTTTTGCTTCTTCTTTTTGTGTGGAAATAATACGTCCTTTTCTTATCTTCATAACTATATTTTTGATGGCTGACTTCATGGTGGGTGAAGTTGAAGTTGATATGAATTCTTCTATGAGCAAGTCGAAATACGTTTTACCCAAAGAAATTAAGAAATCTTTTACATCTTATTTGAAGACAATTTTACCTCTAAAGCTCTCCTTGGCCTAAAAAATGCTACAATCTTTTGTGACAATCTTGCCATTGTTCTAACGGATAATGAGATAAAATCACTTTACCTCTTACAAAAGTTTGCTTTAGTGGAATCTCTCACTTACTTAAAATCAAACTATCTATGATGGGGATTTGTGAACTTTTAGTGGCTTGAGGATTCAAGACATAGTTGAGATTGGGCTTCTTAACTATAGGCAAATCTTATTTGAGGATTTGAGAATGGAAAACATAGAAAATTAACCCTTCAATCATGCACTTGATGAAGTGGTGTACTTTCACTCATTTAGCCGAGAAGTCTCCAATTCCACCAGTATATCTTCATTTCCCTTATCTCCCCTTTCAATGCTTTAAAAAATCTATGTTGTTTGCTCTAGCTTCTACTTTTGGAGCTTTACACATCAAATCTTTCACAACCTTTAGTAGCCTAGGTACTTATAGAGTTAGATGCATCTAAAGATACATAAGGATGAGATTCAGATTGAAAAGGAAAAGCATGGTTTCTACTGGTAAGTTGTATTTGAAAATCTACCAAAGTATTGCTCTTGAATCTATAAAATTGGTCACTGTAATGGTTACTTTATACAAATGCTCTTCCATTGAAAGGTTCATCACATGAAACATCTCAAGCTTATCAAAATGGTTTTAAATCTAAACCTAGTTTAAATAATGTCCTCAAACTCAAGGCTTTGAAGATTGATAAAGGTAAATCTCCTATTTATACTCTTGCTGATACTTTTGGAGATCAAAAGTTAATGTTAGTGGAGTATTTGTTGTTTTAGAAGTTAAGGCTTTGTGTGCAAAGATTGTAATTTTATCCCTAAAAAGGAAAACATTAAGTTTGAAGATGTTCTTGACATAGTTATTAATCTAAATCAGCCTATTGCTCCATGGGAATAATGTACACTTAATGGTCAATATTGGTGTTTTTTCCATCTTGTCAAATACTTTTGGCTCTCTAAAAGTCTTACATGTAGATGGGGCTGATGTTTTTAGTGATTTTGAGTGAGTTGATGTTGTAGGACTTTAATGCCTCATAATTGACATGTCAGCTTAGACCTTGTTAAAAACTTAAAACACTTTTAAATGCTTCTTTGAATAAACTAAGTGATTAAGGGAAAAAAAAATTTCCCTAAATCCTAAAATTGCCATTTATTTATGCTATGAAGTCCTAAAAGATAGAAGAAACACTTATGCAGAAGTGAATCCTCAAAATGAGTTGAATATCTTAAAATTTCACTTAGAAACCAATGTTTATTAGGTTAAACCTAATTATCGCAAAAATGAAAAATTGAGATTTGATGTTTAATACAATGTTTTATTATTTCTATAATTATTATGAAACTTTTAAAATTTATTAATCCAAACAGAATTGCATTTGAAGAGTTACATAAAATTACTACCACTCGTGATATTTGTCTATTTTTCCAACCACATTTTGCAATTCTTCATAAGAATTCTTTATCGCCAAGGAGCTTAAGTTGCTAAACTAAAATGAAGACATGTGGTAGTAGGTAATGATGTGAGCAAAAAATTTGAAAAAGCCACCATAAATCGAACTAAACCAAATTGAAAATATGCTTCTTGTTACACTTTGGTTTAGAAAATTACTAAACTAAGCCAAACAAAATATTTGTCGTTGGTTTTCAAGGATAAACCAAATTTGTTACGACCTGAGGGGATTAGTCGTGGCAGTCGCCGTATATCGTACAAAGGACTGTAGATTGAATTCCCTTACAATTGACGACCCTTTATACGATACATAAGGCTACAACTACAACTAATTACCAAGAGTTGCGCAAGCATGAGCAATATCATTTCACGATAACAGTAATAAGATATAGAAATATAACATATAATCTATTTATATAAGAATTTACAGATATAAGGTCTTTAGAACTTTTAACTTAAACTAATATTAGTTTATCACATATTCAAATCTATAATCTAGATAAACTATCATGTGAATACTCTAAACACGTCCTGCTCCCACATTAACCCCCTAATGAACAATTAACCTCGGGCATGTGACTGCCTGACTCCATGAACAACTCAGCCTACGAAAGAAAACTACAAGGGTATAAGCTAACTAGCTTAGTGAGATAATCCCCTCAACCATACAGCAATCAAGTTATACAACAATTAAGTTCAATCAAATGAATGCATGTCAACCGGTATGCTAAACAAATACATGCAGGTGATTGGGTACTGCATGCAACTTAGATTTAATGCCCTCTGAAGTCAGGGTTGGAGATACATCGGTACAGTCAGATCCGGGTATTATACTAAAACTTATCTTATAACGAAACTCCATGTTTCGTATTTAAAATGTAATGGTATATCCATTATTAGTTTTATTAAAAATGAGTTCTACATATGATTGTGAGTAGATTCACGTAGCCCTCACTCACCCTTAAATGGAGGCCTTTGAACTCGACCCTTAGCCAGACGGTTAGCGCCTCCAATGCTTAGTAATCCCGTGGGTTAGGGTAAGGTCATATCGCACGCATGTACTGTATGAAATTTATTACAATCAAATAATCAACCCACATATGACCTCTCACTATCTTTGTGTAATGTGACTGTCGGAATTAGTTATGCGGTGTATGATTATGCATGTTTCAAGTTAACTTTTTCTAGTTGAGTAAAATTAGGTCTTATTATTTAATGATCAATAAGGTCACAAACAATCAAGTCTTAACTAATCTATTATGCAACAATCAATACATTATCGCACTTTAAAGTAAATTCATCATTAACAAGCAATTATCATACACAAGCATAACCCAACTCCATACAACATTCAATTATTAATCATAATTTATATTCACTAATTACAAACACAAATAAATATAGAATCATCAAGAAAACTTACTTAGCCATAGGTGACTCAAGGGTCGTAATAATCTGGTGGCAGCTCAAGGTTAAGGTCAAGATTACCTGAGAATAAGGAATATAAAAATTTGTAAGTTTGGGAATTTAAAGCTAAACTAGTATTGTAATTTGTAAGGTTTATTTCACCTAGTTATATGAAATTGTCGATTCGAGTTTTTTATCGAATTGCGTACAACATTTTCATTTTAGCTCGGATTGTTATGAACTTATAGTCCATTTTGATCGTTTTCGAGCGTATTCTCTTAGCGAGATTTGTTTTGGGTGTTGTGACTCGCAGTTTGAACTGTGATATAAAAATATCACAAAATTTATTATTTTAATTTAAAAAGTTATAAAATATTAATTTTAGCTTTTTCTTAATATATTGATGATTTAATAATTATTTAAATCATATTATTTAAATCATTTAATATATTGATAATTATTTAAATCATATAGTACCCTGTTAGGGCAAGTTCAATGTTATAGATAATTACAAAAATGAATTCCTATTTGCCAAATAAAAAAGGAAATTACTATAAAGGGAGACACGAAATCGTGTACAGTGAACGTCATTTGTCAAAAAGGATAGTACAGTTGTTAGTAAGGATAGTGCATGTGTGTTTTTATTTTAATTTTGACAGTATTGTGGTTTGAGCAAGGGTAGGCCTCTATTCAGGCTTGTTCGATGTCAAAAGGGGTTGGATTGTGGTTGGTTTAGTGATGGCTCATCTTGGGTTGGCCTTGAAGGGTTAGCTCCTGACAGTCTTGGTCGGCCTCAGCACAATGGAGAATGCTGTACTCAGATTTGGCTCTTGGACTATGGTTTAGTAGAGGGTTCGGCTTGGCATACTGGTTAATCACCTGGGCAACATTTTGGATAGCATGGAAAGTAAAGTAGCTTGGCAAATTAGATTGGAGTAAGTGCTCCTTGGCGCTTAAGTCACCTTAGATAGCTCGGCGAACCACTTGAGAGAGCCCTTAGGCCTAGGAGCATGTAATCAATCCTTGATCCCTATCATTACCCAATATCTTAATGGCATAACCTCACTACTACATTAGAAGCATGTTGCAAGCCCATACCTTTATGAATTTGCATTATTCGTTATATTTTTGCTATCCTATTTACTTTTCTTCCAAATTCCCTCATACACTTTATTCGATTGGCCTAAATTAGAGTAGCATGTTAGAATTTAATTGTTGGACAAGTCTTTCTCTTTGAGGGAATGACTTGGTAAGTACTCATCGATATTGTTACTGCATACAATCCGACACACTGGTTGATTAGCACAATATGCTTTCAAAATCTTCATTTTCAAAAGCTATTATTTTTACCGATGTCTTATGTCATGAGTCAGTTTTTAGCATTGTTGTTAGGGGAGAAGGCAATTGAGCTAATATTAGATAAACCAAGGACTTTGCGACTAGGCAGCTTAGTGAAGTTGTAGTTGATAACTTAGTGTAATTTCAGTTAATTTTGAGTAGTTCAGTTGCTAAAGTTTTGATCATTACTTGCTTTCTTGTCAATTTGAGTCGTTTTTACCAAATTCTTGATATTTTAAGGGTAAGGTTTTGAACTTTATGGCTAAATGGTTGGTCAAGTACTGAATTTATCCATAGCTGATTTGATGTCGAGCTAGGATTGTATTGGATATATTTATTATGCTTGTGATTTTTAGTTATGGTGGTTTAGTTGGAATTGGAAGGAGTAGATTTAAGGATTCTTGGGTTGTATCCAAAGGGGTGTAATGGAAGTACTTAACGATTTTGACCATGAAATAGATCGAACATTTCACCGTACGATAAGAGAATAGTTGGGAGGTTAAGAAAATCAGTAGGGACCCTTTAATGGTGGGAGTGGTAACAATGGGAATGGAACTCGTGGAAATGGGAATGGTGGTAACCAAGGGTTATGGGAATATTATCTTCCAAATTTGAATGAAGTTCCACCACCAATCTCTTATCCCACTATTCAAGCAAACAATTTCAATCTAATGCCAACCTAGATTTGGATGGTGCAACATAACCAATTTGATGGATCACCATCCTATGTTCCCATGAACATATTCAAAACCTTTTGTAATTATGTGTTGTAAGTCCTGTAATTAGACTTTTCAATTTTGATGCGTAAAAATTAGGGCGATTGTGTAAGTTGTGCAATCAAGCTCGAATTTTACGATTAGAAAAACTTAAAAAGTGACTTTATGAGTTTGGATTTGGGAAGATAAAATAATAAAATATTATATATATAGGTCATATGTATATTATCTTTTATTTATTGGAAAGGTATAAAACGTGTTCCGATAATTAATGAACCATTAGAGATAAAATGTATGCACACTAAAAATCATAAAATAACCTAAATATATTTATGAGTACTTGTTTGTACTAAATATGAATTTACCTGTAAATAAAAGTACTCGAAATTACCTAGAATTCCTAATATATCCTAAAATATACTAAATAAATTAAAGAAAATTAATAAAAAAATAGAAAAAAATTACTTAGCAGCTTAGGATGTTAGGATTACTGGAGTGGCACATCTAAGGTGTTGTGGGGATTATCTTTGCAAGAGTTTAGGACAACTAACCTAGTTAATTCACCAAATCACATGATATATGTCCATGGGGAAAACTCTAACTAACAATCCATCTTTTATAAACTCTAGAGTAGAGTTAATTTAGCTCATTTGGTTCCTTTAGCATGTAAGAAAAATAGAGAGAGATTAATGTAAAAAGGGCTAAATAAGGGAATGCATGTGAAATTAACACTTGGGAGTAAGAGGCCACTACCACTTGATAGAGTAGGCAATGCCCCTTGCTACTAACAATACCCTTACCACTGATAGTAGCTGGAGCTACCAATGCTGGTGAGTGATCAAAATCCACCTGATTTTCTTTAATTTGAAAAAAAAAAAAAGTATTTTTCAATTGAAAATCATGGAAAAATTTATTCTAACATACTTTGTATGTACTTTAGGGAAAATTATTATTATTTTTTTAAATTGAGTCTTGAAATATATCACTCCTACATAAAGTGCTAAAACTAAGCCGATTTCGTTTTTGTTTTCAAAAACTCTAATGATGTTGTTTTGGCTTCAAAATTTTTCTATAATACCCTTATGATTATTTGATTACCATGAAAAGATTTTCATGAAAATTATCTCCTATATTTTTACCTAATTTTTAGGCCTTAAAAATCTTATTAAAAGACTATTTTTTTTAAATAAGCTTAATAATTTTCTAAGACTTTGAGCAAGATTCTGTTTTGGTGAGTATTTTGAGATACTATGTAAGTTGTTAAGTAATGTTGAAGGAATAAATCTGTAATGTTGGGAGCATTAACTTTGAATATTAAGGGCATGGTGTGATATTTAGGATGTATATGTGAAGTGCTCAAAGGATAGAAATGGGTATAGTTGGTTTAGGCTGGAGTAATATTGGATTGTATATCATAGTTGCATTTTGATCTTAAATTGAATTGTGGGGGAGTTGTGCAGAAATATAGATTGGGGGTAGATTAGAACCTAACTTAGGAACTAAATTAGAGATAGGGTATATAATAACATCCTAAGGAGTTGATCAGAACCTGAATCAAAGACTCTGTCAACTTGAGTTGAAGTTAGCTAAACTTCGTGGAATAGGTTATAGCACATTTATGAGAATTATGAATAAGGTGTAATCAGGAGCTAAATTAGAACCTGATCTAGGGGTTGAATTAGAGACGAAATTAGAACTTAGCTAAAAGTGAAAATGATCACAAGAAACTTAAAACTAACATAATCAAGCATAGTAACACCGTAAATTGAGAGTAATAATTTGTATTAGAGAGTAGAGCCTATATATAATAATTGTATGAATATTAAAATAATATTTATATTATAGGGATGAGCAACAACACTGCACCGTAAGTTACACCTTAAGTAAGTGTAAGAATCTAGGTAAATTTGGGATCAATATGTTACTGTATTGTAGAGTATTGTTTTATAGTACTTAGAGGCCTAAGATTATACTTGGTTGTGATTGTAGGCAGTTTGAGTGTGTGCATGCTTGTATGTGCTTTTATGAACTTAATTGTATACTTCTAATTTGTTGTTTTTGAATGTAATTTTTTGTAGTTTATGATATTGGGTGGCTACCTTAAAATGGACTTAATTATATTAGGCTTAAAACCTTCAACCAAGCATGCAATATAACCCATTAGGGGATGTTTAGGGTTCTTCGACCAAATATTGACCCCTTTGAAAGGGATAGCACTGTAGCACAGTGGTCACTTTTTTATCCTTAGTCGAACTATGTAACAAGACAGGAGGTTGAGGTAAGGGTAGAGGCAGTAGTTCAAAGGTAGTTACGAGAGGAGCAATGTCTTCATAGCACAAGCTTGGGTTTAGTCGTGAGTTATTACATTTATGATGAAACTCCTTAATTTCCGAATTAGAGCGGGTGAAATTTCTCTAATCTCACAATGGTTGAATAAAATTATGAGATGGCATTTATTTGTTGCATTGCATTTAAGTAAATGCTTGATAACCTTATTTATGGTTGCTGTATAGTCTTATGTCTTCATCCTTGCTTATTGAGTGGTTAATTGCTCACATCCCTTTAGATCTTTTTGTACGTATTGATTAGAGTACCACATTACAACTACCTTGAGGTTAGTCACTGCTAGATTATGGGGAGTGAGGTCGTAATTTGGTGAACCATAGGACTATTGAAGCTTTTCTCTCTATCTTTTAGTATTTTGTAGATAGACTATGTGAATATTTTCAGGCAAAAACTACTGAATTATGTAAATATTTTATGAACTATTGGAGTTCTTAATATAAGTTTAAAGTCTTACACATTTAAAATAATGGTATTTTCATATGAACTATTTACCTCAAAGCGAGTTGGTTGTGGATACTTTATGTGAATACAATAGCGGCTGTAGAGTCAGTTTCTATCTTAGATTAGTTTACATGGCAAGATTGTTATGACTTCGCTACCTTAGGGCGTGATAGTTCTCAGTTGGTATCAAAGTATAGTTTTAGTGAACTCGCTTTGAAGTGTTATATTTAAAAGAAAGTCAACATCTTAGGAGCACATCGAGAGTGGGTAGTAATAAGTAGGTGATAAAAGATTGCATTGTAAATTAATTGATCTTAAATCTAACTACATGGTCTTTGTGGTGAATTAATATTTTGTTAGGTGTAGTTTAAATGGAATGTTGAAGAGTTGCCTATTAAATATTGGGTCAAGATGCAATGATTGTTGTTAGAGATGGCTAATTGGAACATGTTTAGAGCTGTTGATGAGATCGTTGATAAATTTATTGATTGGATGTGTTATACTTGGCAAGGTTGGTGGGCAATAATAGAGGCTAATATAGGTCCTCAATATAATAGGTATATTGTGATAGCAGCTTTTGCGCAAAGATGGTTGGATAGGGAAGGACTCATGGCTTTAATGATGTTAGTGAGATACTTTATAGCAAGGTTAGAAGAAAGGAGACCTTATCTACTAGTATTACTCATATTCTAGCTGGTGTACCTTACATTCATAGATGTTATCCTCAAGGAGTTATTGGTTGGTTCACATGTTTTCTTGAACCAACTGGAGTAGGTATAGAGATACCTTTAGCACCAAATGAACCGCACCTTAAACTTGTAATACTCTAGCCATCACAAGAAGACCAACAAATTGTAGAATCTTAAGATGATGCTTAGTAGGGTATACAAAGTGTTGAGCCTAATTTTTTGGTTTCTTTTATTTAAAATTAATTTCCCCATTTTTAGATTAATACTAAACCTTAACCCATTTAATATTAATCTTCGACTAAAGAAATTGATAAATTCCGGTTTCTTATTTAGAAAAATTTTTTTGAGTCGCCACCCAATCGAAGTCAAGAAAAAGAGAAATTGTAATCAATTGGGTGGATTGATTATGATTTAGCTACCGGTCTTTGATTTCAATTTAAATGAAAAACCAAAGAGTTCTGAATTTGGGGGCTAACCTATTAAACCTTAATGGGTACCACTATCTGGTTATCAAAATTAGGATTATTCTTGTAATTATAATATTTAAAAATAAATAAATAAATAAAAATCAAAAGAAAAAGAACCTAAGTTTCTACATATTTTATCGTCACCTCGAAGGTGCTTACATATCTGCTAGTCGAGATCAGATGATTGTAGTTCTTTCTGAAAGCTTTAATGTGTTGATTCCTTTTATAAAAAAAAAAAAGTTGGTTGAATTTGCGTTTTTATTAACCATTTCATTTGTATTAAGAAAAATCCTTAGAAGCCTAATTTTTATTCCTAATTACAAAAAAAAAAACTAAAAACCTAATTTTTGAAAAGTCCCAAATTAAGATTTTTATTTAAAAACAACTAATTGATAATTTTTTTTTTATTTTCAAGAAAAATCCTAAAGACCTTAAAATGCAATTTTTATGAAATATGCAATATTCTATATGATGAATCTTTTATATAGAAAAGATGCTTAAAACATAAAAAAGAAAAAAAGATGCCTAATCATAGAAAAGATGCCTAACTATAGAAAAGATGCCTAACTATAGAAAAGATATCTAAATCATAGAAAATATGTCAAACCATAGAAAAGATATCTAAACTATGAAAAAGATGTTTAAATCATAGAAAAAAAAATCTAAATTATAGAAAAGATGTCTAAATCATAGAAAAGAAACTTAAACAATGGAAAAAATATATAAACTATAGAAAAAAAGCTTAAATTATGAAAAAGATGTTTAACCATAGAAAAGATGTCTAAATCATAAAAAAGATGTTCAAACTATGGAAAACATATCTAAACTATGGAAAACAAATCTAAATTATGGAAAAGATGTCTCGTAGTAAAAAAGAAGTCAATTAAAGATTTTTTTTTTATGAACATCAAAATGATTTTTTTCTAGAAAACCCTAACATGCCTAATGTAATTTTTCTAAATTAATATAATATGCAAAGAACGAGATTTTGTAAAATATGAGATTTTATAAAAATGTCATTTTGAAAATATGAAATATAAAAAAAATAATTAAAAAAAACTAAAATTTAACTTAATACATGTTCATTAGACACTAATGCTATAACTAATTACTAGCAATTAAAGATGTGATAAAAATAAAAAAAATTAGTATAAGTCTTAAAAATAACTGTGCATATACTAAGTGAGAAAAAAATAAATAAACAAGACAAGCTATAGACAACAATTAAAAACCACAATTATGTAATTGCAAGGTAAAGCATACAAAGCTGATGAAAGGGAATAGATTGGATCCCTAGTCTTATCGCGAGCACAACTATAGAATTGGTCTAAGGAGTGGGTTTGAGCGTGTTTTTAACAAATGTGTAATTGTTCTCTTTAGCTTGCACCATGCAACCTTTATTTATAAAACTCGAAAACAAATCTTTTGAATTGAATCAAGTCAAATCGAATCTAAATTGATAAAGATCCAAAATAAATTCGAATCTTACAAATCTTGATTTTATTAGATTTAACGTCATCGTATTAGATTTTTTTTTTCGACAACTATTTAGTTAAAATTCCATTAAATTAATTTTTTCGAATTTTTTCTTTTTTAGTTTTTTTTTTCTAACAATTTTCTATTTTTGTTTTGTCTTTTTTATCATTTTTCAATTTTTTTTATTATTTTCTAAATTATGACCCTAAAAACAAAAATTATAACTACTATAGGCAAAAATCAAGTGTCTATACAAAGTAATCATAGGTTAACTAAGGGTAAATTAGATGCCAGTAATGTAGAGGATCTAGAAGAAAAGGATCTTAAAGAGGAAGAAATGGAAGAAGAGGAGTAAGAAGTAGATATTGAGGGTGATCTTAGTGAGGACTTGCATGTTGTAGTGATGCAGGCCACAGTTGATGCTGAAGTGAATGAAGCAGTAGGTAATAGCATAGGTGAGTAGTCAAAAGCAAATTCAAAGAGTGATTTAGAACCTATAGCAAAGCCTTAACCATAACCTAATCCAAAAGTAGACCCTATACGCAATGTGAATGTAGCGCATCAGATAATAGCTAATAATAATGTTGTTAAGTTTGATGATGATAAAAGTATATGAAGTAATTATAATTCCCGATAGTCCAGAGTTAGATTTTTTGGGCTTTGAATTTATAGTTGGAGAGGAGGATAATATAGTAGGACATATAGAATGGATTGTTGACCTTGTTTTGCTAGATTCTTAGAGATGATCCTATGACACTTTTGACTGAATTTCATGTAAAATTGTGATCTTTTGATGTACTGATAAGTGTGTGAAACTACTTATTTATCTAAAGGATTTCTCTAATAATTATATGTGATTCAATAGATTTTTGAGCAAAAGTGTATGAATTTTTATTAAAATCATATATAATTTCTTAACACAAGTGTAATTCATATTTTTATATTTTGATGCTTAAAAGTATTGTATATTTAAAGAATTTAAGCTTTTGTGTTTGATCTTATAGGTCCTGGGGCTGCCATATAATGGTAACCCAAATTTAAGAAGTTGAAAAGGAAGAAAAAAGAAAAAGAAGGAAACTTGGAGTTGGAACTACTAGCATGATGGTAAGCTTATCTATCGTCAAGTCGATACCTTGAATAGAATCGAATCAAGTTACAAAACTAGAAGGGTATACCATCATGATAGTATACTTGACTCTTGAAGTAAAAACACATTATTTCATGAAAAGGAAAGAGGAGAAGTACTTAAGATGTGTCTACTGTCATGATAGTACCCTTACTTACCATCATACCGGTACCTACCTGATATAAAAAATTTTTCTTCTTCATTTTCTGCAGATTTTGCTTGGCAATTTCTAGGGTTTAGGGTTCTAGTTTCCACCATTCTCTCTTCTTTAGGCTATCTTAGGTTACTTTTAGCATAGTTTTATGATTTCCATCGAGTTTTCTTGTATTTTCATGATTACAGTGTAAACTTTTAGTGGATTTTAGCTCTTTTCAAGGTTTGGGTTTGTGGATTTCCATTGCATCCATAGAGATTGTTGGGAAAATCTTAAGGAACTCATTGTTGAGGTTAAGGAGCTCGGTTTTGTAATGTTTCTCATATATTTTCCATGTTTAATACAATGTTTATTTTCATATTTATGTGTATTATTTGTTAAATATTTATTCTCTATGAATATGATAAATAGAGCTTATTATGCTTATGGATAGTGTGTGAACATGATGAAGTAGTTATGGCTATTGATGTTTTTGTATTGCGATAGTGTAAATTTGGAATTTTACTTAGTTCTATGGTGTAATTAGGTATAACTTGACTATTGGGTTAATGTTGAGCTAGATAACATTTCTTGCACATTAGGCCTTCTCACTTGTTATCCTAATAAGATCTAGATACTGTAATAGGATTTGAAAACCCTGAATAGAACCTAGGATTCTTAATTTGAATTAGGACCTAAATTCTTCTAATCACCTAGAGTGACAAATTGGTTAGAATGAGAAATCAATTCTAACATAGTTATTTAAGTAGCGATGGGACTTGAATAGCTAGTTGATAGTGTGTAGATGAGATATTGATAATATAATGATCTTACTACACGATAGAATTTATGAAACGAAAGTTGGATAAATTCTACGAGTGTGAGTAAAATCCATATTTAAACTGTCACAAATACTCTAATAGCATGGCCATAACGATCTTAAATGATTGTTTGCTCGTTACTCATACATGTTTATAGAGAAATCTACATCCTAATATGGAGAAATTGTTAAAATCCAAGCTTGATTCCATTGTTGTTTTTACTTCTGTTTAGATAACTTGCATGCTCTTTCCATTAAAATTGCTCAATCATTTGCTTAGATTAGAGTGGAAATAGTAAAATCTAGAACTTATTTTTCTTTCTAAACTTATTCTTTCCTTTACCACAAAGTATGACCTTGGTTACTCTCCTTATATTATCAGTAGATTGGTATGCTTGCCGTTTATTCGTGGTTTCCACTAAAATTTATTTATTTCTATTCACAAGCAAGTCCATTAATAGTACAACATTCCATTATTTTAAAAAGAGGCAAATTCTTATTTGTTCACGACATTAGTGAAAGTGAGATCATAACACCATGTACTTATGATCTTTTGATATATTTTGTAGCTTTTAACTATGTACAGGTGTTATAAATAGTTAATGTAGTTGTTATAACAACCCAACAGTATCGTTGTTGTGATAGGTTGCCGTGTACCGTATAAAGGTCTATTATCAACCCTCTCGCTGATCATAGGCCTTTCATATGACACACAAGGCTCCTTCCACTCTACGTTACCACTAGGCCCATAGACTAGTAATATAGAGCAATTTAACTAAAATTTCTTCTATATTATAATTTAACTAATTGTATGGGCTCGCGAGACCCATACCAAAATAACATTACAAACAAATGCAGTTTATAATGGAACTGCATAAAATCTAAGTTATGCATAAAAACATAAAAGTATCTAAATATCTATAATCTATTACAAAATGTCCTCTTCACTCTCTGATCGCTCCAACCCGTCTCTACATGAGACTTACCACGGGCATGCCTCGGCCCGGATTGACGAAGAGGTTCTCCTACATCAATAAAAATCTATAGGGATGTAAGCTAATGCTTAGTGAGATAAATGCCCTCGTCAGTACCACATAGCAGAAATTTATTTTATGTATAATCATATGAATGCATGAACAACCAGTATGCCAAACAACGCATGCAGTGACCTAGGAACCGCATACGACTCAGAATTACGCCCCCTAAAGTCGGGGTTTGGAGATAATTAACCGACCCAAACCAAAATCCGGATTCTAGACCTTGGGTTTTATTTCATTTGCACTATTGTGCTCATACCAAAACAAAACTCTACATATATATATATATATACATCCTTTACAAAATCAAATCATATCTTTTAAAATCCCAAGTCTAGTGGTGTGGTGGCCCCCGCAGTTCACAAATACACGCCCTAAGCAAAAGCTACAAGACTTGGCCCCTCGCCGACGGTTGGCGTCTCCCGGCGACAGAGACTCAATATACATGCTGGCGTAGCTAGTGCCCAATCCTGCAGGAAACTCGTATTCCTGTGAGTCCCTTCCCATCTTCTGCGTGAAGCGGCAGTCGGTGTTATCCGTATGCAATATGGGGTATGCATGATTCATTTTGATTTCTTAATCGCATAAGTGATTAACTCGATTTTCAGGGTGATCAGACAATTTTCATTCCAGACAATTCATATGTATATATGATGCAAGCAATTCTCTTTATTAAATATACTTAACAAGTCATCACATTCATCCACAAATTCATACACATGCATCTCCCATATCCCATAAGCATCCAAATTCATATATATAAGTTTAGGTGCATCTGTTTCTACAAGCACAATCAAGTAAAGAGTTATCGGGAATTTACTCACACTGCCATGTGGGTTAGTCAAAATAATCCGGAGGCAAGTCATCTCCGTAAACAGTGTCCCCTAGTCATTGAAATAATTTTTATAAGGAATTGAATCAAACTTAAGAAACTAAGTAAATTTTCCTTAAGTTATACTCTTGACTAGTTTTCGAAATTTTTCCCAATTTTTACCTAAAGTTCAATCGTATATAACTTTCATGTTTTAAATCCGATTTTTATGATCTTATAGTCAATATTCATCGTTTTCGAGTGTACTTTAACGTAGTAAGGTTAGATTTTCGAAATGAGGTATGCAATTCTGTCCATGGGTCAGAACAGTAGCGTTCCTCATGTGTTGGAGTGTTTTTGGGCCTTGTTTGGTAAATGGGCTTTTTGATAACTTGAGAAATTCCTTGGGCTTGGTATTTAGATTTTATCCTAAGCTTAAAATAATCCTTGAGATCAGATTTACAACTTTGATTTATATTCTTAAGGCTAACAACCACTTCTCGGGCCCTTTAGTGGGCTTAAGTTGTCAAATGGGCTTGTTTTTGGTTCAAACTAAAGTTAATGACTTTAGTGGGCTTATAAGGCCTTAGGTGGATTTCTTATGGGCTTCAAAACAACTTCTCTTGGTACTTTAAGTTGCTGGTCAGATTTTTATTGAAGGCCCATCTTAGAGTTCTAGGCTTGTTTTGAGAGTTTTAAGCTCGGTTTTGAGTTTTAGGCTTTATATGCTTACTATACTTGCTTTAGTTAATATTTTCACTTTGTTCTTTCACTTTTATCATATTTTTAAGCCTCATTTTCCCATGTTCCAGATCTGTTCATGTTAGTCCTAAGGGGTCCTTACTTGGTTTTTCAACTTGTTTTATCATTTCCTTAAGTTTAGGTGATAGATTATGCACTTAACTACTTGTGTACAAATCTTAGCTTAAGTTTCCTTCCATCAATGATCCTTTAACTCATGTTCCACGTAAAGAAATAAAAGATCTTATACTTAATACAACTCCCATATCATAGCTCATGTCATACAAAGTTGATTTCTTCATAAAACTTCATGTGATGGATTTTTCCTTAACTTAAGTCTAGATTTGAGCATGTTTAACTTAATGGAAACAAAATCAACATCCAAATGACTATGGAACCCTCACGTCCAGCATGCTTATCCTCCATTAAAGTTCTCATTTCAAGATTTTCTTAACTTAAAATCTTCCATTCAAAGCATTAAACAAATGTCTATACAAAACACCAACTTTACATGCTCATATTTCAACTTCATGTAAGGGTTTTAGGGTTTGTTTCTTAAAACGATTTTTGGTGCTATAACAACTCAAACCTTACTCATATCTTCAAGAAATCCAAGTCTTCTAACATAAATATTAATCCACACATCACAAGAAACACTTACTCGTTCTTAACGCAAAGTTTGGTGGTTGTGCACTAAGGTTCCTCTTAAGCCTTTAGCTTTACTTCCTCCTTTTTGCTTACCCTTTGAAACTTGAATCTTTTGGTCTTTTGGAAAGGGGTTTATGGAAGATTCTAATGGTCTTAAATGATGAAAGAAAATGGCACATGAGCAAAGGGAAAAAAATGCTGTGAGTTGAAGCTTCAAAATGGAAGAAAAATGAATTTTGTGGGGTAAGGTTGTTTCCCCTTTTTATGTTTGTTTCAAAAGAGAGAAAGATGAGGTGAAAGTGAAATTGAAAGGGAGAGAAATGGTGGAAATGTGGCCGGTTGGAAATGGAGAGAGAAGGAGTGTTTAAATGTCTTGGAAGTGTTGTCTTGAAGCTTACAAAAAGTCAACAATTGCAACTCTTGATGATGTAAGCATTAAGGGGTGAATAGTGAAGTGTAAGGAGAAGTGATTGATGGGTGAATGACAAATGCATGGCCCTCCTTTCTCCCCTTTTTAGATCTGCCATGGGAAGTCTTTTTATGTCATGGAGTGATCTTGTCACCTTTATTAAAGTTAAGCTTATGAATTCTTGTGAAAATTTGTCCATATGTAGTATAAGTGAAGAGGTGATAAGGAAATTGTCTTATCATTAGATTTTGATAAGTTATCAATTGATAAATGATTCCAAATCTCAATTGATAAGTTATCCAAGGTGATTGGTTGCTCTACTTATTTATGTGTAAGGCTTATGCATGAAGATAAGGGCATAGCCTTATAAAAAATTGTTTTAGGATTTTTATCTTACATTGTTTTGTGATTTATGATTTGATTTTTGTAGAATTGTGAAATTTTCTAAAGTTGAATGAAATTATTCAAATTAAATTATCGATTAATTATTTAGGGTTAAAATTCCTTAATGGTTTTAAGGTTTAGGGTTTTACGTAGCTTTAGAGCTCGCAGTTCTTCAAGCTCAGGTTTTTTCGACAATTGGCTTTTGAATTGTAAAATTTTAATTCGTTTCTAAATATAAACTTAAGTTTTTAGCTTAGTTGATCTTTAGGAACGTTCTGAAGGTACTCTTAATCAAGTCTTAGGCCCACTAAAAGTAGGGTTTACAGTTGTATCACATGTATCATAGGGATTAGTGATGTAAATTTTTCATAACGTACAATTGTAAATTTGTGTCTATACAGTTGATGTATATGGTGATGTACATAAGTTGCAAATCTTATTTTTGTAATTAGAAGTTCATTGAGTTTGTAAATTTTGTTTTCTAGAGTTTGTAAGCAAATGTAATGATGTAAACCAAGTATCATGTGAATAGTGGAAGTTATGTGTATATTATGTATGTTGAATGAAATGCCATCAATATTTTGTACAACTATAAGTTGTAGGGAATTCGACAATTCATGAAATGTTATAGGAGCGAGATATCGGATGGCTTATAAATGAATATGTGTGTAGGTTTTATAAGTTATAAATATTAAGCAAGCAATGGTTGAAACTAGAAATGGAAGTCGCAATGGAAGGTTTGAGGGAAATCAGGACCGTCTACCACGAGCTCCATTGCCACCAAGGGAGCAACCTAGGCAAGATATTCCCCTACCTCCACAAGAAGCTATTCCCATTGGACAATTGCTTGTAAGTATACATATAATGATGAGATAATAGGGAACATTAATTCAATATCTTGTTACTAGTAGTAATGCGATTTATAGGAGGCCTTAGGAGGCTGAACAAAAAGTAGAAGGGCCTCAAGACATGGGTAAGCTTCTTGAGTTCATAAAGACAAGTAGGTACTTTGAAGGTGAAATAGGTAAACTAGCCTTAGTTGATGACTGGCTGCCCTAAGTTGAAAGGAGGTTTGAGGCTTTTAGAATTTTAGAGTCTCAAAAGCTAGCATATGGTAATTTTATGTTAAAATTGGCTACTCGAGTTTAGTGGAACTCAAGAGTGAGATGATTGGGAGATAATATCACTTGGTAGATGTTTAAAGAGGAATTTAAGAAAGAATATTTTCCTCACAGTGTTCAGAATAAGATGGTATGAGACCTATTTGAGCTTAAGAAAGGAGGCATGAGTGTTACCTAATATGAAACTGAGTTTAATCGATTATTACAATATGCATCGCTTCTTATGGAGATAACCCTGTGCTACAGAAGGATTTGTTTCTCATTGGGTTCAATCTTACTATGTGTTACAAGTTAGAGGACTATGGTTTCTTTACCTATAATGAGGTGGTGGACAAGGTATGATTGTAGACACCTAATTTTTGCCCCTTCGTAATCCTAATTTTTTATTATTTTTATTTTATTTTACAAAAGGGGTCTTAATTCAAAAATAAAAAAATTAATTAATAAAATATAAAAATAATGAAAATTGACAAATGATGAAAACAATAAAAAATGAGAAAAAGAAAAATTAAAAAAACTTTTAAGATTTTTTAGGAAGTAACTCATGTTAGGGATAAATAGTTTTAGTTTTAGTTTTAGTTTTAGATTAGTACAAATAATTATTTTAGGGAATTAGGTAGTTTAAGTACAATTTAATTGTACTGAATGTTGAGGCACAAGCTAACGGCTTAACGGATAAGTATTGGAGTATTGGAATTAGATTTAATTTGAGGTCTTGGGTTCGAGTCTCAGCAGGCACCTATGTCTTTATTTTTCTATCTTTGCAAAAGCGAGATGAAAACGGGATTCATATCTAATTAAATCATTTGAATTTAGTTTGATCTTATTAAATTAGATTTAAATTAATTTGGATCTAGTTTAATTGTTATTGAATCAGATACAATAGATATAACTAGATATGATTTGATTTGGACCTTAAAAACATACATACATGTGCATAAAAAAGGAGGAGACATAGCAGAAGCAAGAATTCAGCGATGAAACATAGTCCCACAAATAGCCCACAGTTATAACACTCTTCAAGACTGCATACGACCAACGACCACTACTGCAGAATTCTTCAATACTACGGAAGCTAACAGCAGTCAGTCCATTACTTGAGTCTCGGCCACTTATACTAACCTTGACCAGAATTCCGGTTGAAACTCTAACTGCACACAACAACATCTAGCATCATCCCAACGCCACAAATACAACGACAGTGCACAATCATCATTGTAGCAGTGACTCCCACAGCAGTGCCGCTCCATTGTCACACGCTGCACATTGCTAGAACAGCAGTTGTAGACAATAACTAATTGACACAAGCTGAGCCCGATCCGATCGGCAGCATCGACCACATTCCGTTGCAATGGTCCAACACGAGCATAGTACATTGGCAAACGTCACTGCACGTCTCGCACATCAGCATGCCTAAAGCTGAATCCCTAACTATACACGACGAACGCACCAACACTCCTCGCAGATCCTCACAATTGGCAGGATAGCCACGATCAGCACGGACGCCACTCATGCATACAATGCTCACCATGCCACTGCACTTCAGCGAATTGACCCAAGAATAGAGAACCAACTTTTCAGGCGAATCCCATATCTCTAATCGAACGCCACTTGCAACAGCAACATAGCCTACACTGTACTCCAGCGATCAACCCGGACAGTAGTTGTGGCACAACTCTAACGAACTCTAACAGCGGCACCCGTACATCCTCTATTGATCGACAGCAACAATAGCAACCGTACGCCCAACGTCCATGCCCCTGATCAGCACTGATCGTCATGTCTCCATCGCGAATGGCCATGCGAGCACCCTACCATCCTTCATTGTTGTAGCATGTCCCTTGATCCTTCAATAACAATCAGGTTCAGTTCAATCTTATTTTATTTGTTATTTATTATATTATGTTATATTATTATATGATATATATATAGATATGTGCATAGAATAGTATATGTCTAGTATTAGTTTCTTAATATTACATAGATTAGATAAAAATTTAAGTAAATGGTTATTTAATAGTAGTTATTTAAATAGGGATGTAAATATTAGTTTAGGAATTGTTAAAATTAGTTTTTTTATATATGCATCTTTATATTATAATAATCAATATAATATAATGTATGAACATGTCGATATAGGGGTTTTAGTATTAGTTTTTACATAAGCGTATTATATGGAATTATTTTATTTTAGTAGTTCGTTATATATATTAGTTTAGGAAATAATTTTTTTTTTAGCATTAGGTTATTTTAGAATTTCTCATTTAGAAAAGTTATTTTCTTTTAGGAAAAAATAATAATAAACCTATTTCAAGAATTAGGACGTTTTAGAGAACTTTTTATAAAATAAGAATACTAAAAAATTAGGACTCCTTAGAATTTTCTTTGAATAAACTAAATTGGTAACAATGTAAATTTGGTTAGTTTTAAAAAATTAAAATAAACTAACACATTAAAGATTTTGTAAAGAACTACAATCATTTGATCCCGGCTAGTGGGTACGTAGGCACCTTCGAGGTGATGATAAAATATGTAGGAACTTAGGTTCTTTTTTTTTTCTTTTTATTTTTATTTATTTATGTTAAACATCATAATTAGAAGAATAATCCTAATTTCGGTAAATAGATGGTAGTACCCGTTAGGGTTTAATAGGTTAGCCCTTGAATTCAGAATTCTCTGGTTCTTCGTTAAAATTAAAATCAAAGAACGGTACCTAAATCGTAATCAATCCACTCAATTGATTACAGTTTCTTTTTTTTTTCCCGACTACGGTTAGGTGGCGACTCCAAAAAGTATTTTTAATAAAAAACCGGAATTTCTCAATTTCTTTAGTCGAGGATTAATATTAAATGGGTTAAGGTTTAGTATTAATTGGGAAATGGGGAAATCAATTTTAAATAAAAGAAACCGAAAAAACAGACTCGACAATGACAAATAGAAATCAATCGTTTAAGGATGCAAGCTTAGTGGAGCCAAAAGATTAGTAGAGGTTTTTGGTCAGGTCCATTGTTCAAGAGATCGCATCCAAGTGCTACTAGTGGTAGTTTTAGGTAGAGAAAGAAGAAGCCAGTAACTTTAGCTAATAGCCTTGCATAATTGGAACTTGGATTGAGCTTTTATGATAGGGACGACAATGTCAAAAGCTAGAAATGTGGAGAGAATCATTTCCCTAGATAGTGTACTCAGCTGAAGGGAAATTGTTTCATATGTAGTGTTATGGATAATGTGCTTCGTGCTTACCAAAGGATGAAATTAGTCAAGTGTAAGAAATGTGGTAAGAATGGGCATTTCTCTAGATATTGTCTACAGTTTGGGCAAAGAGTTGGAAGGGCTAGAGGTTTTGGCAATACAACTATGCCTACCTGTGTTTTTGCTATAGAAGATGTAGAGGATGATGAAGGAGATTTTGTAGATTGGATGGAGAAGTATTATCACGATGATTTCGACGAAATTATGGGAGCTAAAGAAGAAACTAATGAAGGGCTTGTAACAGGTATGTAATTGGATTATTTATTCTGAAAATAAATAAAGTGTAAGATGAACTAAGTTACTTAGATCCTAAGACTTATAAATGCATAGTTGGTTAGTAATCATAGTATCAATATGTTTCAGCAGATATAATTATAAATGGACAATCTGCATTTGCATTATTTGATACTGGTATGTCTCATTCTTTTGTAAGTTAGAAGTTTATGGATGAGAAAGGGATTAATGTAGTTGAAATTAATACAACTTATAGGGTTAGAACACTAATCGGAGAGAAAGCAAATCAAAAGGTTGTGGATAATGGTCGAACTAAAATTTAGGAGAACAAGTGATACAGATCACTAGGAAGGGTATACATGGCAACCAATATCATACGAAACATGAGTGGGTTCGAACTACAAGATGGCTCGAATAATAAATGGAATACTATTTTTTAGCAAACTTGTGCACTAACTCTATGGATATGACATACTGTAGAACTACATACAGACTAACTAGTCCAAGTTAGGTGGGTTACTTGCAATAACCTTGTTGAAGGGACTAATAAGAGTAAGGGAGACCAAGTAGAGAAAAAACATAGCTCGTAATAGGGAAAGTTTTGTATTGAATAGTTTTCATGATGATGCGGTTGATATGAAATTCAAGTATTCATATGGTCCAATTAGAGTAAGTCTTAGGTTACCACAAATTATTAAAACGATTCTTACTAGAAAAGAAAAAGGCGAATATTATATTAGGGAAATTTGGTAATCAAAACAGAAAAGGAATATCCTTTACAAGGACAGTATGGATGTCAGAAGGCAGGATACGTATATGTCCTTTAGTATAGTGATCTAAATAGTAGTTGTATGACGAGCAAAGCTGAGATGGCTGGGTTAGTTTTAGGTTAGCGAATCGGCAAGTTGGTTGTTTAGGAAGTAGTTGATCGACTAGTAGGGGCTTGTTAGCTTAATAGAAGGCAGGTTCATTGTTTGGCTTTGGTTATGCTCGGTGGCATCAATGTCTCCTTCTTTTATTTATAAGAAAGTGAAAAGTTTAGATGAGCTCGGAAGATTTGCCAAGTTAACTTGAAGGAATTGTTCCTCTTCTAGAGTGAATTCCTTCTTGGTGGCTCAGTATAAAAGGGAAATAAGGCTATGTGTTCGAGATTGTATGATCGACCATTGATTCTTATCATCCCCTTTGGGCTATTAGAAATTTGGGATCAAATCTTGGTCAGCTTCAAGTAGCTCATCCTTAGGGAAGTATGGATGAAGATTAGCAATGTTGAAGGTGTCAAATACTCCTTTAGCAGTTCAACTCTATAAGCATTCAAATTGATCTCCTCAATCACTTTGAATGGTCCCTTTGCTAGTGGAGACAACTTGCTTTTCCTGAGATTAAGGAATCGATCCTTATTAAGATGAATCCACACTAGATAGTTAGGCTGAAATCTTCTAGCTCTTCATCTTCAACCTTTTCTTTCAAGCTTAGAGGTAGCTTTGGTTAGATGGTATACAACTTTTTGGTGCGTTGCTTGGATGGCTTCTAATCTTTCAATAGCTTGCAGGTTTTAGGGTAGTTAGATGGGGTGATTAGTCAATTGGAAGCTTGGGATTATAGCTATATGTGACCTCAAAGGTGACTTCTTGGTGACATTGTAGGCGGTCTTGTTGTAAGCGAACTCAATGATTGGCAAGCACATATCCTAGTCGATTGGGTTTCTCCTAACTGTAACTTATAGCAAGGTCACTAAGGTCCTATTGACAACCTTAGTTTGTCCATCTATTTAACTGTGACAGGAGATACTATATAGCAGCTTGGTTCCCAGTTGCTTCCAAAGTGTCTTCCAAAAATGTCTACAAAATTTAGGATCTCGACCAAGCACTATAGTTCTTGGTACTCTATGTAACTTGACCACTTCCTACAAAAAGAGAAAAGAAATAGCTGAAGTATCGTTAGTTTGATTGCATGGCATAAAGTGTTCCATCTTGCTGAACTGATTCATGACTACCATGATGGAGTGCTTCTTAAGGGATGTCCTTGGCAAACCTTAGAAGAAGTCTATACTAAGCTTAGACCATGGCTTAGTTGGGATAGGTAACGGTAGATAGGGTGCTTGTTTGGTTCAGCTCTTTGCTCTATGGTAGTTAGCACACCTCTTTGTCATAGATTACATGTCCTTCATTATCCTTGGTCAAAAGAATCTTAAAGCCACTATTTTATGGGTTTTGTGTTTGCTAAAATGGCCTAATAAGCCTCCTCCATATACAGGTGTACTTAATCAAAAGAATTTGTCATTTACACTGATCATGAGTCCTTAAGATATTTGTGGAGTTAATCAAAGCTTTTGAAGAGATTGGCCCGATGGGTTGAATTTATGGAAGGATTCAACTTTGTGATTAAGGATAAGCAAGGTAAGGCCTATGTGGATGACGATGCCTTGTCTAGAAGACATTTTCTTCTCATTGAGTTATGGGTAGACTCTTGGGTTTTGTGAGTGTTAAAGAATAGTACTAACATGACCTTTATTTTAGCGCCATATACAGGTGTTTTGGAGAGGGAAGAACAATTGATGAGTATCATATAGAGGATGGTTATTTGTTTCGAGGTAGCAAGTTACGTGTGCCTACTTGTTCATTAAGAGAACTACTAGTAAGAGAAGCTCATAATGGAGGACTTTCTAGGCACTTTGGAGAAAAGATGACATGTGAACTATTGAATGCTAGGTTCTTCTAGCTTAAAATGAAGTGAGATATGTACCATGTCATTGAAGGTTGCGTTACTTGCAAGAAGGCTAAGAGTTGGGCTAAACAAGAGAGTACGATGCCTTTACCCATCCTAATTAGACTATGGGTTGTCCTGAGCTTGGATTTTGTCCTCGGATTACCCCAAACAACCTAAGGCAAAGATTTTATGATGGTTGTTGTAGATGATTCAGTAAGATGATATACTTTGTGCCTTACACCAAAACAAACGATGCTTAGGCTATTGCTTCCTTTTTTCTACATGAAATTGTTTGCTTGCATGGAGTGTCGAGGAGTGTGGTGTCAAATTGTGACCTGAAATTCATAAGTCATTTCTAGAGAACTCTTTGTCATTAGATGGGAACCAAACTACTATTCAGTACTTTGCCATCCTCAAAACAATGGTCAGACAGAGGTCATCAACCCTACCTTAGAATCACTGCTCTAAGCTATAGTGGAAAGAACTTAGCCAACTATGATGTCTACTTACCTGTGGTAGAGTTTGCTTACAACAAAATGGGATACACTACCATTGACATGCCCTATTTGAAGTGGTATATGGTTTCAACCCTAAACTATTGCTTAATCACCTTGATGCCATCTATTGAAAAAGAAGAACCAAAAGCGAGGACTTCAGAGTGTCCAATTTGTTTAATGTTGTTGATCTCAACCCTTATTAGCTTGAAGAAGAATTGAGTGAAGACCCACTAGATTTGATCCCAAATCTTGATCAACCTAGAGGGGATGATAGGAATCGGATCACCGAACCCCTAACCCAAGCTTGAGCTTGAGGGCTTGAGATTATGGCTAAGTGTATTCTCTCACTTTGACCTATACCTGAAAGTTCGAGCTACTTCTAATTGTTGACCTACTACCCTTATCTAGTTGAGCCTTCCCATGTGTAACTATGACCTTTAGGGGTCGACTTAAGGAACGTTTGTTTGATAGCATTAGCTCGGCCATACTTATTCTTAGTTGCTAGGATCAAGCTTGAGGTGATCTAGTCCTAAAATACTCTTAGGTTAGCTTAGCCCTATGTAATGCAATTGTACTCATTTTTTGAATTCTATAAGCATCCCTACAACATCTAGCCACCACGTGTTTGCACCCCCATACAATGGAATTTTCCATTAAAGCTTCTTACATCTAAATTCTCCTTTTTTTCCCTTAATCATTTCTTATGTTTTACTTCTTTCAGGTGATACCCTTTTGGTCTTTTCCACTTTTGGAAAGTTGTCTTAGATTATTGGGTATAGATACCCTTATACATTGTAGCCACAACGGAAAGATGATATTAAAAATACTACACTGTCCCTTTTGTGAGCATCCTTTGCTTGCTTAGGTTTACTCTTATCTTAACTCTTGAGCAAGGCAAGGTGGTGAGTACCCTCATTAAGTTAGCTTGTACATCATATTGGGTTAATTTGTGAGTCCTCGGTAGTTCCTTGGTGCATCATATCCTAGGAATTGAACATGGGTTTTACTTCTTTACTTTTTGTTCTATGCATTTCCAAAGTTGTTTTGAAACTTTTAGTAAGCTTAGACCCATCACTAATATGGCTAATCTTGTTTGTCCTTGGTGCAACCATATCATCTTGGTATTAGAGTAGAGGTTCACGGTAGGTAAGTTGCTATTTAACTGTGATTGTTACTGTGACATGTGTAGTTTTGTTGTGAAAGTGTGTGTATGTGGCTATATGAGGAGTTAGATAGTAAGAAGTAGAGGTAGTGTTTTTTGTTTTGTAGATGATAGCGGGTGGCACTTTATTTTACTTTATTTCAAGCTTTAGAAATAAAAAAAATTTTACCTAAAACATTTCTGACCTTCGAAGTAATTTTTGTATTAGTAGTCCATGGTAAAGTCTATTTTGGGTTTAGATATTCATAAGCAAAAGTGTGAGTGTGAGTTGGTTGGTTTGAAGATAGTGTTAGTTGTTTCTTGAATGTTGAAGTTTTAAGTGTTATTGAAGTATTGCAAAACATGACTAATACAAGTGTGAATGAGGGGATTGGAGACAATAACTAAAGTATAGTCAAATGGTTTGATGAGATGGCTAATTTGATAGCTAACCTTACTGTAGCTATTAATGTATTAGCTTTCTGACTTGTTGATGCCGCTTAGAACACTCCCTAAGTTACTTAACTAGTGAGAGGATAGATCCTAGCTTGATAAGATCGAGGTAGAGGTGCAGGAGGATGTGTGTAGAGAGGAATTGACCTAGGTGAAGTAGGTGAAGAGGATGAAGAAGAGGAATGGTATGTTGAAGTAGAAGAGAAAGCTTCAGTATACTAAGTTACCGACCTTGTGAAGCTTTAGATCTTGAGCTTTAATGGTTCTAGAGATGCTAATGATTATCTTAACTAAGAAGAGAAAGTAGAGTAAGTCTTTTACTATTACTAGTATAAGGATTGTAAGAAAATAAAAGCTGCTGCTGTTGAATTCTCAAGCTATGCTATGATATGGTAGAGAAACTTTTAAGCCATGAGAAGGAGAGAAGGATACAAAGAGGTTAACACTTAGCTTGAGACGAAAAGAGTCCTTAAAAATAGATTTGTGTTGGATACTTACTTATAGGAGACTTTTGCTTGACTCTAAGAGCTAAGGTAAGGGAGCTGAACTATTGATGAGTATGTTCTAGAATTTTAGATGCTCATGATTCATTGTGAAGTTAATGAGTTGCTAACATGAACAGTATCTCGATTCCTTACTGGATGAGGAATGATATATGAGATATAGTAGAGCTTCAACAGTTTACTATGTTAGACAAGACTATAAGAGTAGCCTAATGTGTGGAAAGATAAAGGAGAAATAGGTTAATTCAACCTGTTTAGAGCAATCAACCTATTCAAAGTGGCAACTAAGACTCTAGTAGAACTGATGTTGTATTTAAGAAGAAGGGTCATACTACTGACTAGGAATTGCTAAAGAGGTCCTATGAGAAGGGACAAGGGTTTAGATGAAAGATAAGCCGGATTAAGTGCTTTAAGTGTCAAGGGTTTGGACACATGGTTGCCTCGTATTTGAGCAAGTGAACCAAGATCATCAAAGGTGATGCTTCAAAGTTGAAGTAGATAATATTGATGAAGAGACTAAAGAGAGAGGAGAGTTGGATAAAAATGTTGAGGGTAATGAGGAACTAGTTGAAGATGATGTATTTGCCAAAGACCTAGACAAGGTGAATGAGCAAGTATGTGTGCTCATAGTGAATAGTAGAAGTTACACTAATGTGGTGTTTGCTAATTTGCTAACCTAGTTTGAAAGCTCAATTTGCCAACCTTGTCAATTCCAAGACCGTATAAGTTGCATTGGCTAAATGAGAAGGGAGCATTGTATGTTACTCAATAAGTATTGCTGTTGATCTCAATTGGGAATTATTTTGATGACATTCTTTGTGATGTATTACCTATGTGCACATCACATGTATTACTAGGATGACCTTAGCTTTTTGATTAGAGGGTTATTCATGATGGGTTTTGGAATATGCATACATTCAAGAAAGATGGAAAGAAGATCACTTTAAATCCCATGACCCTTAGCTAAGTGAGCAAGTTACAAGCTAATTAGCTCAAGGATAAAGAAGGCTTTGGTTTTGAGTCAAGGCAAGCTCTAAGAAGCCATCAGGTTTAATATGCCAACCTTCCTATTGATAAGAAGACTACTAGAGTTAAAGGAGCAAGCTATGTTACCTGAGGAGATTTGAGAGCTATTAGGTAAATATGCTGACCTATTTCTTAAGTAGATGCTTGAAGGATTACCTCCTTTTTGAGGCATTGAACACCGCATTGACCTGATACTTTGTATTGCTTTATTGAACAAGCTTACTTAATGGATGGATCTTGAGTAAGCTATTAAGGTCCAGAGGTAAGTCAGCAAGCTGTTGGAAAAGGGTTATAAAAGAGAAAGTCTCAGCACTAGCACTGTACTTGCATTACTTCTACTGAAGAAGGATGGTACTTAGCAAATGTATGTAGATAGTAAAGCTATAAATAAGATCACAATGAAGTACAAATATGCCATACCAAGGCTAGATTGCATGCTAGATGAACTAAGTCGTGCTAGAATGTTTAGCAAGATTGACTTGAAGTCAGGTTACCACCAGATTTGTATGAGGTACGAAGATGAGTAAAAGACTACTTTCAAGACACATGGTTTGTATGAGTAAATGGTGATGCCTTTCGAGTAATCAAATGCCCTAAGCACATTTATAAGGTTGATGAATCACGTCATAAGAAATTTGATCGAGAATTTTGTAGTAGTCTTGATAGGAATCAGCTTGTAAACTATATCCAAGCCGAGGCTAACCTATCCTAAGCCAACACCGACTTAACTGAAACTAAAGTCAACTCACTCTAACCTAAGGTCGAATTGTTTGAAGTTGGGGCCGATTAACTCTTGCTAAGGCTGAGTTGATAATAAAAGGCTAAGAGGAAGAAAAGGAGCCACTCGACATCAAGTTTGTTATTCGTTGAGAAGTCGAGAGATTACATAGCTGAGGCCTCAAGGCCATAGATCCACTTAGTACAGCACGGGAGATTACTACTGAGTAACCATAGAACTCAACAATTGTGGGTGGACCTTTTGGGTATCTCGGCCAAGCACTGTAAGACTTTAGGGACTCCTAATCGAACCTGGACATCTAATCTTGACCTCACCTAATTCGGATCTTGCTCCTTTTAGGATAGCCCGAATGATTGCATATTGACTTCTTATTGTAAACCCTTAAAATTATCAACCTAGCTTTTGTTATAGACTCGACTATGTTAGACAATTTAGGAGTCGACAAGGCTAATGAAAGTGAAAACCCTAAAAGAATTACTCAATCGTGTAAAGAATTTTTCTACCCTAAATGTTTCTAAATGCTAAAGATTTTATTCAAAGGTGATAGAAACTCTAAAAATGATTATCTTAAAGACATATGTGCACTAATCCAACATGATATACCCTAAAACCCTAATTGATAATATAATGCCCATCTTTTGTACAATTCACTAGTAAAGGGTTAGAGATGACCCTCATTCATACTTATATGCTTTGAATCCTTAAGTAATCCATTAGAAATTAAGATAATGAGTCATAGATTATATTCACTTCTTAAGTAAGTGATTAAGATAGTTTTACTTGGAGTTAGGGTAATAGTTGAAGATTAGGTTATATGTAGTAAACTTTAATACTCAAATTAGTACTTTTTGCATTTGTTATTCAAAGTAGTTTATCAAATGAGATATATAAGCTATAAAGACCTAAAGTAAGATCTCATCAACAATGTTTACTAATCAATTCATCAAATATCTCATTTCCCCTCATTTCCTTCATTTTTCCCTTAATTTCCCTTAATTACCACATTATGTGCACAAAATTAAACATACTTAAGGAATGTTGACTAAGGTAATGTATGTTGACCAAAGTCAAAGGGTTGACTAAGTCAAGATATGTTGACCAAAGTCAACATTTTGAAAAGTCAAAAGTCTTAAGAGATAAGGAAAATATCTTAGTAACTTAATGATGGTTTTCTTTTCTTTTCTTTTGATTTTTCTTTTTCCCTTCCTCTTAAGTGTTTCCGTCCACAATTTTCCCTCTTAGGTCCCACCATTTGTTGTCTTCCATAATTGAAAACAAAACAAAAGAAACAAAAACAAAACCCCCCATTTCATGCCGGGAACTTCCCCTCCACTTTCACTTTCATTCCTTTGCTTTTGTCCCCTTAAACTTCAACACAATTAAAGGTATGTTCTTAAGTTGTTTTATGTTACTTTATGTTATTCATTAGTTAGTTAATTAGGTAGTTTAGATAAGTAGTTAGGTGTTTAGTGAAGTCTTGAAGAGAAGGAAACAAAGTTTCCATCTTTAAGTATAGAAAATGAAGAATCATGAAGGAAATGGAAGAAATACATGTGTATGTACTCTTAGATATGTATACATAAAGAAATACCAAAGGAATACAAGTATATAAACCCTTATACATAAGTATGTATCATGTACATAACCTAACTTAAGACCATATCTAACTATATATGTGTATACTATACTAAATACATACATGAAAATACAAAAGGATGAAATTGAGAGGATTTTCTTAAGGAAAAATTTGGCATACGAATTTTTAGTATAAAAATATGTATCCAACCGTATAGGTATATGATTAGGTATACATGTATAAATACAGTATAAGTATATGTAGATGTATAAGTATATGTATGTATAAGGTATATGTACATAAGTATAAGTATAAGACATATGTACATAAGTATAAGTATAAGGCATATGTATAGAAGTATAAGTAAGGGACAAATGTACATAAGACATGTACGTATGACATAAGCATAAGGTAATGCTTATGTAATCAAATGATGACATAAAGAAAAGATGACATAAGCATATAATGACATAAAGAAAAGATGATGTAAGCAATGACATAAGCATAAGTTTAGAAAATGAGAAAAATAAGAAAATGTAGGTAATTAGGTACTAAAATTAGTAAATCCTAATACACCTTGTAAACTAGATTATACCTTGTAAACTAGATTATACCTTGTAAACTAGATTATACCTAAATCAGTACATGAATTAGTAATGACAAAGTAAATCCCTTAATTATAAGAATTTAAAGAATAAAGGTTATAAATATAAGTAATAGCAATACTTAAGTATTATAGCTAAAAATTTCTATAAATTAGTTCATAATATAAAATAGGGGTCTTAACATCCAAAACAAACATTACCGTATGAATATACGTCCGAAAACGATGAAAAACGACTATAAATTTATAAATATCAGAAATAAAACGAAAAAGTTATATACGATTAATAATAAAGTCTAACCGGGTAAAAGTTGATAATAGTTTAAGTAGATTAGGTAATTAAATGTTTAAAAGTATTAGTTAAATTAGTTACTTACTAGTCATATCAAATCGTAATGATCAGGTGACTCTGAGGAGCGTGAGGACCTCCCGATCGACTACTACGATTAGAACGAATCACTATGGCCGAATGAGTATTTACCCAATGACTCCATGCTTGTTTTGTGATTGTAGATAGTGGACTTGAATATTATTGTCAATTGATTATTGTGTAGGGTTTGGGAAACGCTTGTGTATGCCGGTATGTCTTGAGTTGTGAACTTATCTTAACTATTGATAATGCTATGTTTGTTGCATGGTAGTATAGAAAATAATCGTATGCACAATTGGATGGTCATAGCATAATTTGAACCTAATTATACTTGACCTATAAAAAGAAATTGGGACATGCATTAACATGCATAGCATGGATACTATTCCGGCCGTCACATCACATGGAGGTAAAGAGAGGCCATTCGGGGGTTGATATCATTTATTTATTTGGTTCTGTACGGTGCACTCGTACAAAATGACCTTACCTTGGCCCGCGGGAACACTAGGCGTTGGAGGCGCCAACCGCTTGGCTAAGGGTCGAGTCTAGAGGCCTCTGTTTAGGGGTGAGTGTGAACTGCGGGGGCCCACTCACAATTATACTAGAACTTGGGTTTTCAGAAAATAAAAGAATTATTTGACATAAGTACGGAATGTGGAATTCCGTAGTAAAGTAAGTTCTAGTATAATACCCGGATCTGATTGGTGCCGTGTATACTCCAACCCTGACTTCGGAGGGTGTTAAATCTGAGTTACGTATATGAACTAGTTAATTATACGTATTGTTTGGCATTCTGGTTGATCATTCATTCATATGCTTGAAGATAATATACTTATAACTTGTTTGTGGTGTGGTTGAGGGTTTTGCTCACTAAGCTTAGGCTTACACCCCTTTAGACTTTTGTTGTAGGATAGCCTGTTTGTAGAGACAGGACGAGGAATGCCGCAGGTTAGCTTGGGACTTGGGCAAGAGTGAGCTGTTATGTGTACTGAGAGAGAGAAGTTTATTTAGACTTTTCCCATGTACTTTTCTTTATCTTATTATTATAGACTTAGACATACTTAAATGTTGTGTAATATAAGCTTTGTAACTTAAATTTTATATAAATATATTTGTGTAATGATATCATGTGAGTCTGGATGTTCTTTGGAAACTAGTAGTTGTAGAGCCTTGTATATTGTGTGAAGAGTTATTGATTAGAAGGGTAACCAATCAGGGGTTCTTTGTACAGTACACGGCGTCTGCCACGACTAGGCCGTCCTCAGTTCGTGACACTTATGCTAAACGTATAGTTTTGTATTCTTGTACATATTTTCTTTATTTTAATTATGGGCCCATTCTTTAGGGTTTAAGGCCTTATACATTATTTACAGTTTTGCTACTATGGTTTTAGGACTTGCTATAAATGGCAACATTTGTAATTAGTAGCAACAGACCATCAGATAATGAAGAATATACATATAGTGATTATACTTGGAACTTTCCTCTTTCGAGTAAGGTTATTCTTAATCTCTTAGAGCTTGCATTTGTCGTATTATTGAGTGTTGATTAACCCTTTAATCTTTCTTGTGTTCTTATCAATCGTGACCTTAAGATTGTGGTGAACCCCTCGTTTGAGCAAATTAGTGAGTTACATCTAACCTTCATTTGAATCTCGAGTAACATTTAGTGTTCGTGAGTCGTATTGAACCCTATTTCGAGCTTAACCCCTGATTATGTTTATGTTTTGGTGTGTGATATCCATATACATTATCTCAACCACCCCCCCGCCCCCCTTTATGTCCCTTTCCCTATTGCCTCTGAAAACCTGAATACCAATTCATGGCTCGAGTCCCATTACATACACTCGTAAGCTGTAACAAGTCTACTTTGAGCATCTCTAAGCTATTTTTGATATTCTTTGAGTAGAAAGGTTGTTTAGAAATCTAAAGAAGTACTATCTCTATCAGGAAGAGGTAATCTTCCTAGGGTATGTAGTTAGTAGAAGAGGATTGAGAGTTGATGAGGAAAAAATTTGAGCCATTGTAGAGTGGCCAACCCTAACTTAATGTGCTAAGGTGAGAAGCTTCAATGGATTGGCTTCCTTCTATCACCGTTTTATTGAAGGTTAGTTTAATAGTTGTACCCCTTACTGAGCTAACAAAGAAGGATGTAGAGTTTAAGTAAGGAGAGAAAGAAGAGTGGAGTTTTTCCAAGGTGAAAGAGAAGTTGACCTTTACCTCAATCTTAGCCCTTTAGATTTTGAGAAAGTGTTTAAGCTAGAATGCGATGCATCAGGTGTCAGCATTGGAGTTATACTGATGCAAGAAGGCTAACTTATTGCCTATTATAGTGAAAAGCTTAGTAAATGACAAAGAACTCTTGGCATTGATTCGAGCTCTTCATTTATGGAAACACTAACTTTTGCCAAAAGAATTTGTCATATATACTGATCATGAGTCCCTAAGATATTTGTGGAGTCAATCAAAGACTTCAAAGAGACAAGCTCGATGGGTTGAATTTAAGGAGGGATTCAACTTTGTGATTAAGTATAAGCAAGGTAAGGCTAATGTGGTTGTTGATGCCTTGTCTAGAAGAAATGTTCTTCTCATTAAGTTACAAACCAAACTCTTGGGTTTTGTAACCATTAATGAATAGTACTAACATGACCCTCATTTTAGAGGAAAGAACAATTGTTGAGTATCATATAGAAGATGGCTATTTGTTCTAAAGTGGCAAGTTATATGTGCCAACCTATTCATTGAGAGAACTATTGGTAAGAGAAGCTCATAGTGGAGGACTTTCTAGGCACTCCGAGAAAGAAGGATGTATGAACAATTAAATGATGGGTTCTTCTAGCCATAAATGAAGCAAGATGTACGTTGTGTGATTGAAGATTGCACTACTTGCAAGAAGGCTAAGAGTTAAGCTGAACAAGGGAGAGTGATGCTATTGCCTGTCCTAACCAGACCATAAATTGACTTGAGTATGGATTTTGTCCTCGAATTAACTCAAACTACCTGAGGCAAAGATTTTGTGATGTTCATCGTGGACAGATTTAGTAAGATGGCACACTTTGTGCATTGTACTAAAACTAAAGATGCTTTGGCTATTGCTTCCTTATTTTGGCAACAAATTGTTCACTTGCACAGAGTGCTGAGGAGTATTGTGTCAAATCGTGACCCAAAATTCCTAAGTCATTTCTAGTGAACTCTTTGGTGTTGGATGGAAATACTACTCTTCAATTCTTCTTGTCATCCTCAAATTGATGGTCAAATGCAGGTTGTAAATCATACCTTAGGATCACTGCTCTAAGATGTAATAGTAATGAACTTAGTTGATTGGGATGTTTGCTTACCTGTGGTAGAGTTTGCCTACAATAGAATAGGATATACCACCATTGCACATGCCCTATTTGAAGTGGTCCACGATTTCAACCCCGAACTATCGCTTAATTACACCCTGATGCCATTTACTAAAAAAGAAGAACCAAAAGCAAGGACAAGAGCTTAGTCCCTAAAACAGATCTACCTGTATGTAACCTAGCACATTGATCAAGTTGCCAAAAAGTAGAAGGAAAAAGGCATTAGAAGGAAAACCAAGCAGTTTTAGCTTGGTGACTAAGTATGGTTACATTTGAGCAATGAGAGATTTCTTAACAAAAAGGAAGAACAAGTTATCTACTTGAGTTGAAGGTCCATTCAAGATACTCTAGAAAATCAATGACAGTACCTTTTAGTTGGAGCTCCCACAAGACTTCGGAGTGTTCGATGTGTTTAATGTTATTAATCTCAACCCTTACTGACAAGAAGAAGAATTAAGAGAAGACCAACTGGATTTGATCCCAAATCTCGATCAGCTTGGAGGGGATGATAGGAGTTAGACCATTAGACCCTTAACCTGAGTAAGAGATCAAGGGCATAAGATTAGAGCCATGTGTATTCTCTCACTTCGACCCATACCTAAAGAGTTTGAGCTACTTCTAATTGCTGACTTGTTACTCTTGCCGAACTGAGCTCTCCCATGTATAACTATGATCTTTAAGGGTCGACCTAAGGAACGCTTGTCTTGTAACATTAGCTTGGCCATACCTTTTTCAAGCTGCTAGGATCAAGCCTGAATTAATCTAGTCTTGAAGTACTCCCAAGTTAGCTTAGCATCTACTAATTAGCTTGGCCTTATTCAATACAATTGTACTCATTTATCGGATTTCGCAGGTACCCCTTCAACATTCAGCCACAAAGTGTCTTATGCACTTACATGATAGAATGTGCTACTGAAGCTTCTTGCATTTGCAATCTCTTTTGTACCCTTAATCATTTCTTGTATTTTACTTCTTTTAGGCAAAACCCTTTTGTTCTTTTCTACTTTTGGAAAGTTGCCTTAGATTATCGGGTATAAATACATTTATACATTATAGCCATAACAGTAAGCTGATATTGAATATACTACATTGTCCCTTTTGTGAGCATCCTTTACTTGCTTAGTCTTACTCTTATCCTAACCCTTAAGCAAGGCTAGGTGGTAAGTACCCTCACCAAGTTAGTTTGTGCTTCATATTAGGTAAATTCATGAGTCCTCGATAGTTCCTTAGTGTACCATATCCTATGATCTAATTGTAGGTTTTGCTTCTTTACCTTCTATTATGTGCATTTCCATCCTCATTTTCAAACTTTCACCAAGCTTGGATCCCTCACTAATATGGCCGATCTTGTCCATCCTTGGTGCAACTGTATCAGTTCGATATGTGTCATCACTAATGTCTGTTTCTTGAAGGCTCGACTATGCTGAGCCTACATATTTTTGACTTGCTCGGCAGTTAAGGGACTCAGTCTTACCTTTCTTCCCTCATGCTCAAATGAACAGGTATTTCTCTTCCCCTCATACATCATTGTTAGTCAAACATTTAGGGTCTTCCTAAAAGAATATGTGAATCACTTATAGGAAACACATCATAAAGAACTTCATCCTGATACTTTCCAATGTAGATGGGCATAGCTACTTACTTAGTCACTTATAAGGCTCCATTTTCATTAAGCCAATTGAATTTTAAGGTTTGGGGTAGGGTTTGGTCAGCAACTTCAAGTTTTGGACCATAAAGGTAGATGCTGCGTTAGTGCAGCTTTCACTATCAATAATAAGAGCACACAACATTCCATTAACTTTGCAACTAATGTGGAATAAGTTGTCATGATGTTTGTCCTTAGCAACTGGGCTCACACTCATCGCTCTCTGTAGTACCATAGTTATGGGAATGAAATTCCCTTCTTCGTTATAAATAACTTCTTCCTCCTTAGACAGATCGGGTTATCCGAATTCCTTTTGCTTTTCATCTTCTTCATCAATACTTTCAACCTTGATGGTTGTCATTTCTCCCTTGATCACCATGACTCTTCTGTTCAGACATTGTGTTACCATGTGACCAAATCCTTCACATTGGATCAACAGTAATTGGAACACCTTTACATAAGCGTCAGCACTTGATCCTCTTTACCTTAACTCTTGCAACCTTTTGAAAGCATCTTACCTTAACTCTTCATCTCTTCCTAATCCCTAACTTCTTTATCTCCATCTCTTTGCTATATAGCTTGTAAATTCTTCCACTATAGGGCAGCATATTTAGTGAACTCTAGAATAGCTAGTCTTACCTTGGTGTTATTAGGTATTTCATGACATTCAAACTGTTTTTCAATTTTATCCACCCAATCTAAGTAGTCTTTAGCATCATCACTTCTAGAAAAGCTCGAAATTTGTAATCTCAGTCCTTCTACCCTTGGGGCTTAGACATTCCTTTCTTTGAGCCCATAGTATTCCTCTTTTTCATCACCTAACTCCTCACCTTCTTATTTTATTTCCTCCATCGTAAGCCTTCATTGAGTAAATCTATCCACTCCTCTAGTTTAGTGTGATCGAACTAAGATATTAACCTAGACAGGTCAGCCATTACCTCTCTCAAGTAGTTCATTTTCTCGGCCTCTATTTAGGTCATCTCTTGCTCATTACCTATCCTCATTTACAATAGTTATTAGGCTAGTCATTGGGTTGGTGAGCATGTCCGTTCTTTCATCTAATGATTAGAGCGTGTAGCTTCTTTGTTGGCCATGACCATTATAAGCAACTCTCTCTTTATTTTTAAGGGTTCCTTAAACATTGGAGTCTGACATAGTATAATGGATTAACAATTAAAATAATAGAACTTTACACAAACCTTCATCAAAACCTTTTTTTGAACGATAACAACCTAATATTACACCAATAACAGCAATGTTAGCTAGTATTGTAATAAACTGACTAAAACTAGACACTTTGTTTCATGAATGTAGAATAGGGGAAAACAAAATATTTTACTTCCTTAATTGTAATACCTTAAGGTTTCGAGCCCCTATGATAACCCTATGATTTGAGCCTTTAAATTTTGGGCACCTGACTATATTATCCATTTTAGTTCAAAGTTTATAGTTGGGTTAGAAAAGTTAGATGAAGTGTTCTAGTAAAGTCAATTTCTTGAAATAAGCTATATTAAAAGATTAATTTGATAAAAATGTCAATTTATTGATAAAGCTGATAATTATCAAAAACGCGAAATTTGAGTTTTAAGATATAGCGAGATATTAGAGATAAGTTAATTAACTTTCGAAAATAATAAATGAAGTTGAATTATAGGTAATATACATGTATTAACATAGAATATGCATTATATGTATTAAATACATATATATAATAATAAATTAAAAAAAATAAGGTAAATTGGTATAAAACAATGGAAAATTAATATAAAAATGAATGAATGAGTCATTAAATGATGTAGCAACCTAAGTGTAATGACCCGGCTAGAACTCCTCCTACTAAGGTATTATTAGCTTTGGCATATAACATTACATGATTTTGTCCCCTAGTGTAGTAGCTTCCCAAGAGATCACCCATCCTAGAATTGTTCTAACTTGAGCATGCTTAACTTCGAAGTTTTGATAACTTCAAGTCGTTACACCAAAAGGCGTCTTGCTAATTAGAGTTCCTTCACCTAACATGTAAAGGATATTATAATCCTCCTTCCTTACAAAACTGATGTTTTCATTAGTATCGTTAGTATCGTTACATAAGTCCAAGACCACCATTAAGTAGGGCTCCACCCTTTAGGTTGGTAGATTGCTTTGATACTACTGGTAACGACCCAGTCGAAACTCTTTCTATCGAGATATTGTCCACTTTGGTATAGAATACCACATGGTTTTATCACCTAGTGTAGCAGCTTTCCAAGAGGTCACTCATCTTAGGATTGCTCCAGCTTGAGTATGCTTAACATATGAGTTTTGATGTACTTCGAGTTGTTACACCAAAAGGTGTCTTGATGATTAGAGTTTTTTCACCTAGCATGTAAAGGGTATTATACTGGGATTGATTAGAAATGATGAGTTAAAAGCCAAAATATAAGAAATTGACACTTAGCATGTTGAATTATCCAAAAAATGACTCATAAGCTAGGAAATTGACAAGTAGGGCAATGACTCGTCAACCCAACTAACTCCAAAATTATAAATAGACCCTCAACATCAAATATTAGACGTTTTAGTGGACCAAATTTAGATGGAAAAAATTTAGCAAAAAATCATAATAAAATAAGAAAATAAAAACAAAAACAAAGCACGGTTCTAGTCTAGGCCGGTTCAATAAGTTATTTATGTCCTATTGTGGTGATCTTTTAGGGTTAAATAGAGGGTAGCATGGCAAGTTTTTCTGACAAGTTTAGGCGGCTAGTTTAAGTGAACCAATTTTTTGGTTGAAATTTTTTTAATTTTTTAAAAATATAAAAAAAGTCTTATTTAATTACAAAATTTGGTTTTTTAGGGTTATTTTATATTTGTATTAATGTAGTAATTTTATTTTAGTTAAATAATTATTGACAATATATGGTCCTTAAGAAAAAGCTTTGTTTGAATGAAAATTAAATTAAATTTTAGAAATATTAAGAAATGTCCTTTTCGGTTGAATTTTTGTACATAATATACTCAATATATTATTTAATTGTGATAATAAGAATTTTTGAAAATAATCATGTTTACTATTTATTATAATTATTTTGGATAAAATTGGTAATTTTGCTGTTTTGTTGGATTAATTAGTTTTTAATGAAATCAATGTATAAGCCATATGTACTTTAATTTCTGAAAGTTTATAATGATGTTTGAACACTTGATTTTTTTATGTGATTAAATTCACTTATTTTCTCAATTTTCATTAATTTTGAGCTAAAACGCTATTTTTAGAAATATAGACGATAAGCTAGTTTAGTATATATGATGGTCAATATCTAAAGTGTATATTTTTGTGAGTTCATAGTATTTTCGTATAATTAATCGAGCTCGTATATTATTTATTATGTATTTTCCTTATATAGACCTATATATTAGCCTAATATGAGAAATAGTGAAAATATTAGTAAAGTGATTATTAGATAATGTAAGATCAGTAACTATGACATGTAATTGGTATTGAGCATGGTTGAAAAGCATAATTTTTAAGACTTCTAGTTCAAAATTAAAACCTACTTGAATCGATTATAAAGTTATAATAATGTACGATCGAATCGGTAATACGAAAGGAAATTTTTAGACTTTTGATAATATTGATTGTTAAGATATCTTAATAGTACTTAAAGGAATAATCATGACGATATAAAGTTTATTAAAATTGGATAAGAAATGAATAAGTTACGATTGGAATAAACTTGGGAAATACGATAGTAAAAGTGTCACGACCTGAGGGGGCTAGTCGTGGCAATCGCCATATACTGTACAAAGGATTGCAGATTGAATTCCCTTACAATCGACGACCCTTTTATACGATACACAAGGCTACAACTACTACTAACTACCAAGAGTGCATAAGTTTATTGTAAAAACATAACACATAGTCTATTTACATAAAAGTTTACTGATATAGAATCTGAAACATGTCTAAAGTTAGACTATTATAAAATTACATATTCAATTCTATAATAAATCAAAAGTACTCTTTGTCTTCATCCAGCTCCCACATTGACCTCGTGTAGAAAACTAACCTCGGCCATACGGCAGCTCGACTCCATAAAGAGATTGGCCTGCAAAAGAAGACTACAAGGGTATAAGCTAACTAGCTTAGTGAGATATTTTTCCTCAATTATACAGTAATCAAGTTTATACAACAGTTAAGTTCAACCAAATGAATGCATGAACAAGCAGTATGCCAAACAAATACATGCATGTGACTAGGTACTGCATGCAACTCAGATTTGATACCCTCCGAAGTTAGGGTTGGAGATTCATTGGAACAGTCAGATTTGGGTATCATATTAGAACTTATTTCATAACGAAACTCTGCATTTCGTATTTAAAATGTAATGGTACATCCATTACTAACCTTATCAAAATGAGTTCTATATATGATTGTGAGTAGGTTTACGCAGATCTTACTCACCCTTAAACGAAAGCCTCTGGACTCAACCCATAGCCAGGCGATTGGCACCTCCAACGCCTAGTCATCTCGTGGGCAAGGGTAAGGTCATATCGCACGTGTGCACCGTACAAAATCAACAATAATCAATAATCAACCTACGTATGGCCTCTCGCTACCTTCGTGTAATGTGACTGCTCGGAATTAGTTATGCAGTGCATGATTTATGCATGATCCAAGTTAACTTTTCTAGTAACTTTTCTAGTCGAATAAAAAGTTAAGTCATATTTAATTAGTGATCATTTTAAATCGCAAATAATCAATCTATTGAATCTACTATGCAACAAACATTATATTATTGAAATTTAAAGTAGATTCACCATTAACAACAATTATTATGCACAAGCATAGCCCAACTCTATACACATTCATTTATAAATCATAATTTAGATTCACTAATTATAAGCACAAATAAGTATGGAATCATAAGGAAAAACTCACTCAGCCATGGCTTGATGAAGGGTCGAAGTAGTCCTTCGGCAGCTCAGGGTCGATATCAAAGTCACTTGAGAATAAGGAACATTTTGTAAGTTTGGGAATTTAAAGTTAATTAGTGTTGTAATTTGTAAGGTTTACTTCACTTAGTTACGTGAAATTGTTAATTCGAGTTTTTTATCGAATCGCGTATAACTTTTTCGTTTTAGCTCGGATTGTTATGAACTTATAGTTCGTTTTGATCGTTTTCGAGTGTATTTTCTCGTAACGAGGTCCGTTTTGGATGTTGTGAATTGTAGCGTAAATTGTGATATAAAAATATCACAAAAATTATTATTTAAGTTTAAAAATTATAAAATATTGATTTTCGCTTTTCTTAACATATTTATGATTTAATAATTACTTAAATCATATATTTGATATTTTTATTATTTGGAGCATATTTTTTTATTTTTGAGATTTTTAACTTTATTATGATTATTATCATTATATTATCTTTATTATTTTTACTATTTCTCATTTTCTTATTTATTATTTCTCTTATGTACTTCACGATTATACACATATGTATAATATATATTTTATAATTTATTTTATTGAAAAATCTTTAATTACGGTATTATATATATATACATATATACCTTACATATTTACGAATTTAGGAAATATATTATATATGCTAATACATATTCAGTGTACTACTTATATGTATATCTGATACGTATTATATATGTATATGTATTTATTGAAATTAAACATACTCTTATATACATATTCATGTATTCATGTATTTGTAATTATTTTTATATGTCCTACATGTGTACATACCTATAAATACATACATATATATTCGGCATATATATACTTATATAGTTTCCGAACACTTAAATATATATATAAATAATCTACAAATACCTATTCTATATTATATATTCGGTATATACATATGTTTATATAGTATTTGTTATAAAGTATGTATACTATATATTATACATATACTATGCCGTATATCATAAAGCATATATTCTATATTATATGTCTTATATACATATATTATTACTTATGGAATTATACTA
>JAMXBB010000007.1:57399797-57425046 GCA_024138015.1 Lumnitzera littorea | reverse complement strand
TATATAGTATTTATCATAAAATATGTATACTATATATTCTATATATATTATGCCATATATTACAATACCTATACTCTATATTATATATATTTATATATCACATATTACTACTTATGGAAGTATACTAATATATTAATATATATATATATACTATACGATTATATATGTATATATACTAAAGTAATTATACATGGATACACATATATATATATTTTCGGTACAAAATATACATATGTACTATAGTTATTTAATAAAATACATAATACTCATTATATGTATTCCTAAAAAAAATACATAACACATATTCTTATGTATAATATACCTATGTATATACATGTATACATACTTAGCCTTATACATACATACACTAATCAATTTACATATTAGTGTACATATACATGTATTAACAATATTATACTTACAAGAAAATACTATACAACTACTATATTTATACATATATGTACTATGTAATATACATCTACATAAAAATAACAATAAACACTTACCTTTGTCTTTTAATTCTTTCCTTTTTCTTTTCCTTCTTCTTTCCTTCTTCTTTTCTTCTTTCTTTTTCCTTTCTTCTATTCACGTTTTGTTTCCAGGTTTTGGTTTGAAACTTTCTAGAATTTTAATTGCTTCAATTTCACATCCACTTTCGGCTGAGATAATTACATATATATATATATATTTGATTTAGTAATTATGGAGAAAGGACAATCTAATCCCTTTGTATTTAATTTGCCTTTCCTAGTTGCAACACTTGGCAACTATAATTTATCATGTGGGCTGCTTATTTAGTTTTCATTTTGCTGATTTTGGTTACGTTTTGTGTAGGAGGTGAGATTGAAATCAGAAAGGGAAGAAAGAAAAGAAATAAATTGGAAATGGAAGAAAAGGAAAATGAAAATTATTAATAAATATATATAATTTTTCGAATCATATAAATTATAATGATTCTTCTCGTAAATTAATTTTCAAATTTTTGTGAAATTTTATCAATTTAATTGGTACCTATTATAATTATAATTTTTACAAGTTATTGTGGCGATTTCATTAAAATTTCGTACGAATAGGCGATTTAGTTGAAAATTGCGATCCACTATAATTTTATCACTGTTGAGTAATATTTAACTATTTTATAGGTTTATGTTTATGATTTTAGGGTTTCAAGCGATTTTAGGGTTTCAAGCAATTTGATTAATGGTGCGTAAACTAGTTTTAGGGTTTTGGTAAGCGATTTAGGGTTTTGATCAATTCTTAAGGTTTTGTTATCAGTGTTATATTTGATTTATTAAACTTCATAATCTTTTATTGTTACTAACCTTATCGACTTATTGTACAGTTTAGAACACTCGGACTTGAGTTAGGGTTTAACTACTGTTTTTCCTAGGGTTTACAAAAAGCTTACAAGAGTTTGATATCGACCCATAGTTAACTTAAGGTATGTATGTATTTTTCTTTGTGTTATAGTTGAGGAAGGACGACATCGTGAAGATTAGGATTTTACGCTATTGTTAAACCCTAGTAAGTGGATATTTTTATTTTTGTGAAAGTAGACTTATGTCTACTTGACTTGGAGTTAGTTGTATCATAAACTGTGATGATGTGTTAGATTGATTAGATACATGATTCTGTTGAATGTGTATTGATTGAGTGAATGATTGATTCATCGATGCGTATTTCTGTTTGGATAGTTGAATTATTTATGATGTAGAACTTGAGATTTGTGCCTGATATTATGTTATTATACTATTTACTACGTTCATAACATGGCTCAAAAGGACTTATGGGTCGAGTTTCTAAATGCTTAAACACTACTAAGTTAGGTTTTGAGCATATAGAATTGTATTGCTCAACTTATTCTAGCTACAATGTGTGGTTTTAGCTAGATTAATTATGTATTGGGTTTTCAAACCATAGTAGGTGGTTTTTGTTGAGGGTCCTACTCCCAAGCAACTCTTTATTGCCTTAGGTTCCTAAACGTTGTACCTAGATGCCTGGGTATATTGACTAATTGGATGAGAAATTGGAAAAGTATAGGATATCGGTATGGATGCATGTCATGTGCATAGGTATGGCACGAATTTCCTACATAGATAGTTGTATTGATAACTTAGGTTATGAAATTGAATGTTCTATAGTATTGATCCTTGTGAATGTATATTATGCTCATTTTGTGCTTTGTTTTATCTACTTTAACTTAGCTTATAGAGAGCTGAGAGGATACTTATGTATCCTTAGGTTATTAAGAGAATTGACTAGGCATCAACATCAATTGGGGCAAAAGTTTTTTGAGATCGCATAGGATAGAGTTAGTCACTTTTGAAGAAGCCTTATTATATTTTGATCTTAGTTCCATAAATGATCTGTACATATGAAATTAAAAAAGAGTGCTGTATTTTAGGTTTGGTTAAGTTTGAAAAACGTAATCTTTTGTATAAACAGGTGTAAATTTGAACTCCGTAGTAGTAGTCTTTTGTTATAAATAGAACTTTTGTTGAATATAAATAAGTATTCCTATATAATGGTACATCTTGTGCAACGCTGGGATGTGACATCCTTTAGCTAGTATTAGAGCATAAATTAGGGACCATAGTATTAGATGCTTATGAGGGGCATGGGGTAGCTAAGCACTATATGAACTTAACTTTGTTAGTTTCGACCAACATAAGAAAACTAATTGTATTTATTGTGTTTGCTGCTATCCAGAAAATGGTGCAAATACGTGCAAGTGAGGATCTTGGTTCATCAATTGCTCCTTAAAGACAAATTAGTGAGGAACAACAACCCCAACCAAATCAAGCTTTACCTATATAAGTAATGGATGTAGTATAGCAAGTTGTAATTGCTTTGGTTGGGGCTAAGTTAGCTCAAGTGCAACATATAGTGAAACCATTTGACCGGACAAAAACTAACCCTTTAGTTGTAAAAGAATCGATTGATTCGTTAGAAAAGGCTTTTGAAGTATAGGAGATCAAAGATAATAGAAGGGTAAGGTGGCTGCTATTTTATTGGATGGATGTACGAATAATTAGTGGAGAAGTAAGAAACAAACAATGGTAGAACCTATAGATTGGAATGCCTTTAGGGATGCATTTTTGGAGTAGTATTTCCTTGAATGTGTAAAAGAGCAAATGTGTGAAAAATATTATAAGTTAAGGCAAGCAGGGAGGACTATTGAAGAAAATGAATATGAGTTTAATAGGTTGTTGAAATTTGCCTCAAAACTGGTACAGAATAATGAACTTGCTAAGGTTGGTTAGTATATGGCTGGACTTGATCTTCATTTTCAAGCTAAGTTAAAAAGGATAAGGCTGGTGCAATATGTTGATATGTTCAATAAGACTCGTTTGATTGAGTAAGCTTATGACTTATGAAGGGCAACTGTAGAAATAGAAAGTAAGAAAAGGAAATTTATGGGGAGTTCTAACAATAGCCATAAAATGATAAGAGGAAAAAAGGGCCTATCAACCCCTTAACAAGAATCAGAGGCTGGGTGGAGCTATGCCACTTTGCTAGAAATGTAATGGTAGGCATCAAGCTATGTAGTGTCCAGCACTATAAGGGAAATGTTTTAGGTGTGGAGAAGCTGGGCATATGGCTAGGCAATGTCATAACTTAAACCTTAGAAGCATACACTGCTATAAGTGTTGTTAGATGGGACATAATGCCACTCTATATATTGCAGATTAGTAAGCATGACCAGACCAAACTCAAGCCAATAGGCCAGGACTCGCCAATAGAAATAATCAACCAGGAGAGGCTGGAGCTAGACCTAGAGTTCAAGGAAGGGTGCATACGATCCAGGATGAGGAAGGTAGGGATGACAATAGAGTTCTAGGAATAAGTCTTGAACGCTATGATTTTTAGATTTCTTTATATGATCATATGTTGTTCATTTACTTAAATTTTTGTATCGTAGATTAACGATATAATTGTGATTGTTATTTTAGGATTGGTTTGCCTAGAAGATAACTATGCTTATACATTGTTTGATACAGGAGCAACACATCCATATGTATATAAGGACAATGTGGATAGAAAAAGATTCCCAATAGAGACTCTAAGGTATGATTTAATAGTGATGACTCGTTCTAGAGGAGAACAAGTTGTGCAACAAAAGTTGAAAGGAGAAAATGTATGCATAATCTTTATAAAATACTTGTGGAATTAACAACAATGGATATGAAAGAATTCGATGCTATATTGGGAATTGATTGGCTAACTGAACATCAAGTGAATGTGGATTGTGAAGGAAAGATGGTAGCAATTAAGAAGCCTGATGGAAAACAATTTCACTTTAAAGGAGGCTCTAGAAAGGCAATCCCTTGAATAGTCTTAGCAAATAAAGCCTGGAAGCTAGAAAGTTCAATAAGTAAGATTGGAAGATATACTAGTAGTGCTTGAATATCTTGAGGTTTTTCCTAAGGATTTACCTAGACTAGCACCAAATTGGGAGATCAAATTTACCATAGATCTTATACTGGGTATTGCACTTATCTCTAAGATACCTTATTGAATGGCCCCTATTGAATTGGTGGAATTGAAGAAGCAACTACAGGAGTTATTGGACAAAGGATACATAAGGCCGAGTACATCACCGTGGGCTACACTTATGCTATTTGTTAGGAAGAAAGATGGAACTCTCTGGTTGTGTATAGATTATGAAGAGTTGAACAAAGTGATGATAAAGAACAAATACCCACATCCTAGGATTAATGACTTTTTCGATTAGTTAAATCCATAGTATTCTCAAAAATAGATTTACAATTTGGTTATCATGAGTTGAAAATTAAGGAAGAAGATGTACAAAGAGTGCCTTTTGGACTAGGTATGGGCATTATGAATTTTTAGTAATATCATTGGGGCTAATGGATGCTCCTACTACATTCGTGGATATGATGAATCGTCTCATTAAAAAGTACCTAGATGAGTTTGTAGTTGTGTTCATTGATGATATCTTAATATACTCAAGGAGTAAGGAGGAACAAGGATAACCTGGGGATTATCCTTTAGACTCTTAAAGACAACAAACTCTATGTGAAGCTAAAGAAATGTAAGTTTTGGTTAGATCAAGTAGGGTTTCTTGGGCATATAGTATCTGGTGCAAGAATAGCAGTTGACCTTGCAAAAGTGAAAGCAGCAATAGAATGGATAAGACTGACTGCTATAATAGAAGTAAGGAGTTTCTTAGAAATAGCAAGTTATTATAGGAGATTTGTAGAAGACTTCTCTAAAATAGCTATGGCATTAACCCAATTGACACAAAAAGGCGTTAGATTTGAATGGAATGATAGGTGTGAAGAAAGTTTTCAAGAGCTTAAAAGCAGGTTGGTAACTACTCCAATGTTAATAGTATTGAATATATTTGGAGAGTAAATGATTTATTGTGATGCTTCTACAAGTGGATTGGGATGCATGCTAATGCAAAATGATAAGGTGATTACCTATGCTTTAAGACAACTCAAACCATACGAGTAGAACTACTTAACTTATGATTTAGAACTTGTAGATGTAATATTTGCTTTAAAAATATGGAGGCACTACTTATATGGGGAGAAATAAGGTATATATCAATCACAAAAGTTTAAAGTATATCTTTACATAAAAGGAATTGAATTTGAGGTAAAGGCGGTGGTTGGAATTATTGAAGGATTATGATCTTATGGTTCATTATCACTTTGGGAAAGCTAATGTAGTGGCAGATGCATTAAATAAAAAGAAGTTTGGTAGTGTTGTTGCACTCATTATGAATCAACTAGAATTGATCGTAGAAATGGAGAAATTAAGCTTGAAAGTTGTAACAAGAGAAGAAAGTAGTATGTTGGCTAATTCAAGGGTAGAGCCTACATTACTTTAGAGTGTCAAGGAATCTTAGAAGGTTGATGTAGAGCTACTAAGGATCAAGAATAATACTAAGCAACACCCTAACTTTAGAATTGATGATGCAGGAATGTTAAGATTTAAAGAAAGAGTTTGTGTGCTAAAGGATTCGAAAGTTAAAGAGGTGATATTGGTTGAATCACATAGTACAAGATACACCTTACACCTTAGGAATAATAAGATGTATAAGGACTTAAAGTAAAAGTTTTGGTGGATAGGGATGAAAGGAGATGTGGCACAGTATATATCACATTATATGACCTGCTGGGAGGTGAAGGCTAAGCATCAAAGACTAGGAGGATTATTATGACCTTTACCTGTACCTAAGTGGAAATGGGAGCATATAACAATAGATTTTATGAGTAGTTTACTAAGGATAAGGAGACAACATGATATGATATGGGTTATAGTAGATGGGTTCACGAAATCAACACATTTCTTAGCCATAAGGAAAATGATGACATTCTCTTAACTTGTAGAGGTTTATGTGAAAGAGATAGTTCATTTGCATGGTGTTTTAGTATCAATAATATCTGATTGTGATTTTCATTTTATGTTTCGATTTTGGCAATCCTTACAAGCAAAAATGGGAACCAAGATGAACTTTAATACTACTTATCATCCCTAAAGTGATGAGCAATTGGAGTAAACAATCTAAACTCTAGAGGATATGTTGAGGGCATGTGTGATGGATTTTGAAGGTAGTTGGAATGATCATTTGCCATTAGTAGAATTTTGCTTACAATAAAAGCTATCTATATGAAGCACTATATTGATGTAAGTGTAAATCCCCTATATATTAGGATGAAGTGGGGAACAAACAAGTTATTGAACCATCAATATAAGATCTTAAGGAGAAGGTACACACAATAAGGGAACGAATACAAACTACCTAGAGCTATCAAAAAAGTTATGTAGATGTTAGAAGAAAGCCGTTAGAATTTTAAGTAGGCGATTGCGTCTTTTTGAAGACATCACCAATGAAGGGTGTAAGATGATTCGATGTTAAGGGAAAGTTAGGTTCTCAATATGTTGGACTCTATCAAATTAAGAAAAGGATTAGAAAAGTTGCCTATTAACTTGAGTTACCCAATGAGATGGCAGGAATTCATAATATATTTCATGTCTCAACTTTAAGGAAATTTGTAGGCAATCCCACAAAGATATTGGATATACCTCTAGTGGAATTAAAGGAAAACCTTACATATGTAGAGCATCCAATTCGTATTTTGGACACTAATTCAAAGATTGAGGAACCAAGATATTGAGTATGTAAAAGTCTTGTGGAGTTGACACACCATTGAGGAAGCTACATGGGAATCTGCTAAGTTGATGAGAGCCCAATACCTTGAACTATTTGCATAAGGTTAGTAATGCTATCATCGATTATTCTTTTTCCTAGAATAAAGTTAAGAACTGATATTTTTTGACTTGTAGTTAAGTTTCGAGTATAAAGCTTTTTATAAGGGGGGTATGTCAGGACCTTCAAGGGGGCTTAGTAGGATTACCTAAAATTTCCATAATATATGTGCACCCATGATATGAAAACCGCCTTGCAAGTCAGAGATTGCAAAACTCTAAATGATACATCACTAAGATTACTGATTTTTAAGTAATTAATTTATTGCAACATATAATTATAAATAATTATGGATGTTCGATATCCTATAGTTCCTTAGAACCGCAGAGAATCGGTATCCCTTACCAAATAATAAGACAAGATATACCAACATTATAAAATTGCAGGAAAAATTAAATTATATTAAATTCTAACATATAAATATTTTCCATAAAGAATGTTTATGTATCACCTATAAAGTTCTTAGCTAATTCTAATACTAATGTGCATATCTTTATCTTGCACTCAACACTCAAGAATTATTCCAATCTCATTGTAAGTAAACCTGCAAAAGAAAAACTATTGGGGAATAAGCTACAAGAGCTTAGTGAGCTATCTCTCATATTATACTAGCAAGCAAGTTATCAATCAAATTATTATAACCATATGAATGCATGCACACACAGTATGAGAAACGATATATGCAGTTGACCGGTGCTGCATATAATATTGGATTTTAACGCCCTCGGAGATAAGAGTTGGAGATACATCAGCACCAATTGCGACTGGGCTCTAGTGTAAACTTCGCAAATTTAGCTATTTAAGAGAAGAATTGAACCCTAATACTGTAGATGACTTGATAAGTCGTTAAAGCTAAGCAAGATAAAAAAATTTTAATAAATCATAAATTTAAATATATTATAAGTAGTAAAAACTTTAGAAATTGATCAAAACTCTAAATCGCATACTAAAACCCTAAATTTGATTTATACACCATCAACCAAAATTGAACTCGAATTTGATCAAAATTTTAAAATTATAAACATAAACCTATAAAATAGTTAAATATTACTCAATAGTGATAAAATTATAGTTGATTACAATTTTCGATTAAATCGCTTATTCGCACGAAATTTTAACCAAATCGCTATAATAACTTGTAAAAATTTTAATTATACCTAGTAACAATTAAATTGATAAATTTTCACAAAAACTTCAAAATTAATTTACGATGAGAATTGTTATAATTTATATGTTTCGAAAAATAGCATATATTTATTATTAATTTTTATTTTTCCTTCTCTTTCATTTTCATTTTATCTCTTTCCTTTCTTTTCTCCTTCTCTTTATTTCTCACGTTTTGAAATCAAATTTGGAAAGATCTCAACTAGTAGCCCATGTGAGAAAAAAGAAATGCTAAGTGTTGAATGGTAAAAAAAATAAAATATTTGAAATGATTACCTCTGTTTTATCTTCATTAATTAAAGGAAGAAATTGAGAGGATTTTCTTAAGGGAAAATTTGGCATACGAATTTTTAGTATAAAAATACGTATCTAACCATATAGGTATATGAGTAGGAGTACATGTATAAATACGGTATAAATATATGTAGATGTATAAGTATATGTATGTATAAGGCATATGTACATAAGTATAAAGTAAGGGACAAATGTACATAAGACATGTACATATGACATAAGCATAAGGTAATGCTTATGTAATCAAATGATGAGGTGAGTGATGACATAAGCATATGATGACATAAGCCATGACATAAGCAAATGATGACATAAGCAATGACATAAAGAAAAGATGATGTAAGCGATGACATAAGTATAGGTTTAGAAAATAAGAAAAATAAGAAAAGTGTAGGTAATTAGATACTTAAATTAGAAAATTCTAATACACCTTCTAATTTAGATTATACCTAATTCAGTACATGAACTAGTAATAACAAAGTAAATCCCTTAATTATAAGAATTTAAGGAATAAAGGCTATAAATATAAGTAATAGCAATACTTAAGTGTTATAGTTAAAAATTTCTATAAATTTAGTTCATAATGTAAAATAGGGGTCTTAACATCCAAAACAGACATTACCGTATGAATATATGTCCGAAAACGATGAAAAACAACTATAAATTCATAAATATCAGAAATAAAACAAAAAAGTTATATACGATTAACAATAAAGTCTAACCGGGTAAAAGTTAATAGCAGTCTAAGTAGAATTAGATAATTAAATGTTTAGAATTACTAGTTAATTTAAGTACTTACTAGCCTTATCAAATCGTAATGATCAGGTGACCCTGAGGAGCGTGAGGACCTCCCGATCGACTACTATGATTGGGACGAATCACTATGGCCGAGTGAGTATTTACCCAATGATTCCATGCTTATTTTGTGATTGTAGATAGTGGACTTAAATACTATTATTAATTGATTATTGTGTGGGGTTTGGGAAAATGCTTGTGTATGTAACCGTGTGTATTATTGTGAATTTACTTTAAGTACATAAAATGCTATGTTTGTTGCATGGTAGAATAGAATATGAATGTGTGTACAATTGGATGGTCATAGCATAATTTGAACCTAATTATACTCGGCCTATAAAAAGAAATTGAGACATGCATTAACATGCATAGCATAGATACTATTCTGGCCGTCACATCACATGGAGGTAAAGAGAGGCCATTCGGGGGTTGATATTATTCATTTTTTTGGTTCTGTACGGTACACTCGTACAAAATGACCTTACCCTGGCCCGCGGGAACATTAGGCATTGGAGGGCCCAACCGCCTAGCTAAGGGTCGAGTCTAGAGGCCTCTGTTTAGGGGTGAGTGTGGACTGCGGGGGCCCACTCACAATTATACTAGACCTTGGGTTTTCTGAAAATAAAAGAATTATTTGATATAAGTACGGAATGTGGAATTCTGTAGTAAAGTAAGTTCTAGTATAATACCCGGATTTGATTGGTGCCGTGTAAACTCCAACCCTGACTTCAGAGGGCGTTAAATCTGAGTTACGTATATGAACTAGTTAATTATATGTATTGTTTGGTATACTGGTTGATCATTCATTCATATGCTTGAATATAATGTATTTATAACTTGCTTGTGGTGTGGCTGAGGGTTTTGCTCACTAAGCTTAGGCTTACACCCCTTTAGACTTTTGTTGCAGGATAGCCTGTTCGTAGAGACAGGACGAGGGATGCCATAGGTTAGCCTGGGGACTTGGGCAAGAGCGAACTGTCCTGTGTACAGAGAGAGAATAGTTTAAGTGGATTATTACTCATGTACTTTTGTTTATCTTATTATTATAGACCTAGACATACTTATACGCTGTGTATTGTAAGTTTAATAACTTAAATTTTATATAAATATGTTTGTGTAATGATATCATGTGAGTCTGGATGTTCTTTGGAAACTAGTGGTTGTAGAGCCTTGTATATTGTGTGAAGAGTTCTTGATTAGAAGGGTAACCAATCAAGTGTTCTTCGTACAGTATATGGTGTCTGCCACGATTAGGTCGTCCTCAGTTCGTGATAGATTTAGTGGTATCAGAGCATGAGTACAAATAGGGCAATTAAAACACTGACCCTAGACATTTAGCTAACTTACCTAGTGAGTCCGAGTGGGGGTAGCACTAGGTTAAGTATTTAAGCTTTTATGCTTAAACTATACGAATCATATTAACTCTATTTTAAGATCTAATATAAGCCTTGTTGATTTAGGAATCGACACTCCAGTTGATGATTAGATGGGTCGTCTTTAGGCAGGAATGGGGCGAGACACTGTTTAGTTATCGGCGACGTTTGCGGATTCTCTGTGAGGATTTGGCTTTGGTAGGTAGACCTCGTACGATACCGGAGGTATTTGTCGCTTGGGGTCATAGGCTGAATAGTCATCGGCAAGAAAGAAGAAATTTTTGGAGCTTATAGATCCCTGGTGATATACCAGAGAATGAGGAGATGATGTACTTGCTTGAGTCTAAGGAAAACCCAGGTTATCCTCCTGGATTGATTTTTTTGATTTATGGAGAGCCTAGACCAGCATCCCCTTCATTTGCCCTATGGGAAGATGTAGGTTGCGGAGTTACTTTAGCGATTGATAGAAGAATCGATCATCCGAGGATTTATACCCCTGGGCATGTTGGTACAGTGGCAGGATTGGGAGTAAATGAAACTGGGAATTTTAATCCACCACTATTGGAGAATGAGCCTGAGCCAGAAATCAGATCAGATGCCTTAGCTTTGTATCCTGAGCCTCTTTAGAGGTTTCCCTCTGTTTTAGATCCTATCCTTGAGTTTGAGTATTACCAGGTGGATCCAGGGCTTCCACCTAAGGTTGTTGCTGGAGGAGATCCTGATGAGACACTGATGATTCAGCCGGATCCCTTAGACTTCTGGTTACCACGAGAATGGGCTCGACAAGCTCCTAGTGAGGAATCTGGAGTGAATTCTAGTGTTGGCTCTATCTTTGGAGTTCCTGAGTATGTACCCGAGTATGTACCCCGAGGTGACCCTAGTGCTGGACCATCATCTTACCCAGGATGGATATGGTAGATGACTGGAATGTTTAAGTATATAGTGGCTTTGTGACTTCAGAGCGATCATGCATGTCACTTTTGTTTGTAAATACTAGGATTATGTGTGATCATTTTGTACTCTGAGTGTTACTTGTAGCGAGGATGATATGTATAAAAACTAGAAGTAACAGATAGTTAGGTTTGACTAAGGTTATGTAACCTATGAAACTTGTCCTTTGGGCATAAAGTGATATGGTTGTAAACTCCTTTTGTTTATAAATAATGAAAGTTATAGTTTATGTACCATATGTGTTCAAATAATTATGTTTACTTTCATTTACATAATGAATGTTAAACTTAATTATTTATGACTAAGTGTTTCTTACTGGAAGTTGGAAATAAATTTTCAGTCAGAACAGGCATAGAAGAGGACCTCCAGTTGGAGCTCCACCTGCTCTAGAGGAAGAACCTCATATGCAGCGTGATCGTATGAATGAGATATTAGCTGCAATACAGGCACAAAATGAGTTGTTAAGGGCATTTTTAGAAAAGGAACGTACTCCACCTGTACCTGCACCACCAGTAGAGGTTGATAGAGAAGTACCCTTGCCTCCTCCACCTCCAGTAGGTTAGGCAGGAATTGTGCCACCAGTATAGCCTGATTTAAGACAACAGCGTAGTATGTTGCCAGAGTTTATTCGCTGCAACAAGTATTTTGAAGGTTATGCTAGTCGACCGGATGAGGCTGAGGATTGGTTGAACCAGATAGAACGGTTGTTTGAAGCTTTTGAAGTACCACTACACCTTCGACTCACTTATGGGACTTACATGCTTAAGATGCGAGCACGGACATGGTGGGAATCGAGACAAAGGAGTTTAAGAGATCCGATCACTTGGGAGGATTTCAGACGAGAGTTTTTAGCTTATTACTTTCCTGGAAGTCTGAGGATAAGATATAGTGAAGATTTGTTAGACATAGTGAAGGGAACAAAAACTGTGGAGCAGTATGAATCTGAATTCAATAGACTGTTGCAATTTGCACCGCCAGAATATCAGACTAGTGACCGATTGAAGATGCAAATATTTTCTTGAGGATTAGATCCTGAGATGAAGAGAAGGATGATAGAATTTGAACCAAGAAGCTTTATGGATATGGTTGAAAAGGCAAGAGTATTGGATACAACAAAAAGACAAAGTGAAGAAGCCAGCAAAAGAAAGGTTAATGTGTTTGGAAAACGGCCTTTTGAAGGACCTGGAAGTAGTAGTAGTAGCAAATTCAGAAGGATTATAAAACCCCAAGTTCCTATTCAAAAGAAAGCAATTGGCGGAGTTGTTAAATGCTGGAGATGTAAAGGAAATCATTATTCTAGGGAATGTCCACAACTCCAAGGAAAATGTTTCTTTTGTGGTGATAGTTCACATCGGGTGACAGATTGTCCAAAGAAAAATACTATCACATGTTACATTTGTAACAAAGTGGGACATTTCTCTACTGCATGTCTACAGCGTAATACTGTCACTACTCAAGCAGCTAAACAACTACCATCAGTTGTCGGACGCCCGGGTATGGGGAAAACAGTTGGGGGACCGACTTTGGGAAATACTCGTTCAGCTCTAGCTAATACTGCACAAGTATATAATTTGGAGGGTGAGTGGATCTATGAAGACATCCCCAGAGAAGAACTGGAGGATTATGGTGAACCTGAAGAGATAATAGGAACTGAGCTTATTGCAGGTATGTACATTTAAATATTTTCTTATGAATTATTAGGGTTTGAGTATATAAAGTACATTTATAGTAGGATGATAATAAGTATGTAGGAATAAGAAATAAGTAGAGAATAAGAATTCCCCCCCTCCCCCCCCTTCATCTATATCCTTCCCTTTCTTTTTTTTTTATTGTTTTTTTTTTAAATGAGAAAGTGAGGGGAAGAAAAAGAAAGGGGTAAAGAAAATAGGGGAAAAAAATTTGTTGTTAAGGCCAATTGTAGAATGCCACGTGTTACAATCAGACACATGGCCTAATGAGGCCTTGACATGTAGTAATAAGTAGAGTGTAGGGAAAAAATAAAATAAAATGCATTCTCTTCCTTTGATGAGTCTCAAACCCCTGATCTTCAACTAAAACCAAATGCACGTCCATGAGCTTATCCATTAGACCGTTGGCCTATGCATTGTCTATAAGTGCAATTAAATTACACATATAGACTAGGTTAGCTTGGGTTAGATTCAAATCTAAGCTTAGGTCCAATGGCCCTTTATTTAAATTTATTTAAATTAAAAATCTATTCTATTTAAACTACTTAAAAAATTTTATTATTTTCTAAATCCCATGTTTTTTCAATTTTTCCTATTTTTTGTGACTTTTAAAAATTTATATATATTTTGTATTTACTTATAAATTCAACATTTGACTACTTCAATGAGATTACAAATTGTTCATGTAGGGAAACAAACTGATGGCGATTGACACTAAAAGGACTTTTGACTCAACTTAAACAATGAAATTCAAGAAAATGATTATTCAAACAAGAATAACTTAGGTTGCTTCCCAAAAAGAGATGTTTAGTGTTGTTGACTCGATGATTTCATCCTTCAATTTTGTTTGAATGCCACAAATTTAAGATTTGGTTCAGCATTTCCTAGCAAGCTTCCTTATTGTCTTTTTGGAACAATTTTAGCTAGTTGTCCTAATTGATTCTCTAAATTTTTGTGTAACACCTCTATATTTCTAATTGTAGCTATTGTGGCTTGAAATTGAGCATCTGAGCTGTTGATATACCTATTAAGCAACTCCTCTAAGTTAGGTTCCTGTTCTAATCTTATATATTCATATTTTGATGTCATTAGCCTCCCTATAAGAAATTGAGGTGTTTCTCTAGTCTAGATTGTAAGTACTACTGAAAGGATTACTTAGTAGTCTATTAGTAAGAAAATTGACCTCTTTCAATTAGTAGGTGTCTCTTTTTGCACCTTATTTAGTGATTTCATTAGTCTTATAATCTTCTTACTTAAATTCTTAACCTAAGCTGTCAAAGCAATAAGTGAATCAACTTCAAATTTTCTAACTACTTTTACCTTGGCTCTCACATTATCTTATTGGAAGTTATTCATGGCTAAGCCTTTTATTGGCTTTTAAGCCTCATTTGGTGTCTTATCACTCAAAGTACCTCTAGTTGCAGCATTGATCATCTACCTAGTAAAATGATTGAGACCACTATAAAAAGGTTTGAATCTACATCCATAAAGGTAAATCATGATGTGGACAATGCTTAAGCAAATCCTTAAAACCTTTTCTAAGTTTCATACAACATTTCTCCATCAATTTGGGCATATGATGATATGTTGTTAAGGAATTTGGTTATATAGGTAGGCGAAAAGTATTTACCTAAAAATTTCTCAACCAAATCTTTCCATGTCAAAATTGATCCTCTTGAAAGCATGTTGAGCCATTGCTTAGTCTTACCTCTAAGCAAGAATGGAAATAACTTAAGCCTAATCGTGTTGTCTATAACTCCAATGATTTTGAAAGTGTTACAGATTTCCAAAAAACTAGAGATGTGGTTATTCGAGTCTTCAGCAACTAAACCAACAAATTGGATAAATTGCTGCACCATCTAAATCATGTTTCATTGAATATGAAAGTTGGTTACCTAAATTGCAGGTTTGGTAATACTAGACTCAACTTTAGTTGCTTTTAGCTTGGCGTACTTCATCAAAGTTTTGTTGGCATCCTTTTTGTTCAAAGCCATATCTTCTATTTATTCTTCTCCTTAACTTTCCTCTTCTTCTTTCTTGAATTGAATCTTTGGACCTTGGTTTATCAACTTCGCTACCTCATGCTCCTCCTACATTGAAAAGGAGTAGTCCACTCAATTTCATGATTGAATTCAACAAGATCTATTTCTCTATTCCTGGTGATATGTTGAAATAATTTACAAGTTAGAGGCAACAAATAAAGAAAAATACCGAGAATAAGAACGTTGCCATAAATAAAAAAACACGCTAAATTAATTAGTCAAAGGGATTTTTCCTAATATCGTAATTAGTTTCACTCTGTTGGCTCACTAGCAATAGCATTAAAAACTTGATTGCGAGGGTTTTAGCAATATAGGGACTAATTCTACTCTTAGGCAAGTGTACCTAATCAACCTAAAGTATAATACAGATTTGAGTTTGAATTGTCAATCCTACAAGGAACCATAAAACTAAGGAAACCCTAGATTATTGGTAGTTTTTCATCAAATTACAAATTATCTAGCTTATCAATTTAATTAAGTAATTATGTTCAAATAAACAAAAGTAATTAAAACAAGAATAATAAAGTAAGACAATAAAGTACATGAATAATAAAATAAACAAATAAGCAAAATAAATGAAATTGTGGGAAACATGATCCTTAGTAAATCTATTATTTATTAACTAATTCTACGTAACTTTCAGTGTCAATTATACTTTTGGGCCGTAGAGATTTCTAATGTGAATTAACCAAACTAGCATCTCATAATTAATTCCTAACCCCAACCATACTTTATCTAAATCACTTTTGCAATAAAGTATCTTAAGATTGTGTTAAGATCTTGAATCCCTCTATTAGGTTGCCTTAACCCAAAGAAATCAAATAGTTAGTTGCTTAATCTGCTCGATAACTTCTAATTGCATAAGTTCATTTAACTACAGGATCTTGCAAACTCTATAGTAGATTCATACAATAGTCTAATAGCCAACAATATTAAATTAACGATAATACAAAACAATGCAATTAGATCATAGAATGCAAAATCATAGATTGAAAATAGAAGCAATTGTCACATTTAAATTAGGGTTTGATAAAAGATTCATTAAGAAAATTAAATTACGACATGATAGTAAAAGAAAATAGATTAAGAGACATGAGATATACCTATACTTTACCTTACGAATTTTCCTTAAGGGACTCTCTTCGAACATTAAGCCAAAGACTCTATCTATAGAACTTAGACCTAGAGTTACAAAATAGCCTTCCAAAAATAAAAAGTTTCTAAGTCATGGCGTATACCCACCTTAAAACACGGTCATGATCTCTAGACGTGTTCTGTCACAGCTGTGGTCTTGCATGTATTCTTCTCTGGATACTATTTCTTATCAGGACTTCACTTGGTTGATTAGCTTGGTTAATCACTTCTTTGTTAAAGCTCCAAAACTCCATAAAATCGCTTGAAAACTTAACGAAAGCTTCTAAAACACCTACAAATGAAATAATAATAAAAAAAAAAGCTCTAAATCAACAATAGCTAACATAAATAATAGATAAAAGTATACATAATGTCACATCTCGGCTTAGCATGAAATACACCATCATACAGGAATACCTATTGAAAACTCAAATCAACTTACTCGTTCATCAAAAGATAACTTTGTTTGCATGATAAAGGGATTGCTACATCAGAGTTCAGCTGAATATTCAGTTACAACTTATATGTATAGCATAATATTTACGTCAAAACATGAATTAGCTTTTTTTTTCTTTCATCATCTTTACAATAGTAGGATTCCTAACTTAATATAGGTTCTATACAAAAGCTGCTGACTTCGACTCACGCTCTTAGTATACATTCCCCTTAGTGTTAGGCCCTTCATAACGGTGTTAAACTAAGGATAAAACATTTTATCCTCTCAATTGCTGAAGCTGAGTGAGAGTGGATAACAAACAATACAATATAGACAATATGATAGATAATATTGCATATCACAACTAAAACATTTCAATCATAATTCATAAGTTCAACTTCACATATGCATTTGTCTAACCAAGCATTTATTGCTAGTAATGCAGCATGCTATGCTTATATGCATGTAGCATGCATTGATACCGATATCCTATGCACTTCCATTCTTCTTTTGGTTAGTTGACATAGTTGGGCATGAGGATACAACATCCAGGAACTTATGGGAAACAAGGAGCTTCTTGAGAGTAGGACCCCCATCAAATTAGACTACACACTATAGTCTACCATTATTAAAAAGGGCAACAAGGAGCTGCTTGGGAGTAGGACCCCTAACTTTGTTTTACAAAATTAGACTACATACTGTAGTTCACTAAATCAAAGATGCAATAATGCCAAATTAGACCCATACTGTAGTCTACCAAATCTAACCATCAAAATAGTCATAATGTTTGGGCAATATAATCTATATGCTTGTAAGAACTAAGTTCGTAAAGCCATACTCTTTCTATGATCACTTAAAAGCCTCATTTTAAAAGTTCTAACCTGTAGGTCCTTTTTGTGACATGCCCTGATATGCAATAACAACTTGAGATGGTCGAGTGGTTCAAGGCATAGCATTGGAACTGCTATGTAGGCTTTTGTTTACCGAGGGTTTGAATCCCTCTCTTTCCGTACCTATAACTAATTTACCAATGTTACTGACCCCAATGTATCAAATCAAATAACAATGCATATCTTTATTCAAAAAGTTAGAATAATAAAGGAAAATTTTTAATTTTTATAGAATGTCTCTTATCACTTATGTTATCCATTTTTTTTTTGAACGGTAGGTACAGCTAGTCCATGAACAGCCAACCATCGCATTGTAAAAATTAGATAGGTTTTGTTTTACCGAGAAGGTCTACGGTTCGAGTCCGTATAGCCCTAATACTAATAGAAATTCCAAATAATACGGCGTCTGGGGGCTTTACCAAGAATTGTAGAAGGATTTTACCATGAATCCATTGATTTTGGCCCAACCATTCTTCTTAAGTTCGATCTCAATTCAATAAGGAAAGGGGATAATTTATAACAAAGTTTTCGTGTTGAAGATGGTAGACTAGCTGATATTTCTCTCAACTAATGAAAGGGCCCAATGCAAAAAAAAAAAAAAAAAGGCATGTTGGGTCTTTGAAACAGTTCGAATCATTTTGATATGGAATTGATCAACAACATTGCTAAAGCTCATGGGGGCATATTCGTATTTAGCGGAGTAGGTGAACGTACTCGTGAAGGAAATGACCTAAATTTTTGTTTCTAATTTCGAATAATCTAAATTAGTCTATATAGAATATTCCTTTTCTATGTCCTTTTTCATGTTCCTTGTAAGAGTGACACACAGACACTTGATTCAATTAGGGATTTATCAATAGGTAATGTTTCTCCAATACCTAACCAAAGAGCCACTATGGTACCAATCAAAAAGACAATTGTCGCTACTAGACGACGAAATGGATTTTGAATAAAATAACTGTCCTAGCTCTACTGTATCTTTTGTTTCATTTCTTCTAGAACAATCACAAACACTTTTTTGATTCTGGATCTACTACTAGAAATTCAATGCGTAATCTTAGCATTCAATGTGTATTCATATCAGTTAGCACAATCAGTCTTTAGTTTTATTTGACCTAGTGATCTAATTCTAGTTTTGGAACTCTCTCTAGTAGAATTCTAGTATCTCAGTTAAGGTTCACTTAGGTGAATACCTAAAAGATTGAGTTAGCAATCACTTAATTTCCCTAATTAGTACAATCATTCATAAGCAAAAATCATTACTTAACATAGTAGCATAACAATTTAACTAAGATACAGTTACTTTCACTCAAAATCACCACATCAACATTCACTATAGTAGCATATCAGTTCACTTAAGATATACACATATTCAATCAATACAACATCAAACAACGTACAGTGTTATGAGTAGCAATATATCTACTCTAAGCATGGGTTAGATCCACTTACTTAGACATAGTAATAGTACAAAATCTTAAACTTCATGATGTGGTCCTTCTTTACTTATCACACTTATGAAAATATTACATAGTCTTCAAATCAAGTATGGGTTGAACCTAAACTGTTATAAGCTTTCATTTTCGCGTTTTCAGGCATCATTTGACCATATCTTACTCATTCCTTATCCAATTTTGGTAAACTTTATATCGTCACGATCATTATTTTAAGTACTATTAATATATCTTAAGAATAAAGTCTATCAATATTATCAAAGTCCAAAAATATCCTTTTCTCATTACGACTTGACCACACGTTACCCTAACTCTATAATTAACCTAAGTAAGTTTTAGTATTGAATTAAAAACCCTAAAAATCACACCTTCCAAACTTATCTAATAACTCTTAATATACCCCAAAGTGTTCATTTGACATAGATTTGATAAATATTTTAATAGTATTAATTGCTATATTACATATAAAGCTAATATATAAGTTTATACTAGGAAAATACACAATAAATAGTATATGAGCCCGAATAATTTCACGAAAAATCCTATAGACTCATAATAATATGTAGTTTAATTATTGATCATGAATTACACCAAATTGGTTATTATCTATTTTTACAAAAATAGCGGTTTTAGCTCGAAATTTTGAAAAACTAAGGAAAATAAACAAATTTATCTGTGAGATAAAAATTAAGTGATCTAAATACTATTAAAAACTTATAAAAGTCAAAACATATAGGGTTCATTCATTAATTTCATCATAAACTAATTATTTCAACAATTTGGTAAAATTGACAGTTTTATTCAAAATAATTATAAAAAATAGTAAACACGCTTAAATTAAAAAATTCTTGTTACTACCATTAAGTATATATACTAGATGTATTATATAGAAAAATTGATCTTGAAATAATATCATCTAATATTTATAAAAATTAGATTAATTTTCACCCAAACAAGGCATTTTCTTAAGGACCTTATATTTACACTAATTATTTAATTAAAATAAAATTACTACATTAATCTACATAAAATATTCCCAAAAATCCAAATTTCATAATTAATTAACAATATTTGATATTTTTCAAAAATTAAGCAAATTACAGGCAAAAAATTAGTTCGCTTGAATCGATCGCCTCTAGTTACCGTTGAACCGCCAAACCTTATCAGAAAACCTTCCCAACCACCCTCTATTGGACCTCTAAGCTACACAAGTCAGGTTGTGGATAGCCTATTGAACTATCTTAACCCAATTTCAACCCTAAATTTTGTTCTATTTCTATTTTATTTTTTCTAATTTTCTAAAATTATCTTCTTGTGTTTTCAAGTTTCTAAAATATTACAAACGATTTTTTGGAGCCTTATTTACAGGCTTGAGGAATTTTTGCACGTAAAAAAGTGAAATATCAGATGTCAATTTCTCGTTTTTCCTAAGTGCTATGTGTTATCCTCTAATTAATCAAGTGTTGACTCATGTTTTCCAATTAATCTTAGATTGCCAAATCATTTGGTGACTCATCTATTCAATTCTTTTTTATTAATTTTCTATTATTTTACATTATTTTACCTAATTTTGATAATTTATTATTACTATATGTATATATTTAATACATATAATGTATGTCACATGTAAATACATGTATATTATGTATAATTCAACTTTATTTATTATTTTAAAGAGTTAATTAACTTATCTTTAATATCTTGTTATATCTAAAAGTTTGAATTTAACAATTATTGGCTTTATAGATAAAATAACTTTTTTCTTAAATTAATATTTTTATATATCTTATTTTGAGAAATTGAATTTAGTTGAATTACTTTGTTTATCTTTTCTAATCTTATTATGAAGTTTGAAATAAAATAGTTAACATATCCCATTACCTTAAATTTAAGGGCTCACATTTTAGGGTCATTGAACTAGCTTGAAATTCCTGGGTATTACACATAATTATCATAAAATATATATGCTATATGAGTTTAATCATTAACCACCTAACTTTATCACCACATGGAATCAACTGGTTCATAAAGTTCTTGTCCTACTTTTTCTTATCAGGTAAGACTGTGAAACTGAGAAATGATATTGCAATGTTTAGACAAATTGATGGGCTTTGTTTTAAAGTTAGAAGAGATTTAAGGGCCTATTGAGGAAATGTCCCCATCATAGTCTATTCATGTAGAGTATAGTGAGCACTTTTTACTATGGTTTGGGATATTAGTTGAGAATCACGGCTGATGATGTTCTAGGGGCACTATAATTAACAAAAGTATGAAAGAAGCTTATGAGATGTTTGAATAGATGTCAGCTCATCCTCATTATTGGCAATTGACATCTTAAGAGAGTACAATTAAGAAGGGTGGCAAGTGTACAAGAAGATGATGAAATAAGTTGGCTTATGAGACAAATTACATTGCTCACTACCTAGCTCTCTCAATTAGGAAATGTTGATTAACAATAAGGAGCCTTATGAGTATTGTTGTATATTTGAGGGAGTAGGTTATACGAGCATAGGTTGTCTAATGAGTGTATGAATGTACATGTTTTATAGTTGATTTAATAATGTTTTTATAAGACTTTACGGGTGTTTGTATTGAATTTGATGCTTGATTTGATTATATTTTGATTTCAAGTTTCATTTGAAGAGTTTTATGATTTTTGACAAAGTTTTGGAAGATTTGAAGAGGGTTTAGACAAGTTTGGAAGCCTAAGAAAGGATTACACCCATGAATAATGATCATGAATTGAAATCGTGAGCAAAAGAGCAAGGAATTAAGGAAGAATTTGGCTACCAAGAACAATATAGGTAGGAACACATCTATGTTCTTGGGCGTATTTCTCATATTTTAATCATTTTACAATTTTTGAAATAGAGAAAGATCACTGGCAAGATCACGATCTTTGTTACGACCCGAAGGGGCTAGTCGTGGCAGTCACCGTATATCGTACAAAGAACTATAGATTGAATTTCCTTACAATCGACAACCTTTTATGCGATACACAAGACTACAGCTACAATTAACAACTAAGAGTTACGCAAATATAAGTAATATCATTTCATGATAATAACTACAAGTTAAGGAAATATAGAACACAATCTATTTATAAAAGAATTTACAAATAAGAAGTTTATAATAGTTCTTAACTCAAACTAATATCATTTTATTGCATAATCAGATCCCTAATCCAAATAAACTATTACGAGTACACTTCGATTATGTCTTGCTCTTACATCGACCCCTTAATGTACAACTAACCTCAAGCATGCGGCGGCTCGACTCCATGAACAACTCGGCCTGCGAAAGAAAACTATAAGAGTATAAGCTAACTAACTTAGTGAGATAATCCTCTCAACCATACAGTAATCAAGTTATACAACAATTAAGTTCAATCAAATGAATGCATGTCAAGCAATATGCTAAACAAATACATGCAGGTAAACAAGTACTGCATACAACTCAGATTTAACGCCTTTCGAAGTTAGGGTTGGAGATACATCGGCAAAATTATATCCGAGTATCATACTAGAACTTATCTCATAACGAAACTCCGTGTTTTATATTTAAAATGTAATGGTATATCCATTCTCAGTTTTATTAAAAATGAGTTCTACGTATGATTGTGAGTAGGTTCACGTAACCCTCACTTACTCCTAAACGACGGCCTTTAGACTCGATCTTTAGCTAGGCGATTGGCGCCTCTAACGCCTAGCAATCCCGTGGGCTAGGGTAAGGTCATATCGCACGTATACACCGTACGAAATCTATAACAATCTAATAATCTACCCACTTATGACCTTGTACTACCTTTGTGTAATGTGGCGATAAGAATTAGTGATGTGGTGTATGATTATGCATGTTTCAAGTTAATTTTTTCAAGTCGAGTAAAATTAGGTCTTATTATTCAGTGATCAACAAGATCACAAACAATCAATTCTTAACGAATCTATTATGCAACAATCAATACGTTATCGTACTTTAAAGTAAATTCACTATTAACAAATAGTTATTATACACAAGCATAACCTAGCCTTATACAATATTCAATTATTAATCATAATTTATATTTATTAATTATAAACACGAGCAAGTATGGGATCATTGGGAAAAACTCACTCGGCCATAATCGAATCAAGGGTCGTAATAATCTGATGGTAGCTTAGGGTCAAGGTCGTGATCACCCGAGAATAAGGAATATAAAAAATTGTAAGTTTGGGAATTTAAAGTTAAACTAGTATTGTAATTTGTAATATTTACTTTACTTAGTTATGTGAATTTGTTGATTCAAGTTTTTTATCGAATCGTGTATAACTTTTTCGCTTTAGCTTGGATGGTTATGAACGTATAGTCTATTTTGATTGTTTTCGGGCGTATCTTCTAGTAGCGAGGTCCGTTTTGGACATTGTGACTCACAGTTTGAACTGTGATATAAAAATATCAAAAAATTTATTATTTTAATTTAAAAAGTTGTAAAATATTAATTTGAGCTTTTTCTTAGTATATTTACGATTTAATAATTACTTAAATCATATAAGTGATAATTTTATTATTTTAAGCTTATTTTACCCTAATTACTTATTTTTACCTATTTTGGAGATTTTAGAATTATTAATTCAAATTTTTATACTTTATTATTATTATTATTATTATTATTATTATTTCCTACTTAATTAATTATTATTATTATTGAAAATTAATTAATTAATAATAAATGGTGACGTGGCAACACGTATGAGTACCACATGTCAAGTTTGCATATTTTTTCGAATTTTTCATTATTTTCTATTTTATGATATAAATATGTATATATAAAAATACTTATAATTATATTTTATTAAATTTGCCAATTTACCTAATTATTAAGTTTTTCTCTAAGTTTACAATATTTATGCATATATATACTTACTAATTTACTTTATTTATTAATTTATTATTATAGTATATTGTATACAGTACTTAATTATATTCATATTTTTACGTATATGTTACTATTTATATACGTACGTTTATACATATACTATACGTTATATATTAAATTATTCTAACTTTATTTATACATTATGTACAAGTATATTATACACTTATTTACACTTTATATGCTTATATACATTAAAATACAAATATTATTAATAATATGTATACTTATTATTTTATACATACACACACATATATATATGAAAAATACACAATAGGTATATATACATATGTATACACATATATATACGGAATTGTATAATACATGTATATACATTTTACATACTAAAATAATTATTATGTAAATATGCACCTCTATATATATATATAATTAATTAAGTAAAATGCTAAATATATATACATGTACATAAAAGAAATATTTAGTATACATACATATACTATACGAGTATTCATACTTATGTTATATATCAAATACTAATTAGACATACATATATAATACACATACATACACATGTACAAGAATACATGTGTAGAAAAAAAAAATACATATTATATGTACTACTATTTATTCTTATATACATATACCATATATACCTACTCTTAAAAACATATGTATATACAGAAATAAAGATACATACCTAATACATAAATAAGTAGAATACATAATACACACATATATTTATCTACTCATGCACACATATATTGTAAACCCTGCAAATTTAGCTATTTGAGAGTAAAAGTGAATCCTAATACTAGAAATGACTTGAAGAGTCATTAAAGCTGAGCAAGATAAAAATTTAATAAATCATAAATCTAAATATATTATAAGTAGTAAAAACCTTAGGAATTGATC
>JAMXBB010000007.1:57242808-57396061 GCA_024138015.1 Lumnitzera littorea | reverse complement strand
TGTAAGTTACGAGACTTTCTTTATGTATTTTGGAACATTTTCATTTTAGCTCAAATCGTTATGAACTTATAGTCCATTTTAATCATTTTCGAGCGTATTTTTTCGTAACAAGGTCCGTTTTAGACGTTGTGGCTCGTAACGAAAATTGTGATATAAAAATATGACAAAATTATTATTTAAGTTTAAGAATTATAAACTATTGATTTTCGTTTTTTTCTTAACACATTTATGATTTAATAATTATTTAAATCATAAATGTGTTAAGAAAAAAACGAAAATCAATAGTTTATAATTCTTAAACTTAAATAATAATTTTGTCATATTTTTATATCACAATTTTCGTTACGAGCCACAACGTCTAAAACGGACCTTGTTACGAAAAAATACGCTCGAAAATGATTAAAATGGACTATAAGTTCATAACGATTTGAGCTAAAATGAAAATGTTCCAAAATACATAAAGAAAGTCTCGTAACTTACAAATATGAGAAAATAGTTACTATTAATCCCATTGAGTATAATAAACTCTGTACACATTATACTTGGGTTATATTGGGGGAAACTAGATAAACTACAATAAACTTTTAGTTAACTAAGGAGTCTGACTTTATAGAATACTTATAAGTGTTATTATATTTTAGGTGTTCAATAATCCAGGTGAGGGAGTTTTAATGACTCGCTACTTACTTGTGCGTGTTATTTGTAACAGTCATTCAAGCATACAAGCAGAACAGTCATTCAAACATACATGTCTATGACTTAGTAAATGTATGGATGGAGAGTGCTAGCTTTGCAAAATGTTGAAAAAGGTATTTTTGGAAAAAGGTTTTCTTAATCTTAAACATATTTTGGACGATTTTGATAAGGGCAGCAGTGCTAGAAATGATAGTTTATCGTTAAGGCAAAGTTAGCATGGGTTCTCCACCTGATAGCGAGAGGACTCGCTTTATTGTGCTTGTAAGGCCTTGGTTAATTTTGGCTTGCGAGATGGACTCGCAAGTTGTGATCAAGGAGCCTTAGAGGGTGGATAGTCCTAGTTTGGAATCCTCCTATTGGAATTGAAATTTTCTTTCTCGGTTAGGGTAATAGTCGAGTGCAGCCTAAGGGGGTGAGGCCCCTAGGTAGCCTCATGTGGGTAAGCTGAGGTGCCCTGTACGGGTAAGTACGTGGGATAATCAAAGTGTAGACGATATAATTCTACACCTTCTATAGTTCCGAACTCCTATGGATGTGTTGTTTGCATTCATCGCGTCTGCATTCATTTTGTATGTAGATAGCTTGCTTGCATGTGTGATAATAATGTGTGATAACTTACTTGAACAGTGGTGGTGAGGAACGAACTCACTGAGTTGTTATATGCTCACTCCCTTATAGTTTCTTTTGTAGGTTTACTTACATTGGGATTGGGATAAGTCTCAAGTGCCGAGTATGAGATGAAGATATGTATCTTAGTATTAGAAATAGTTGAGTACTCTTTAGATGATACATAAGCAACCTTTGTTGATAATTTAATTTTTCTTGTATTTCTTTTATAATATTAATATATCCTATCTTATTATTTGGTAGGGGATACCGATTCTCTGCGGTTCTGAGAAACTGTAGGATATTGGACACTCATAGTTATTTATATTTGTATTTTACAGTAAATTAATTACTTAAAAATTAGTAACCTTAGTAATTAATCATTCAGAGTCTTGCAATCTCTGACTTGCAAGGCGATTTTCATATCATGGGTGCACACATGTTATGGAAATTTTAGTTAATCTTACTAGGCCCCCTTTAGGGTCATGACATATATGTACATATAACTAAATATATAACAAAATACTTACTATAGACATGTACATACTATATGATAGACATATGTATAAGTAAAATATATACACTTACCTAAATATTTTGGTAATTTATCCTTAGTTTTCCTCTTCTTTTTCTTCTTCTTCTTCTTCTTCTTAGTCTTTCTTTCTTTTTCCTTTGTTTCCTTAATCTAATTTTTGTGTGTGTGTGCTTTAGATTTTCTTTTCTTTTTTTCTGATTTGTGAACTCAATTCCAGACGTGAATGAGCAGTAAATATGGATAGAAAAGAACAAATCCTAATAGGTTAAGCATTAATGAGGATAAGACACTTGTTTTAGGAAATTTGTCCTTGTTCCATAATTTTGGTAACACTTGTAATTTATAATTTACTTACATGGGCTGCTGAAATCTGCAACTAAGAACCACGTGGAGGAGGAAAAAAAAATAAGAAGAAGAAAAAAGAAAAGAAAAGGAAAGAAAAAGGGAAGAAAAATAAAAATAAAATAACTATATGTAAATTTTTCAAACATAAAAATAATAAACATAACATTTATAAATAAATTTTGGAATTTTATGAAAATTTATCAATTTAATTGATATCCGTTATAATTATAATTTTTACAAGTTATCTTAACGGTTTCGTTAAAAGTTTTACGCGATTAAGCGATTTAGTCGATAATTGCAATTGATTACGATTATATCACTATTGAGTGATCTTTAATTATTTTATAAGCTCAAAGTTATAGTTTTAGGGTTTCGATCAATTTTTAGGGTTTTTATTATCGATACTATATTTGATTTATTAAATTTTATAAAATTTTATTATTACTAGCCTTATTGACTCATGACATAGTTTAGGATATTCAGACTTAAATTAGGGTTCAGACTACTAATTTTATAAGGTTTATGATCTTGATCTAGGGTGTGAACATACCATGATATGCAGTAGGACTTGAATAAGAATGGGTAGTCAAGGTTCAGGTGAGAATGAAGAATAGGGAAGTAAAATGAGGGTTTTAACAATGAATGTGTATGGATATCACTCACCAAAACATGAACACAATTAGGGATTGAGCTCGAAATAGGGTTCGATATGACTTTTAAACACTAAATGTCACTTGGGTTTGAAATCAGAGGTTAGATGTGACTCACTAACTTGGTCAAATGAAGGGGTTTGCCACAATTTTAAAGACAAGATTATTAAGAACATGCGAAAGAATAAAGAGTTAATCAACACTCAATAATCTAGCAAATATAAGCTTTAAGAGCTCAACAATAACCTTACTCGAAAGAGGAAAGTTCCAAGTATGTATATATTCTTTATTATGTGATGATGTATATCTTTTACTAATTACAAATTTTGCTATTTATAGCAAGTCTTAAACCCTAGTGGCAAAACTGTAAATAATGTACAAGGCCTTAATCTTAAAGAATGGGTCCATAATTAAAAATAAAGAAAATATGTAAAAGACTACAAAACTGTGCGTTTAATAGAAGAAGTCAGCATGCAGTCGTTCGGCTTATCTAAAAGGAGTAGGATCCAAATTGGGCAAGGTTAGTAGTTGGATGTTCGAGCTCAAGGAGGAGTCCCTAAAGTCATGTAATGCTTAGGCGAGTTACTTGAAAAGTTGGCCCATAATTGCCGAGTTCTAGAATTAGTCAATACTAGTCTCTCCATATCGTGCTGAGTAGATCTTTGACCTTAAGTCCTTGGTTGTGTAGTTTCTCAACTTCTTGGCAGATGATAGACTTGATGCCGAGTTGCTCTTTTTTTTATCTTTCAATTTTCTGGTATAAGCTTGGCTTTGACAAAAGCTGATCAACCTCAACTTTGAAAAATTTGGCCTTGGGTTAGAAGAGGTCGGCTTCAACTTTAGGTAGGTTGGTGTCGGCTTTGGACGGGTCAGCCTCGGCTTGGAGATAATTGTAGGTTGATTCCTATCATACCATTCCTTGCGAATCTTCTTATTTTAGGAAAGATTTAAAGCTCAAAAGTTATCCTACACTTGTACTTCTATAAAAGGTCTTGTAAACACAATTGGAATAACCTTCATCATCATAATTACTTTTTATTCCTTTCATTGAACTAGAATTAGGTTTTAGGAAGAACCTCTAGAGTAATTTTTAGAATTTAACATCACAAACAAAGAAGAAGCGGTATTTGATCTTGAATTAGAGATTGAAACTCTTTATAGGTTGTTTTCATTCTTTTTAATATATTCTTGATTTGGATATTGTTTTCCTTATTGTTTCTTATGTGTGCTTTATTGATATTGTTAATTGGATCATTGCATTATTAGTTAATGGATTTTGTAGTTGAAGTCTTTAATTCCCTAATCACTAAAACATATATTTTGACTGTACTAGAATATATGTTAATTAGGAATGAGTTGTGAGACATTTTTTAATTGATTACTATGAACTGGATAATTTAGATTAAAGAAGGATATAGTGATATATACTCTTTAATTCATTTAAGATTTAGGAACTTGAAAGGATTAACTTATTTTATCACTTGTCTAGTGAATGAAAGGATAAATTGTTTAATGCTGGGTAACTATTCACTTCATGAGAAGGAATTCCACCTAGAACTTAATTCCTTAAAAAGTAAACCTATTAAAGACACTATGTTAACATTAACTGATTCTCTAATTATCTAGTTCTAATTGAGTCCTTTGAAGATGTTGAATATCCTAATTAAATTGTTTTCTTAGATTCTTTTTAATAAACCCTTGATTTTATTCACTTAAATTTAGATGAGACTAATATTATTTAAGGTTAGTGACCATTTCCTATGGGTTTGAACTAGTTATGACCGGTTTTATTACAAAACACATGACCTAATGCATTATTAGTAGAAATATGCTTTTGTTATAAAAGTAGAGTATGTTTAGGATATCAAATTTTTGGCGCCATTGTTGGGGAATGCTTTATGCTAATTTTTGTTTTTAGGATTATCTAGAGCTAAGTGCTTTGTTTTGTTTATATTCTCTATTTATCTTCGTCTTCTTTGTTCATTTTTCTTTTAGTTTTCTTTTGTTGTTAGATTTCGACATTAATTTTATTTTAGTTTGTAGGCACTTCTTTAGAAGATCATTTGAGCACAAGTTGGTTATAGATGAAAATTATGTATGGTCTTTTCCACTATGTTGCATGTAGAGCTTCGTGTATAGATTCTTTCTTTCAAGCAGTATAGGGGTGAATCACTATATGAGGCATGGTTGAGGTTCTACGATTTGATGAAAAGATGCCCATATCACGATACTCCCACCTAGAATCAATTGTTAGTGTTTTATAATGGGATCGGGTATTGTGTTAAATTCAGGATTGAAACTATTGTTGGAGGACCATTGACAAATATGATAGTAATGCAAGCTATTAAAATAATTGATGAAGTAGCATATTGTGAATATGATGAATGACCTCCCTTTATAAATTCTGTAATCCCAACTCTAGAAAAAGACAAGAATATTGAAAATTTTTTGAATGACTTGAAGCAAAAGTGGAAAGAAAGATTTGAAATATAGAGTTCAATTATTGGAAAATTAGATACTCAATTAGTATAGGCATTAGAGCTTTTGACCACCACACTGGTGGTTGTTAAGGTAAGTTAGTTACAAAAAGATTCATTTGAAAAGAAGAAGGAAATATATTCTTCAAAGTCCATTGTGGATGAGGAAAAACCAGAATTGCTAATGACTGTATTTGCTAAATCATAGATTGATTGCAACATTCAAGTAGCAAGAGAGGTGAGAAAAAGAAGAAAAACTAGCTTGGGAAGTAGTAGTTGTAACACTTGCTAAATGTCATGAGGGTTTGAAAGATTAGAGAGGTAATTTCAAAACGTTGTCAAGATTTTTGCCCCTATTAAGCCAATCAATGCAATAAATTTGAGGTTAGGTAAGAAAATTGAATCTCAAGAATCATTTACTTCCGCATCAAAATCAAAAGGAGAAGTGGTACAACAAAGGTGTCCTCTTAAAGAATGTGAGCCCATAGCAAAATGAGGTATGCTACCTATACCCTTACCAGAACACCTACTTAAGTGGAAAACTAATAATGATCTTGAGTGGTTTGTAGAGATGTTCAAGAAGCTGGATGTTAATATTTCCTTGGTAGATTTATTGGAGTAAACAGCTGATTATAGACATTACTTGAAATAAATAATGGCTAAGAAAATGAAAATTAATGTGTAAGAACCAGTCATGTTATCTCAAGCATGCATTGAAGCGCTAAAGGACCACCTTCCCTTTAAATTAAATGATTTAGGGAAATTTACTTTGGATTGCATTCTAGGAGATCAAAATCTCAAGAATTCATTTTGCAATATAAGTGCAAGTATTGATGTGATGCCTTTCTATGTTGCAAAGAAACCAAGATTAGGGGATGATGCGATTAGAAGAACTAAGATGACAATTCAATTAGCTAATAGTTTTTTCAAAAGATCAAAAGGGATTATTGAGAATGTACTCTTAAAAGTGGAAAAAATTTATATTCATTGTAAGCTTTGTGGTCTTGGATATAAAAGAAGATTGAAAATTCCTATCATCCTTAGGCATCCATTCTTGGCAATTAATGAAGTTATAATTGATGTGAAAAATAGCAAATTAGTATTGAGTCAGAAATAATGAGTTGCATGTAAATATTATAGGAGAGGGAAAAAGAGAGACCTTTAGACCACTAAATCACATATAGCATGGGAAACTCCATTCAGGATAGCAGTTAACTTTAATAATGAATGAGAAGCTCTTACTAAAAAGGTAACTTAAGGATTTGAACTACCTTAGCAAAAGAAGAAGCAAGAAGTATTGAGCCAATGACATTAGACAAAAGCACTTATTAAAAGGCAACCTAAGTTTTCCTTAATTTCTCCATATCTGTTGTTTTATTTTATTTTAGTTAATTACTCCACTTGCGATATTTTCATTGAGTAGCTTAAATAAAAATTTTGAAGCTTTTAATTATTTTATCTTTCCATGGTTTGTGTGGTATTTTATTGTTTTCATTAAAGGAATCAAGTAAGAAAATTTTGGCTAAGGAAGGATCAAAGAATTATAGATGTGCCAAAGATCCAAGAGGATCATGGGTAAGAAACATGCATGTAATCTAAGGCATGTTCCTCTCGTTAGGTTAAATAGCAATTACATGATGTGTACTGGATTCGTTACTTGAATGCAAGTTGTGTAGCAATTCTTTAACTAACACATGGCATAGAAAATTCTCTACATGACATGTAGAGGCCCTAAAAAAAAAAACACTACACTTAATATGTGGATTTGTGGATAGCAGGATGCATGTTCATGATAATTGGTAACTTCTTTAGTTTTTTCTTTTTTTATTTATTATCTTTTGTCGTTAGAAAGGGATTAGCCTTACTAGTTCTAATGTTGCCTTTTGATGAACTTTAATGTATGCAGGAAGAGTAATTGTTGGATGTACTTATAATTTAGTTTTATATTTGTCTTTTTAGATTCTTTTATTTTCTCTATTTTTCTTTCCCTTTTACAAGGTCTATAAGAACTTCAAATGGTATAAGGAATCCCATGGCACAGTGGTTTTAGATTCAGTGTCAAAGTTAAAATCAGGGAAGTTTCAATCCCCTTTCTATTTTCTCTTATTTTCCCTTATTAATTATTTATACATTAGAGACAATGTACAATTTAAGTGTCGGGAGAAGGAAGCAGTAATTAGACATAGAAAATTTATAAGAGCAATTGAGTTGAACTAATTTGATCTCACACTTAAGTTTTTCAAAAATAATTTTTGAAGAAATATAGAATCAATTTCTTTGATATTGCACATATATTCACCATTATATTTCATTTAAAGAAGAAGTAACTTTTTTGGATAATTTGAGATGAAAATATATTCACCATTATAAACCGGTTTATAAAAAGCAATTGAATTCAACATATATTCACCATTATAAAACAATTTTGATCTCTAAAAAAAGCAAGGTTTTTTCTCATTATCAATGTAAGAAAGTTGGTAAGGATTGACCTTAGTCTATCAGAAGAGCAAGATTCTTTCCTACTACTATTATCATACTTAAATAAAGGAATTGAATTGACTTGAAAAGCCCTCCAACAAAAAATTGAAAGAAGTAAAGAGACAATTAGAGCATTGGTTAATGTAGCATGCATCTATTTTTAATTATTATGTTTAGAGAGGTGAAAAAGGGGAGTGTATACTCTTTAGTTTTTAGAATATGGATAACTCTTTCATGATTAAGTTTATGCTTATTTTGATTTTTAGTTTAGTATTTGTTTAAATGATGTAGTTTAACTCCAATATACATAGATTGATTATTGAATTCTAGTATGGTTTTTATAGCCAGTACATATATGATGTAATTGTGCTTTAATGGCATGAAAATATGGTTAAGTGAAACTTTATAGAACAAAAATTGCTAGTGTTTTGAATTTTGGTGATTATGAGGATGAATTTTGATGGAAGAGTATATGCTCTTGTTTCCTTATATTGTGTATAGTATGAAAATTGATTCTCTGCTTGAAAATGTTCATTGGTATTTCATCCTTAAGAGTTTTCATGGATTGATTTATTTTGTTTGAGGATAAGCAAATATTTAAGTGTGGGGAAATTTGATGAGTGCATATATGCACATGTCTTATAGTTGATTTAATAATGCTATTATAAGATTTTTTGGGTGTTTGTTTCGAATTCGATGCTTAATTCGATTATATTTGATTTCAAGATTCATTCGAAGAGTTTTATGATTTTCGACAAAGTTTTGGAAGATTTAGAAAAGATTTGGACAAGTTTTGAAGTCTAGAAAAGGATCATACCCATGAATAATAACCATGAACTGAAATTGCGAGCAAGAGAACAAGGAATTAAGGAAGAATTTGATTTCCAAGAAGAACTTGGGCAAGAATATGGCCATGTTCTTAGGCGTGTTTCTTATATTTCAATTATTTCGAGATGTTTGAAGCAGAGAAAGATCATTGGCAGGATCACATTTGTGATCTAGGGCATTAGCATGTCATTGTAATCTTCTTATTTTCGAAAAGATTTGAAGCATAGAAGTTGCCTTACACTTGTACTACTATAAAAGGCCTTGTAAACACAATTAGACACAACCATCATCATCATAATTCCTTTATGTATCTTTCATTTAACTAAAATTAGGTTTTAAGAACAACTTTTAGATTATTTTTTAGAATTCAACATCGAGAATAATAAGTGGTATTTGATCTTGAATTAGATATTGGAACTCCATGTAGGTTGTTTTCCTTATTTTTATTATATTTTTTATTTGGATATTGTTTTCCCTAGTATTTCTTGTATATGCTTTACTGATATTGTTAATTGGATTGTTGGATTATCAATTAATGAATTTTAGGGTTGTAGTCTTTGATTCCTTAATCACTAAAACATATATTTTGACTCTATTGGAATATATGTTAATTAGGATTGTGTTGCAAGACCTTTTATACTTGATTATTGTGAGCTAGATGATTTGGGTTGAAGAAAGACATAGTGATATGCTCTTTAATTCAATTAAGGTTTATGAAGTTGAAAAGAATAATTTAGTTTATCACTTGTTTAGTGATAGAAAAAATAAATTGGTTAATCCTATATAACTATTCACTTTGCAAGAAGCAATTCCACCTAGAGCTTAATTTCCTTAAAACTAAACCTATTAAAGATACTATGTTAACATTATTGATTCTCTAATTATTTGGTTACAATTGAATCCTATGAAGATGATGAATATTCCACTTAAATTGTTTTATCAGATTAGTTTTTAGAATTTAATGGTTTAATAAATCCTTGGTTTTATTCACATGGATTTAGATGGGACTAATACTATTAAAAATTAGTGAGAATTCCCTATAGTTAACCTGGTTCTCATTAGTTTTATTACTACATACACAATGTAGTGTAATTGGTAGAAAAAAAATATGCTTTGTTTCCAAAATAGATTTAGGTTTAGTGTATCATTGTTAAGTTAGGAACCTTTTTACCCCATCAAGAGAGGTTTAGGAGGAGCAAGTTAATTCGGTGAGGAATTTCAATCAAGTGTAAAGGAACTACAATCCCTATTCAAATACATATAACCTAGGCTAGTGAAACCATCCGAGCTTATCTTAGGGAGGTAATCAAGGAGTAGGATTTAGTAGATGTTTCCAAGGACTTAAGGTGTAATCTAGCTAGCACCAATTGCCACCTTTGCCGTTACCCACATGGAAACCTAAAGAAGAGACGATTGAGGAATTGATGAGAAGCTTTCTTTAGTAGTATGATATGAGGATGAATGTACAAGAAGCCTCATTACAAGAAATGGAAAAAAAAGAAAATGATGGTTCAATACAATGAAAACAAGACCAAGAGACTTGTGGGGCAGCTACTTAGCAACACTGAACAAAACCTTAGAGATCAAGCTAGTATATCTCATGGGAATGTTAAAGAAGATAGTGTAGGGGAGAAAGAATTGTGTTATAGTAGGAAACAACCAATTGAAAGTATAAGCTACTTAAGGATCTTATTGAAGGAGAGATTGAGACAATGGAAGAGGAAATGTGGAGGCAATCTAAGGAAGAGTTGATAGATGAACTTAAGGGAGATATAAATGATGAAATGGAGGAGGGGATCAAAGAGGAAGAAGTTCAAGAAGAGACCTTAAGTGATAATGAGGCATATAATATGGAGATGAATGAAAAGAAAGAGGAGAGGATCTGAATGAAATTGAGGAGTTTAAGAAAGAAGTTGAAGAAGAGGACATTTGGAAAATTTGAAGAGATGAATAGTGATGGATCAAAGAAAAAAGGGGATCCTAAGAAAAATGAAGAAGAAAATTTAGAAAAAGTGGAATTTGGGATAAAAGTTGAAGCTAATCTATAACAGAAGTTGATATCTCCAATTTGACATGTATTTTCTATGGTTATTTTGTGCTATTTTAAACTTTAATCTAGTAAATTTTATGTTGTTTTAAGCTTCATTCATTTACATTTCATTTTTAAGGGTTTCTAGAGTGTTTTATGAAGTTTTAAAGGTTTTTAGCAATTTTTGGAGTAACTGGAGGCTTCATTTGATTGATTTGAAGAGAGTGATGATTTTATATCAAGTTTTGGAAGATTTGAAGATGTTTTGGATAAATTTTGAAGCTTTGGAAAGGACTATACCAATGCATAATGAATGCGCATTGAAATCGTGAGTAAAGGAGTGAAAAATGAAGCATAAATTGGTGGTCTAGGGATGACTACAATTGTAGTCCTTACCCGTAGTCCCTTCATCAAGTAATTTCTTCAATTTTGGAGTTTTCGTGCAAAGAATAAGTATACTTCCAGCCACCGAGGCTATGTACCTATGACATGGTTACTACATGGCGAGCGAATCTACTATTTTTGCTACACATCTTCTATTTTTGGGTATGCAATAGTCATTGAATCTTTTATTTTGTTAAGTTACTCTTTGTAAACCTAGCCCTGCTCATTATAAATAGAACTTTAGGTTAAAGTTTTCCAAAAAAGACCCTTTGGTTTGAATTGTACCTTAAGATTATTGTTGGAGGTCTCTCAATTTATTTCCCCATTTCTTTTATTATGTTGTTTATTTTTTGTTAAATCATTCTTAGTAAATATTATTGATATTTACTAATGATCTAACTGTACATAATATATTGTCTTCAATTAGTATCTATCGTGGTTATTAATTTAATATTTGAGTTTACTATAAAGTTTTGGGGCTTACAGTACATAGATGAGTGTAATTAGAAGAGTTTCAATGCACTAAGAGATTAGGTATTGGATCTTTCTAGATTAGAGAAACATAATAGTAGGATGTAGATGCTTTATGCGATCTTGAGATGCTCTATTTAACAGTGATGCTGGTAGAGAAGGTTTTAGGGTTAGGAATTAGCTAGAAACGTAGGCCTAGCTAATTCAGAATCTGATTTCCATAGGAATATGATTAGGAATCTCCAAGGTTCAGAGAATAATTGAGATTATAAGATTACATGGAACTAGAGAGCAAATAATAATGATCCATTAAGGATCATGTCTTCTTTGTTTTAATTGATCTATGCTTGTTAATTACTTTAGTTTAATCAGTTTTGTTATTTTACTTGTTTTCATTTACTTTATCATTTTTTTTTTACTCCTTATTCATCTTTCCTATTTAATCATAATCATCCCTATATTGTAAGGTTAGATAATTGGAAATTTTAGGCAAATTGCTGGTGATTATATTGTCAACTCATTGGTTCCTTATAAGATTGACACTCAAACTCACGTTCATTTTAATTATATTATAACTTTTTTTTTTTACTACCTAAGTATACTATAACTTGATTAGGTGTACTTACCTGTTAGCGTGGCTGACATATGATTGGAAGCCTAATTCTAATGAGTTCAAAATTGTGATGGTGCTTGAAGATAGAGAGGTGCCAATGGGTTTTAGTTTTTACTCAAATTGGATGATCCAAGAAATTCATCGTACCATGCACCATTATGAGCAAGCTTTTCCTAAGAGTTCTTTTAGTTACAGGTGGATAAGATAATTTTATGTTGGGAAAAGTGATTCGAGATTTAAGATTAGAAGGTTTTATGAAGGGAAGCCATATTACAAAAGAACCATCAATGGAGGCTAGACAATGCATTTAAGAGAGCTTCACTTCATACTAGTTAGTGTAGGACCATATCACTTCCCAGTTGACTTTATCGTCATAGACATAAAGGGTGATGGTGAACCTTTAGTTTGTAAGAGATCATTCTTGACCACCTCTACATCTATTTCGAACATGAGAAAAAGGATAATTATCTTCAATATTAGAGAGTGGCAAGTGATGCTCCATGTTAAGGAACAACTCTAAACTAAAGGGGTAAGAGGCTTAGAATTGGATTTAGAGGTAGAATTTGAAAGGAGAAGGCATCTTAAGAAGAAAAGATATTGTAAGGAGGATAAAGATTCGAGTGACGGTAGGGGAGCTATAGGATTTAAGCCCCAAAGAGTAGATGAAGACCTATCATGAAGTGAACACTAGGAAGCTAACCTGAAGGCTTAAAACAAGCACTTAGTGGGAGGTAACCCTACCCACCATCTTCTCTATCTTTTTTATTTGGTCCATGTTTAAGTCTTTTCATCTCTAAGTCTATTTAGTTATGTTTCTTTTATGTTATGCAAGTGAACATAAATAAATAAAGGAATGTTGAATCCATCATTCAAGGATACCATCTAAAAGAAATTTAGAAGGGAATTAGAGCTTCAGGACATACAAGGAAACCAGGGGTTCCTATTCTAACTTTACCTTTTTCACTCCAAATTGTGTAGTTGTTGTATGTGCTGAATATATTTCTAAGCATAAAGTTAGGGGTGATGAAAACTAGATACGAAATATGAAGTAGTGTGTTTCTAACTGGGTTGTTGATAATCAAATTGATGCATGCAAAATTTTCCCTTCTATGCACCTAACAAAGTGATCTTTTTTTGTGTTTCTATTTTTTTAATGTTTGCATGAATAAAAGTAGAAAGGAGTGATCAAGACTAAAATTTTGAATGAGTTCCCTTGTATAAGTCATGAATACTTTTCAATATCATGTAATCAATTCATGGCATCTTTGCTTTGTTTAATTATGGAAATGTTTTGGCCTTCTGTTAGGGTTTTATGTTTTCGAAAGTCGACTTGTACATATATACCATTCTTTTGTGGAATTGACTAGTGTGTTAATGTCATGTCAATTGAAGTGGGTACTTGATTTTATCTGAATGTTCCTTAACAATATACAATGAATGCTTGAAAAGAAAAGAAAAAGAAAAAATAAATGATGGGAATCGAGCAAAAGTCATTACAAATTAAAACCATGAGCCCATTACAAAAGAAAAAATGAAGTTGTAAAGGTAAGAAAAGAAATGATAAAATAGAAAAAGGAAGAAAAGGTTGAAAAATTGAAAAACATAAAAGAAAATAACAAATAAGAAACAAAATCTACATTGAAGTTGGGGAGACAAAGTAAGGTGTGATCCAGTGGTTACTCTTTTCGCATTACATTGGCATACTTAAGAGCTCAATAAGGAAGAAGCATATTCATGGGCCATCCAATTAAACACATAAACCGCTAATTTGGCTTGAAATGTTATACGTGACTTTATGTTTCCTAAGCTTAGCTTAAGTAGGAAAGTTAACTTTTCTAGACATTGATTTTTGAATTAATTACATGATTTTCGATTTGTATGCATTTGATTGGTTACAACTCAGACAAATTTAACATCACTTCTAGAAAATTTTGGATTGAACTGAATGCATGCAAACTTTGAGCTTCCAATCTGGTGATGTGCTTTTGATTTATGATTAGTTGCAAAGGAAGTGTACCCTCTCATTTTCTATAAATCAATTTTTAAGTCTTGCTTGAGGACAAGTAAGGTTCTAAAGTTGTGGGAAGTGATTGCGACTCAAAATATATAAATTTTCCTAACTTTAAAAAGTGCATTTGTGCATAAATTTAAGGAAAATAGCGAATTATATATAAAAAAATGGTGTTTATACACAAAATGGACTAACTTGAGCTAAATTGATTAAAATATATGAAAATGATTGAATTTCAACTAAAGTTTACTAGTTTTATCTTGTGCTTATAGGTATGGAGGCTACCATGGTCTTGGTAGGCATCGCCAATTGTTCAAGGAAGATAAGAAGAGGAGGCATATCAAAGTTTGGCTTACTGATCTATCAACACACAAGATCATTGATTGATTAGTACATGTGATCACTAGTCGATTGGCATACTTTGAACCATCAGTCATAGACTGATCTCTTAGGCAATCGATTGAGAGAGAGAAGATGGTACAAGAAAAGAATGCACTAAAATAGTTTCAATCATATTGATTGACCAATACATCCTATGCCAATCAATTAGATCAATCAATAGAAGAAGTTACAATTAAGTTTTTTTTTTAGCTAAACCCTAACTCCAAAATACGTCATTTCATAATAACATGAGCAACAATTGGTCAACATGTGTCTATCGGTCATCAATGATGGATAGACCCTCTTATCAATCAATCAATAACTTGAAAATATAAATACTTTTTTTCCTTCATGAATTGAGTAGTGTAGTCATTTTTAGGGTTTAGTATTATGAACTTCTACACTCCTAGGTACGACCCTGGAACTTTAATGAGGGTAATGTGGTGTTAAGAAAGGCTTTCCCCATTGCACAAGACTCTAGAAGGAAATTTGCTCCAATTACAGAGGCCCTTATGTCGTAAAGTGAGTATTACTAAGAGGCGTTTTAATTTTGTCTCAAATGAATGGTCCAGAACTGAGAGACCCTGTAAATGCTGACTCTGTAAAGTTGAACTACCTATGAGAAGTCAACTGAAATTTTTGCTCAAAATATGAAAATGCTAGTCATTTTGAATGTCATTGTGGTGTAATCTTCATTATCTACAAGTAAAGTTGTTATCCTTAGTAGTTGTTTATGTTGGAATAATTACCCTTTCCATTGAAAGGTTTAGCTCCCTTTACTCTATTTAATCGAACCCATATACTGAAAACATGAGAGAAGTTGAGAAGTAAGATCTAGGACATAGGTAATTGACAAAACTCTTTAAAATACTTTACTACAAATTCATCCCCATCGACGAGGAGTTTTATTGTCTATTTTTCAGGGAAAATACGAAATCTTGATAAGCAATCACCTCACAGCAGATATTTATTAGTTAAGAATAAGGTCTTCGATTCATAAAGGTTTTAGAAAGAAAAAAATAGTAGGTGCCATTTCTGTATTAGGTTAATTTTTGTGATTTCTCTAAAAGAGTTGGAAGAGTCCTAGAGGTTCCGTATCAAAATCAATTGGGTTGACAACAAAGAATCAAATAATGAGTTGGTTAGTTTTGATGGGACTTTCCAGGAAAAGGTTTAATAGTTTGGGCACTATCAACAAGACTAGGTAAGTACTTTCATATGATGTTAGCACATTGGTTTTTAAACATTGCATTTGCATTTTGCCTATATGATCAATATTTTACGACTCTATCCATAATAGTCTTTTGAGCCAGCCCATAAGGTGCTCACCTTCTTCACTATCTTTTGGTGCTTAGCCAGTCCTTGAAGGCACTATCCTAACTCAATTTGTTACTTGTAGTGAACCCATAGGTTGCTTCTCTTGACCAAGTTCCCCTGTCGAGCCTATGGGGTGCTTTCATTCACCAATATTCTTTTAACAATCCCATAAGGCATTTAATCAATTCTCGCTTAGGGTTGCTAGTCCTCGAGAGATGCTCTTGCTTAGGTTAAGAAGCCCAAAAGGGCATGACCAAGTTCTCCAGATCGATTCCAACTCAAGGTTGCTAGTTCCCAAGAAACACTCTCGCTTAGGTTACTAAGCCTAAAAGGATACGGCCAGGTTCTTTAGATTGATTCTAGCTTAGGGTTGCTAGTCCTCGAGAGACACTCTCGCCTAGGTTAGTAAGCTCAAAAGAGGATGGTTAGGTTCTCTAGATTGATTCCAACTTAGGGTTACTAATCCCTGAGAGATGCTTTTGCCTAGATTAGTGAGCCTAAAAAGGTATGACCAAGTTCCTTAGATCAATTCTAGCTTAGTCTATTAGTCCCTGAGAGATGTTCTCGCTTAAGTTAGTGAGTCTAGAAGGGTACAACTAACTTCTCTAGATCGATTCCAACTTAAGGTTACTAGTCCTCGAGAGATGCTTCTGCCTAGGTTAGTGAGCTTAGAATGGCACAGCTGGGTTCTCTAAATCGATTCCAAGTTAATGTTGCTAGTCCGCAAGAGACGCTCTTGCCTATGTTAGTGAGCTTAGAAGGGCATGACTAAGTTTTCCAAATTGATTCCAATTTGGGGTTGCAGTCCCTTAAAGACACTCTTACCTTAGTCAGTTAGCTCTTAAGGATACGGCCAAGTTTTCAACATCTTCGTAGGGTCTTAGTTAGCTCAAAGAGCACTTGGTCGCCTACCTTGGTTTGTTAGCTCATAAGGGCACAACCAAACCTTAATTCCTCTTTCAATCTTTTGTCCAACTCATAGAGCACCACCTCTCTCTCCACTAAATCCCTAGTGGACTAAACTTAGGATAGCTTTATTTTATTTTTTTTATTTTTAGAAAAGGTTAAAGGGTCTTAAATTAGAAAAAATACAAAAAAATAGAAAATTAAAGAAAACCTAAAAAAATTAAGAAATTTAGAAAAAATACAAAAAAGTGAAAAAAATTAGAAAAATATATAGAAAATTGAAAGTCACAAAAAAGAGAAAAAATTGAAAAAAAAAAAAGAGGATTTAAGGAATTTAGAAAATAATAATTTTTAATTTAGAGAGAATAAGAAGTAGGTCATTAAGCTTAGGCAAATCTAAGCCTAAGCTGACCTTGTCCATATATGTAATTTGATTACACATATGGATAAGGTATAGGCTAATGGCCTGATGGTAAAACATTTGGGCATGGCATTGAGTATAACTTAGAGGACTTAGGTTCAAATCTTGACAAAGGCATGGAAAACCATTTTATTTTTTCATAAGATACATTGCCATATTAGGGGCTACCACATGTTAGTAGTCCACTGTGCTATGTATCTTGACATGTGGGGCCTTTGGATTGCCAGATGCTGATGTGGTGTCTTATAGCATGCTACGTCAGCATGTGCGCCATGTCGCTATCATATGTCATAGTGGGACACATGGCACGCAGTTACTAGATGATGTGGTTGATGTAACGTCACATTAGCTTGCTTTCTCTCCCTTTCCCTTCATTTTCTCTTGATTTCCTCCTCTTTCTCGATCGAAAACTAGTTTATACCCCTTTGTATCAATTTCTTGCATGATTTCGACATGTGAATATGGTTTTTTTTTTTTTTATCAATATTGTACTCTACATAGCCGCCTTTGTGTTGAATCCGAAAACATGGTTAAATTCATTCATTTAAGCAATCAAATTGACTTCCAAAATCAGAAAAAAAAAACTCAAATTTTAGAATCATGCATTCACGCCCAATTCACCATTAATGGAATTTCTGAGCTTATGCCAACTTGAATTACTATAAATTGGACTCTCCTAGACATACAAGATCATCAAAATCACTCCTTCACACTTCTTCGACCACTCTTTCTCTTTCTACATGCATGGCACACTCCCTCTCTTTGCTTCTCTATCTTAAGCCCCCATTGATTTATACCACTACCCCAATTAGATCCCTTTAGCCACTAGCAACCAAGCCCAACCCATTTCGACAGCCATCGTGTTTGTTAGCACCCTCTATTGCCGAACCCCAACTGCGATTAGCCTACTCATCGACCACCATGAGCCACAATCTTTTGCTTAAGTCAACCCTATGGCTAAACTCCTAGCCATCTAAAACCACTAACCCAATACCTCTCGTGACTCTAGCAACCCCCAAATGACATAGCTACCACCTTCCACTCCTATAACTGCCCCAAACCGCCTCTATTGGCTAAGGCACTTTGCTTACCACCCCTAAACCTAATAAGAAACCCATTAATATACCTTCCCTTACTTAATTCGATGTACGAATAGACCCGAATTGGCTTTTGCTACTATGGTTGATATTAAGGACATTGAAGCCCGACTTAGAACCAAGTTCCAACTCGAAGTTCACTCCAGTGCTCGATTGACCCACTCCTAGACCTGACTCGCGTACCTTTTCCTTGGTCTGACTCTCCTTCAATTCGGATTGTTATTATTATCTTTTCATTTATTTATCTATTTATTTATTTATTTTTTAATGTAAATGTAAACAAAAAAAAGGAAAAAGGGGGAAAAAACAAAAAAAAAAGAAAAAAAAGTAGTCTATTTATTTATTTATTTCTAGAAATAAATAAAATAGAATAACTAATAAATAAATAAGAATAAATAAATAGGTTAGTGAATAAAAATCGTTTTGATACTTGGAAAAATTGAGTTTTCCAAAAATAAATAAAAGTAAATGGATCTTTTCTAAATTAAGACCATTTTAGTGTTTTCAAAAATAAAGCACCAATTATGACCCTTTAGAAGAATTTCCTTAAATAAATAAAACCAGGTAAAAATGTAAACCTGATCCTTTTTAAGAATTAAGATTGATAACCTGCTAATATTTTTTTATAAAGAAAAAAAGAGAATTACGTACATCTAATCTTGAATATTGGGTACGTAGGCACCTATAAGGCAATGGTAAACAATGTAAAACAAAAAAAAAATCCTCTATTTTATTTTATTTTCAATTTAAATCACTTAATTCGATTCATTAACTAATAAATCGATTTTCGCTTAATAGAGTAGTCTTTTTTGAAAGGTGATTTTAAGATTAAGATTGAATTTGAAAAGTTAATGATACCCGTTTAAGGTTTAAAAAATTAGCCCTCGGATCCAAATCTTTGGTTTTCTGAAACGGTTTTACAAAATTGGTTTTATCGTTAGGCTAGTAGTTAAGTTAAAATCAAATCACCTAATTGGTCGTAACTTAACTCTTTTTCTCGGCTCTGGTCGGATGGTGACTCTAAGGAAATTTGAAGATAAAAAAAAAGTAAAACAGTTTTCTTTAAATCCTAATTGAGGGTCAATATTAAACATGCATGGTTTAATATTGATTGGTTTAAAGAAAACTTATTTATAAAAACCGGGAGGAAAAAACTAAGCTCGATAGGTACAGCTGTATTAGTTCGGTATGTGTCATCATTAATGTTTATTTCTTCAAGGCTCGACTAAGTTGAGCTTACATAGTTTTAACTTGCTCGACAGTCAAGGGTCTTAATCTTACCTTTCTTCCCTTATGCTTAAATGAACAGATATTTCTCCTCCCATCATACATCACTTGTTAGTCAAACATCTAAAGTCTTCCCAAAAGAATATGTGAAGCATTCGCAGGCAACACAACATAAAGAATTTCATCTAGATACTTTCTAATGTAGATGGGTACAGCAACTTGCTTGGTCACTTGTAGGCTCCATTTTCACTAAGCCAATTGAGTTTGTAAGGTTTGGGGTAGGCTTTGGTTGGCAACTTCAATTGTTGGACCATAAAGGCAAATGCCGTATTAATGTAGCTTCTACTATCAACAATAAGAGCATACAACGTTCCATTAACTTTGCAACAAATGTAGAACAAGTTATCGTGCTGTTCGTCCTTATGTATTGGGCTTATACTCATCACTCACCGTAGTACTATAGTTGCAAGAATGAAATTCCCTTCTTCGTTATAAATAACTTCCTCCTCCTCAGACAAATTGGGTTATCTAGATTCTTTTTGCCTTTCAACTTCCTCATCAGTACTTTTGACGTTGATGGTTGACATTTCACCCTTGATCAGCATGACTCTTTTGTTTGAACATTATGCTATCATGTGACTAAATCCTTAGGACTTGAAGCATTTGATCACACTAGTCTTTCTTCCTAAGGACTGTCCTTTCTTAAACTTCCTCAGGGGTTCCTTTTCCTTGGCTTGAGTAGTTGAAATAAGATGGATGTCACTAGTCTTACTTAGTTCCAATTGCACAAGTTTGCTTGAAACAGGTTGGCTGGGGGTAGGATGATGTAGACTAGAGCCAAGAATAGACAAGAGAAAAGAGTAATGAAAACATGCAAGAGAAAAGAAAAATGAAAGAAATGAGCAAACCTACGAACAACTCCAAAGGATATGATGCACTAGTAGAACTTTTGAGTACTTACGGAACAGCTTGATATAATACACGAGTTGGTCTAGTGAAGTTACTCACTACTTAGCCTTATTTAAGGGTTAGGATAAAAGTGAAGTAAGCAAATAGGCTAATGAGAGTAGTTGTTCACAGAAGGAAATATTCAGTATGTTGATGATGATGATGATGTGGCTACATGTACAGTAAGTATTTATACTCGAGAAGCTAGGGCAACTTATCTAAAAATGGAAAAGACAAAAAGGGTAGTACCTTAAAGAATTAATATATAAGATATAATAAAGGGTACAATGGGAAAATACAACTAAAATGAATATTCTCTACGGAGGATTCTAGCATATGATTACTCAAACATGTGGCTTGCTATGGGTGGATGACTTTCTAACAAAAAAGACAATTCTGTATGATCAACTTGATTTTTACCTAGCTGAGATGTTGAATAGGGGTACCAAGTAGGGGTTTGGACAGGTACGGGCTCAATCGAAGAGGAGTAGCTACGAACATATGTAGGGTCTCTTGTCATCTCGGCACAAATGTTGTCGAGTTGGTGGTTGGTTTGAACATGCTGAGCAGGAGTGAATGGAAAGGCTGGGCTATCAACAAAGCTTTCATCTAGTTAGTAGATGATTTCTAGGAGGTATTTAGTCACTCGGCTCAGCGTATGGAGTTAGTTGGCAACAAGGAGCAACTTCACCTCAGCAAAGGTTGGTTGGAGCAAGAGGATTCACTACATTAATCCTTCTAGTCCTCTAGCTTGGCTACAGGTTAAAGGCCCAATAGCCTTATTCTATCATTACCTCTAGGTTGATTTGGATTTGGGATCAAATTTGGATGGTCTTCGTCTAGTTCTCCTTCAATGTGATAGGGGTTAAAGTCAGCAATATTGAAAGTTTCTGAGACCCTATAGTCTTCTGGTAGCTTTGATCTATAGGCATTGTCATTAATCTTTTAGAGTACTTTGAAAGGATCTTTAGCTTAAGTAAATAGCTTGTTCTTTCTCATGTTCAGGAATCTCTCCTTGCTCAAGTGTAATCACACCAAATCTCTAGGTTGAAATTGCTTTGACATCCATCCTTTGGCCTTTGCTCGCATTTTCTTTGTAGCTTGGTCGATCTGTCGAGTAACTTTGTCATAGATCTGCTGTAAGGACTATACTAGGGCTCTTACGTCAAGGTCTTCTCACTTGGAGGTGAGTACAGGGGTTTGATCAAGGGGCAACTTGGGATTTAAGCCATAGACAACTTCAAAAGGAGTTTACTTAGTGGTGTCAAGTACCATATGGTTGTAAGCAAATTCTACCATATGTAAATAGACATCCCAATCAACCAAGTTCTTACTAATTATAGCTCAAAGCTATAATCCCAAGGTACGATTGACCACTTTTGTTTAGCCATCAGTTTGGAGGTGATAGGAAGTGCTGTATAGTAGTTTATTCCCCATCCGATGCCACAAAGTTCTCTAAAAATGGCTCATGAACTTTAGATCTCTGTCTGAGACTATATTTCTCAGTAAGCTGTGTAACCAAGCAATTTCCTACAAAAAGAGAGAAGCAATAGTTGAATCATTGTTAGTCCTAGAGCAACATACAAAGTGTGCCTTCTCACTGAATCTATCAATGACAACCATTATGGAATTTTTGCATTAGCCAATTCTTGGTAATCCTATAACAAAATCCATGCTCAATTCAGTCTAAGGTCTTGTTGGGACAGGCAAAGGCATTGCTTTCCCTTGTTTAGCTCCATAGTTGGCCTTCTTACATATGGTACAATCTTTAACAATTCGGTATACGTCTCATCTCATCCTCAGCCAAAAGAATTGTCCATTTAGCAGCTCATATGTCCTTCTTTCCCTAAAATGTCTACAGAGTCCTCTACTGTAGGCTTTCTTGAGAAGCAATTCCCTTATGGAACAAGTTGGTACACATAACTTTCCACTATGGAACAAGTAAACATCCTCTACATAATAATCATCCACTATTCTTCCATCAACACAATTCCCAAGTATGGGTTCAAAATGCAGGTCCTAGCAATACTACTCTTTGATACTTGTAAACCCAAACAACCTAGTCTACAATTCGGTTAAGAGCACATGTCTCCTTGAAAGAGCATATGCAACTACATTACTCTTCCATTGTTTATACTTACTCACAAAATTGAATCCCTCAAGGAATTCAATCAATCTTGCTTATCACTTTGATAATTTGATATGACCTTGGAGATACCTTAAACACTCATGATCAGTGTAGATGACAAACTCTTTTAACAATAGATAATGCTGCCACACTTAGAGCTCTCGAATAAGTGCTAAGAGTTTTTTGCTGTATATAGAGTAGTTCAGTTATGGTCCTTTGAGCTTCTTGCTATAGTAGGCAATTGGTCAGCCTTCTTGCATTAGGACGGCACTTATACCAATGCCTAATGTGTTACATTCCAGCTCCAATAACTTCTCAAAGTTAGGTAAAGCTAGTATTGGTATAGAAGTCAATTTTTTCTTTACTTCAACAAAACTTCTTTCCTCTTTTTCTTCCCATTTAAAATCAATGTTCTTCTTTGTCATCTCAGTAACGGGCACAATTATGGTACTAAAATTCTTGATAAACCTTTTATAAAAGGATGCTAGCTTATGGAAACTTCTCACCTTAGCACATGTGGTTGGAGTCGGCCACTCAATAATTGCTCGGATCTTCTCATTATCCATTCGCAGGCCTCCTCCTCCAACTACATAGCCTAGAAACACCACTTCCTCCTAGCAAAAACAACACTTCCTTAAATTACCAAATAACCTCTTAGCATGGAGTACATCTAATATGGCATGGAGATGTTTATTGTAACTCAGCATGTCAGCACTGTATACTAGGATATTGTTGAAATACAACATAACACACTTTCCAATCAAGATTCCAATACGTGGTTCATTAGTTGCATGAAAGTGCTTGGAGCATTTGATAGGCCAAAGGGGATTACCACTAACTCGTAAAGTCCATGCCAAGTTTTGAATGTAGTTTTCCACTCGTCTCCTTACCTCATCTAAATTTGATGGTAGTTAGACTTTAAATCAATCTTTCTAAAGATCATAGCTCCACTTAATTCATCTAGCATGTCATCCAACCTAGGATGGGATACTTGTACTTAATCGTGATCTTATTTTTGGCTTGGCTATCAACACACATTTGCCAAGTACCATCCTTTTTGGGCACTAGGAGAGTTAGCACAGTACAAGGCGTGAGACTTTCCCTTGCATGACCCTTTTCTAGTAATTCGTTGACTTATCTTTGAAGGTCGATAGCTTGTTTAGGATTCATTTAATAAGCTGGTTTGTCCGACAAAGTAGTGTTAGGTACTAAGTCAATGCAGTGCTTAATGCCTCTGAACATTGGCAAACCTTTCAGCAATTGTTCAAGAAATAGGTCAGCATATTCATTCAACAGTTCCTTAACCTCTAGGGGTAGTTCACCCCATTCTCTATATACAAAAAGGTCAGTACATTAGCTTTAATAGCTTCTTAGAGTTCAGCTCTACTTAACACTAAAGTCTTCTTTGATCCTTGAGTAAGTTTAGCTTGCAATTTGCTAACTTGACTCGGCAGCATAAGATTTAGTGTAATCTTCCTTCCATCCTTCTCAAATGCATAGGTCTTCTGAAATCCATCATGCATAACCCTTCGGTCAAAGAGCCATGGTCGACCAAGTAGCACGTATGAAGTGAACATGGGTAGTACATCATAAAGGATCTCGTCAGAATAATTCCTGATTGAGATCGGCAGCAATACTTATCGCGTGACATACAATGCTCCCTTCTCATTCATCTAGTGCAACTTGTACGGCTTTAGATGTGAAATCATTGACAACTTTAACTTCTTGATCAGGTCGATAGATGCCACATTGGTTCAACTCCCACTATCTACAATAAATGCATACAGCTAATCATTCACTTTTAAGTAATATGAAATGAATTCTCTCTTTGCTTCTCCTCACGTAAAGTTTCTAAACTCATCGTACGTTGGATAACTAAGATTAACTAATCCAAGTCCTCAACGAACACATCTTCCTCAATCAAGTTAGCATTTACATCAGCCTCTTCTTTCACTTCTTTTTCCTCAGGTTCCTCATTCGTGCTATCTACTTTGACCTTTGGTGCATCTGCCTTAAATATCATAGTCCTTTGGTTTGGACACTAAGCAACCATATGTCCAAACCCTTGGCACTTGAAGTACTTGAACTAGCTCATCATCTTTCTAGATCCCTATCCTTTCTCATATGTTCGGGTCAGCAAATCATTATTGTGTCAACCCTTTTATTCAACTCGAACATCTACCTTCCAAGTCGGCTCGACACTTAGCTAAGCTTAGTAACTTCCCTAACTAGGTTGGCTTAGATGACCAGGTCGGCTTGGTAGAGGTCAGGTTGGCATTCTGTTTCTTCTTTATCTCTTTACTCATTGAGCTATTCGTATAGGCTCATCTATCGTAATAAATTGCTGGAGTTCCATAATGTCTCAGATATCACTCCTCAACTTAGTAAAAAACCTGGAGACTATTCGTACTAATGGTTCCTCTACTTCATAGGAAATCATAAGCATTTAGAACTCTTAGACATACTCATCAACAGTTTGGCCTTCCTACCTTAGCTCCTTAAGCCAAGCGAAAGTGTCCTATAAGTTAGTTTTCGATACAAATCTATTTTTGACTACTCTCTTCATCTTAAGCCAAGTATTAATCTCTCGATATTCTTCTTGTTGTCTCATGATTTGAAAGTTCTTTCACCACATGGCAACATATCTTGTGAACTCAACAACAACAGTTCTCACCTTCTCTTGGTCTTCATACTAGTAATAGTAAAAAAATTGCTCAATTTTTTCCTCTCAATCCAAATAATCATATGCACTTCCAAAACCACTAAAACTCAGAATCTAGAGCTTCACATGGTCTGTGGCTCAAGGTGCTTGAGCTCGTTCTTCTTTTGTAATACCCCTTACATTTTAGGTGATTGAACTCTAATTATCAAGGTGCCTTTTGGTGTAGCAACTCAAAGTATGTCAAAACTTCGATGTTAAACATGTTCAGGCTAGAGCAATCCTTAGATGGGTGACCTTCTAGGAAGTTACTATTGTATAGGATAAAATCGTAAAGTATTCCACATTAAAGTGGACAATACCTAAGGGAAAGAGTTTCGATCGGGTCGTTATAGGTGGTATCAAAGCACTCTACCAGTCGGAAGGGTAAGTCCCTACCTTGTAGTAGTCTTGGACTTGTGTAATGAAATTGCTGAGGACATCAGTTCTGTAAGGGGTGTGGATTGTAATACCCTTATATGTTAGGTGACTGAACTCTAATAATTGAGGTATCTTTTAGTATAATGACTTAAAGTACATTGAAACTCCAAAGGTAAGCGTAGTTCGGCTAGAGTAATCCTAGGATGGGTGACCTTTTGGGAAGCTATTACAATGGGAAGAGTTCTAGCTAGGTTGTTAAATCTTCTTCTTACTCTTCTTCCTCAATGTCATCAATTTCTCCCAAGTCAATCCTTCTTCTCACCTATCTACCTACTCCTTTACCTCAAACTTATTGAGTTGGGTTTTGTCTGTTAGCAAGTTGAATAGCATGTGGAGTGTTTTGTATGGCCTTAGTAGGTCAATAGGCCAATGCATGAACTTCTCTAGTTAAATCAACTTAAAGGTTGTCTACCTCATCAAGTCTCTCATTTGTAATTTTAGGGGTGCCCTTGGATTATCGGCTATGGTAGATAATACCACTGTTGTCATCCCCAATACCAGCATTAATACTCAGGTTTGTTATTTTCTCTTATAGATTCAAATTTCAAGCTCTTTGAGTTGATGATATAGTTGACACTGCTCCTTTAAACTACACAACACACACTCTCTTAAAACTAGAAGCTTAATAACGCGTAAACACTACAACAAAATTAATATAGAAAATTGCTTTGTTTTCATATGCTTGAATAGGGTATAAATAGAGGACTTAAAAAACAAACTACTACAACCTGTCGCTTGCTCAAAATACTTCAGCAATCTTTTCTATAGCTGCTACACATTAAGATAATAAGAACTACTTTCCAAATCCTTAAACACAACATGCACAAACAAAGCCTCTGCTTTGATACCAAGATGACACAGACTAGAGCCAAGAATGGATAAGGACAGTTGCAGGGGTGGGTCCAAGCTTGTCGAAAGCTTGAAATGAGTAATGAAAACATACAAGAGAGTGAAAAAAGGAAAGAAATAAGCAAACTCATGAATAGCTCCAATGGATATAACGTACTAATGGAACTTTCGAGGACTCATGGAATGGCTTGATATAACACATGAGTTAGTCTAGTAAAGTTACTTGCGACCTAGCCTTGCTTAAGGGTTAGGATAAGAGTGAAGTAAGCAAACAAGCCAATGAAAGCTATTGTTAACAAAAGAAAATATTCAGTATGTTGGTGATGATGATGATGTGGCTACATATGTAGTGGGTATTTATCCCTAAGAAACTAGGGCAACTTGTCCAAAAATGGAAAAGACAAAAAGGATAGTACCTAAAAGAAGTAATGTACAAGGAATAATAAAGGGTACAATGGAAAAATACAACTAAAATGAATATTCTATACGGAGGATTCTAGCTTGGCAACATTCTAGTTGAAAAGACAATGTTGCATGATCAGCTTGATTTTTGCTAAGCCGAGGTGCCAAGTAGGGGCTTTGAATAGGTGTGGGCTTGGTTGAAGAAGAGTAGCTATGGACATGTACGGGGTCTCTCATCATCTTGGCATAAATGTTGCCAAGCTAAGGGTTAGTTTGGACATATCAAGTAGGAGTGAATGGAAAGGCCAAGCTATCAACAAAGCTTTCATCCAGTTAGCAAATGATTTTCGAGAGGTGTGCAATCACTCGGCTCGGCATATGGAGTTGGTCAATAGCAAGAAGCAGCTTGACCTCAGCAAGGGTCAACTAGAGTAGGAGGATTTGCCGCATTAATCCTTTATATCCTTTGGCTTAGCTATGAGTTAAAGGCCTAGTAGCTTGATTCCTATCAGAGTCTGACAAATAGGAGCTTGAAATTTGCTCATTTAAAGTCACTTAACTCTTTGACTAGCTCAAATTGCCTCATCTAGGGATCTAATATCTCTAGTTTCAAGAATATCACCTATTTCATACTTCAACCTACTGATAAACCTAGAGATAGTTCAATCTTTAGCCTTTACAACTTCACATTGGATCATCAGCATTTAGATCATCTTCACATAAGTGTCAACACTCAATCTTCCTTATCTCAACCCTTACAACCTTTTGAAAGCATCTTGTAGATAGTAGCTTAGAACAAATCTCCTTTTCATTAGTCTCTTCATCTGTTCTTAATCCCAAACTTCTCTATCTCCATCTCTTTACTGTATAGCTTGTAAATTCTTTCACTATAGGGCGGCATATCTAGTGAACTCTAAAGCAACTAGTCTCACCTTGGTGTTATCAATTAGTTAATGACACTTAAACTACTTTTCAATTTTTTCCACCAAATCTAGGTAGTTTTCGACATCATCACTTCTAGAAAAGCTCAGAATTTGTAATCTTAGTCCTTTTACCCTAAGGGCTTAGACATTCCTTTCTTTGAACTTGTTAGATATCACTCATGGTCATGGATTTTAATGATAACAAAAAGAGAAGAGCACTAATGACTTAATAAGTGTGTAGGAATTCAGAAGGATTCTCAGAAAGTTTAATTTTGCAAAACTAAGTTGTATTCAAAAGCTTATTTAGAAGCTTTGAATTGATTGAAAATAGACTAGTTTGGAAAATTTTTAGAAAGTATTTTAGGAGCTTTTATAAGAAGAATTGATACAATACTTTAGAAGCTTATTTAGAAACTTCATAAACAAAAGGTTGATATTCTTCAAAAGGTTGTTCAAAAGGTAAGTCTGGAAGTATGACATTGAAAACAGCTTTAAATCAGATTCAAATTAATCAAGGCCTACCTGCACTAGATTGAGTGTATTATGAAAGTATATTTAATCTTGTTTCACTCAAGATGGAATTAAGATCCATTGGGACTTATTTTTTAAGTGAAAATATATATGTATAAATCAAGATATATACAAGAATGGATAAGGATAAGGTTGATTCTAATTTTCTAGAATTTCAAATTTTAAACATGAGACTTATCTAAAAGTTGCTAACAAAAGCATATCTTTTCAAATTTAAAACAGAAGCTTATTTGATGGTTATAGATTGAAGAATATCTATTCTAAAAAGGTAAGGAGAGTTGTTTTTTAAATTCAAAAGATCAAGATCCACTCTAAAAGTATCCAGGGAATTATCTTAAATAACTAACGATTAGATAAAAGATAATCTTTAGATTTTTAACTGTTGGAAAAACTCAATATAAAAGGAAGAAGGATTCAAAATGTTATATGATATAACTTTGAAGAAATATTATCATTACACAAAAATTCTTGATCAGTTTTTACCTTTTGAAAATCTTCAAAAAGTTCTTCGAAAACTTCTTCAGAGAGATGCACTGAATCAAAATTTTACAACAAGTGTTATTTCTTTCAAATGCAAAATTATTTAAAACTTGTATTTTTGTTCTCACTTGTAATCTTTATACTTTATTGTAGAGAAAAGATAGTTTGTACTCTATAAATTTGTATTAGCTTAGATTGTAGAGAGGCTAGATAGGCAGAGCAGAGTGATGTAAATTCATTGTGACGAATGATTGTAATTTGTTTATGATTTAATTTAGTGGATCAAGTGGAACGACATTGGTGAAGTAGATCGGGTCCCCAGTAGTAGAGCTGGAAGAGAGTAGTAGAAAAAAGGTCGAAGTTCTATAAAATCTTTCCCTAATTTTCTCCTTCCTTACTCTTTTACTTTACAATTTTATTATTGTGTGTTAAATTGTTAAATATCACTATTCCCATTATAAATTGTTAAGGGGGGTAATTTCATTTTTCTTTAACAAAAAAGTTTTCAAAAATTTAGAGATATTAATTCATCCCCCCTCTTGATATCTTATACGGGACCAGCAAAGCTCATAGTATTCCTCCTATTCATTACCTAACTCCTCATCTTCTTCTTCTATTTCCTCCATCGCAAGCCTTTGTTAAGCAAATCAATCCACTACTCCAGCCCGGTATGGTCGAACTAAGATATTAGCTTAGATAGACCGGCTATTACCTCTCTTAGGTAGTTCATTTACCTGACCTTTATTTGGGTCATCTGTTGCTCACTGCCTATCCTCATTTACAATAGTTATTAGGCTAGTCACCAAGTCAGTGAGCTTATCCAGTCTTTCATCTGATGATTGGGGCATGTAGCTTCCTTATTAGCCATGAACATTATGAGCAACTCTCTCTTGGTTTCCAAGGATCCCTTGAGCATTGGAGTTTGACATAGTACAATGGATTGACAACTAAAATAACTGAACTTTACTCAAACCTTCGTGATAACCTCTTTTTGAACAATAACAACCCAGTGTTACACCAACAACAGCAATGTTACCCAGCATAGCGATAAACTAACTAAAACTAAACACTTTGTTTCATGAAGGTAGAATAGAGGAAAACAAAATATTTTACTTCCTCAACTGTAATAGCTTGGGGTTTTGAGCCCATATGATAACCTTAGGATTCAAACCCTTAAATTTAGGGTATTAAGTTATGTTATTTGTTTTAGTTCAAAGTTTATAGTTAGTTTAGAAAAGTTAGATGAAGTATCATAGTAAAGTCAATTTCTTGAAATAAGCTATATAAAAAGATTAATTTGATAAAAATATCAATTTATCAAAAAAGCAGATAATTAACGAAAATGCGAAATTTGAGCTTTAAGTATAGCAAGACATTAGAAATAAGTTAATTAACTTTCAAAAATAATAAATGAAGTTGAATTTCATGTAATATACATATATTAACATAGAATATGCATTTATGTATTTAATACACATATATATCATAATAATAAGTTAGAAAAAAATAAAGTAAATTAGTATAAAATAATGGAAAATTAGTAAAAAAATGAATTGATGAGTCATTAAATGATGTAGTAGCCTAGGATTAATTAGAAATGATGAGTCAAAATCCAAAATAAATGAAATTGATACCTATCATGTTTAGTTAACAAAAATATGACACATAAGTTAGGAAATTGACATGTAGTGCGATGACTCATTAACCCAACCAACTCCAAAATTATAAATGGACCCTCTGAAGAACACTAAGCTAACCTTAAGAAAGAGGGTGAATTGAGTTTAGAGGACAAGTTGCAGTTCTTTTCAAAATTAAGCACTAAAAGTGACAACAATCATAGTCAAGATAATGATAAAACAATAATAAGTGCGGGAATTAAAAGAGATAGGGATAAGAAGATCAAGCTTGGATATAACTTGGAGTTTAGACCGCTCATTATTCTCCACAGACGCACAATACCTCTAATCGAAGACTTCACACCACTTTATTGATTTCTCAATTCAAGCTCTAAGAGCTACACATAAGCACTACACTTCAAACTTCTCTAAATATTAGTAAATTAAGGTATAAGAGATAATGAGAATAATAGACAATAAGAACACAAAAGAATATTGGAATATTGTAGTAAAAGATCAATTCTTCCTTATCTTTGGTCGGGTTATTGAGCATTTATATCATCCCATTCAATTCTTCTCGTTATAGTGCATTAAATGCTCCAGCAGCAAGTTGAATCAAACTTATCAGCATGCTGGTACCTTACCTTTACCGGTAAGCTAGTAACAAATTTCATTATCGGCATGAACATCGGTAAGTAGACCGGCAAGCTAGTTATTCATGATCAAGGAGTTCTTCCTTTTGTTATTCAGGGTTTTAGACCATCAGCTTAGTTCATTCTTAAGCCGTCAAGTTGGTAAGCCAAATATCACCTGAAAACACTTTTAACACATAACAAATAAATACACTTTGCAATATAACTTTAAGATCATTTGATCACCACTCAAAAGATTAAATTTCTTGTAGAGATAATTGATATATTTAATCATTAAGCAAATTAATCAATCTTATTCAATTTCCTCAATATAATCAAACAATACTTAATTTAATCATCCACTTGTTTTGTTCTCTTCAAAAACATTATGTTTAGATATATACTTTTTGTTTTGTTCTCATCAAAATGAACATGTTTAATTATACACTTTGTGTTTTGTTTTCATCAAAATCAAATAATGAACGATAGGTTCAACAATCTCCCCCTTTTTGATGAGGACAAAACTATTATACTTTGAATGCTCCTTCTCAATCTAGTACTCCTCATAGATTGAGCATTTGGTTTCAATATATTTAGCAATTAAAATGATTAATGGAATGCTTGCAAAAAGGGAGTATTGATGTGCTAAGGAACTAAGTCTTACTTCTTAATAACTCCACAGATTGGCTATATCATTCTTTCAATGAATCAAGATATGCTAAAGCCATAGGATCAATATTATCTTTTGATTAACTATCATCAATTCAACTTAACACACTTTTTTTTTTTTGACATTCTAACAACTTAAATATTTCTCCCCCTTTAGCCTCATAAAAAATAAGAGTATCTAAGTAGTGAAGAGGGAAGAGGATTTAAGTCAAAATTTCAACATAATCCTGGCTTAAGCCCAAGGATATGCCCCTTACAAAAGTGAAATCAAAGAGGCTAAAAACCATACCAAATAAGATCCCCATAATGAATTCATCAAGATTAGCCCATACCACATCAAATGTTCAAAAACATGAGCCACAAGTTGTAAACAATATAGACGAGCAACATAAGTAACGAAAGCCAAGATAATGGCTGAGGGAAGACAATAGAAAGTAATAATAGTAGTAGCCAATGGCTAAATTCATAACATAAGATAAACATAATTAAGAGCATATACAAAATAGATTGGAAGTTGACAATTCATGTAATTGGTGGATCATCATCTTAAGCTAGAGGATGAAAGGGGCAAGATGGGTAGTGATAATTCATTTGGAAGTGACTATAATTCATCAAGGTAGCATCATGAAGGTGGATAGGGTTTTGGTAGAGAGAGAAAGTTGTGTGAGGGAGAAGAGGAGAGTGTGATTTGAAGAAGTGAAGGGATTAATGAGAGATTGTATGGATTTGGAGATGATTGATGAAGGAATATTATGATTTTGAGAGTTTAAAGATGGAAGATTGAAGAGAGAGAAGGATTTTAAGGTTTGGGGGAAGAGCAAGAGGGGTTTTGGAAAGAAGATGGGAAGAGAGAGAAAGGAACAGCATTATTTGTGCTTAGAAATAGAGGTATTGGCATGCCGATTGTAGGAATAGAAGTGCTGCAACTTTGTTATATAAAATAGTATACTGGCATGCCGGTAGTTAGGTTACTAGCATGCCGGTTCTTGGAACAAAACCGATTGTATCTTCTTATCTAGTAAGGTATACTGGCATGCCGATAGTTTTAGGTACCATCATGTTGGTATTCTGCAATTCTGCAAAAACTTGGTTAAATTTACTTCATTTGTCCAAGTTGCTAACTCAAGTTCATTTTAAATGATTTAATGAGTGTTCTAACACTTCAAGCAAGTTTATTTGAGTCTGTTATGGCCTAAGAAACTTAAATTTTAACTGGATACCAAGGATTTAGCCAAATCAAATCCATTAAACCATATAATTCATGATAAAGTGAAAATGTGCATGTAAGAGTAAAATATGTGTATAGGCATTAAGCTTTTACATACCAACACTTTAAGCAAATTTCAAATACAAGTTTGAGCATAGTAGGAACAAACTATAGCTTTAAGACTTTATAAATTGTAAAATCACTACTTGAGTTCCTTAATCGTGCAAGTGGCTAGAGAGCAAGTAGAGATCCTTTATCAATATTCAAACTGCGTTCATGCTTGAAATATGTTGAAAGATATTAAGAGACATAAAAGATATGTGATCAAGCCAAGTAACATCCATATAGGCATTAAATGCTCCATATTGCATTTAGAACCTAAAAATGGTCTAGAGAGGTCAAATATGCACATAATTCAAATCAAGCTAGTTTGACCACTCAAATATGATTTAAGGATGAAAATAAATATGTGAGTCTCGGTTTTGACCATGGAAATCAAAGCATGATAAATTTTTGCATATATCAACTCAGATAAGCATGAATGACTTCAAGTGTGCCTAAATATGTTAAATGCTATGCTTTATGTATGAAATCTATATGAGCATGTTCCTTAAATCCAATTGAGTGTGAAAAGTTGGTATCTCAACAACATTAGTAAGATTTAACAAGAATTAAGTCATTAGTTGCCAGAAAGTTCATTATTAAGCCATGCAAATGTATGAATGACTAATTTTGAGCAATGAGGCTTAGTTATGACAAATTAATGCTTCAAAAAAGTTTCAAACATCATATTTAAGCATATTGGAAGGAAAATATCACAACAAAGATTCAAAAGTCCTAAAATCACCACTTGAAATCATCAAAATCAACTATTAAATATAAATTAAGCTTAATGACATGCGTACACACTAAATCAAGTTCATGATAATTTGGCACACTAAGCAACTTTCAACCGTACCTATAGATACAATGGTGGCATGATTGAGACATATATTATGCAAATTAACAAAATGATCACATGACTTCCTAAACAATAATAAGAGCCTAAATTAGGTCTAAGAGAGTCAAAATTGCACAAAAACAAAAATAAGCCAAATTAATCATTCAACCACAATCTATGAACAAAATTAAACATGCGAGAATTGGATTTGAACACGAAAATTGAAACACGGCAAAATTGTACGCATATGATCCTAAACATACATGAGTAACTTCAAATGTGCATAAAATGTATGATATTTGCAATTATTCATTCCAAGCAAGATTTAAATGTGTATTACGACATAGAGTTTGAGCATGGTTTGCAAAGCTAGCAATTGCAAAAGTAATAGTTGAGTCCCTAAATGCTTGTGTAAGCTCAAATATAGTCGATGAAATATCAATTATGCATAGCTTCATAATCAAATTAAGCCAACCATTTAAGCATAAAATATTAGCATATTTAAAATGTGGGAGCTAACATTTGACATTAAAATCAAGAGATGGTAAATATGCACACAAGGAAGCCTAAGCAAATGTAGAGAACTTTAAGTGTATACAAAATATGTTAGTTATTGAATGAAGACTACTTGAATGAGTTTCTTGAATCAAATATCATGTTGGATATATTTCGAGTTTTCTTTGAGCATTCTCCATTTAAGTTTCTTAAGTTGCTCTCACTTGGAGTTCTTATAAAAATACGTAATTGCTTCTTTGGTACCCATGTAAGTTTGGTTCCTTTATGGTTAGTAGTAATGATATATCCTTTTCCTTTTGAAACCTAAATCATTTTCCCTTTGTTAAATAAGAAGAGATTGCGACGTATTGCATAAGTATGTGCAATATGACTATATCTTCCACAATAATTATAAGTTTTATTTGATGCCTTAACAAAGTAGCTTTTGTGTGCTTTATACACATTTTCTTTAATATAACCTATTTCAGTTTTGTCTAACCCTTGCCTTTGTGTCCCAAGTATTTTTTCTAAGTTTCTCTCTCCATCTACAAATTTTGCCATTATCTTCCTTAAATCATCTAAGCTAGATTTTTGGATTGAGTTTTCAATTTCACGTTAACCTAACTTGTTAACCATAGCTTCATCATTTTTTGCCTCAATTTTAAGTTCTTTGATTTCCTTTTTAAAATTCCCATTAGCTTCCTTCAATTTGCTATTTCCAACTATCAATTCATTGTTTCTAGTACTTGGCTCTTCATTTTCCTTTGTTAGTTTCTCAATCTCAATTTTCAAATATTCATTATCCTCTTCTAACCCTTCTTTTGCATAAACTACCTCATTATATTCATTTTTAAATAGATCAAATTCACTTGCTATTTCAATCATTATTTGTTTCATCATCTTGTTCTTTTTTTGAGCTTTAATAAATTCCTTAAGTAACTCATCATACATATTTTCGAGCTCATCAAATGAAGAGTTATTAGAAGTAAAACATACCTCATTATCCATGACCATGAAGCACATTTCTCCATTTGAGTCACTCACTATCACTCTAAGTTGCCATCATAGCTTTTTTTCTTACTCTTTTCTCCACCTTCTTAAGATTCAAGCAATATTGTTGAATGTGACCTAGTTTTTGGCAATTGTAGCACTTAATTGGTTCCTTCTTCTCTTTCCTTGACCGAGATATGTTTTCATCCTTATATTTTGCCAATTTCCTATTGAACTTTATGAATTTCTTGAAATTTCTCATGATCATGGCCACATCATTATCATCCTCTCTTTCATCAGTACTTGAGCTCTCCTTAGTTGCCTTCAAAGTAGTTGTTTTCTTCTTAGATTCTTCTCCTTGTCTCTTAACCATCTTATGAGTTTTAAGAGTTTTAAGAAGTTGCTCTTTTGGCATTGAGTTAAGATCATGAGATTCCTTGATCGCGGTTCTCTTAGCTTCCCAAACTCTTGGCAAAGACCTAAGGATTTTTGAATTTATTTCAAGGTTAATAAGTTTCTTTCCAAGCAGACTCAAAAGATTGATGATATTGATGAATCTATTATGCATCTCATCAATAGTCTCGTTTGGATCCATTCTAAAGTTTTCAAATTGTCCACATAATAATCTTATCTTTGTATCTCTTACTTGGTTAGTTCCTTCATACATACTTTTTAATTCATCCTAAATTTTTGATAACTCTTATTTTAAACACATTTCACATGGTGATTTTATAGTATTTCCCTTACATCTTTGGTTTTCTTTAAAGAAATTGATACTTAATTGAGTAAAATTTTGATTTCAAGGTTTGAATGCGTTCTTGGATTGAAAATGAAGAAAAGGAATCAAGTTTCACTCAATTTGGAGCTCAAATGAATGAGTTATGAAGTTTTGAAGTTACATAAACAATAGAAAATTTGGTTAGAAAATTATACAGTCTAGGACACAACTGTGTCCCCAGGCTGTGTCCATCCAGGAAGATTTGCTAAGGTTAGAAAGTTACACGACCTGGGGACACAACTGTGTCCTGTGTCTGGTGACGAAAAAATGAACTTTATAATACATTATAAAAGGACTTACTAAGGTTTCGCACATAACTTTCGATATTCAAAAGAGAAGAGACTTGAAGAAAAGGAGGAAAGAAAAGGCGAAAGCAACACCTAACTTCAAGATTGAAGAGATTTCTCATCAACAAAAAGGTTTTTTCATGTTTTATTCTCAATTTTGTTGCAATTTGTTTTTAGTTTCATTATGATAGCTTAAGATTCTTGTATTTAGGTTTGTGGAACCTAGGATTTCATGTGACTATTAGATTGATTGATGATTTTCAATAAAGTTTCTATCTTTTCTTGATTCAGTTATGTTATTTAATTGTTAATTGATATTTCTAGGATATCAATCTATGATATTATGCATGATGATTGAGAAATCACATGTGTAATGGGATCTTAACATAATTGGAGAGAATTGTACATATACTTAGAGATAAGATACATGTTTCTTCCTGAAAATTATTCTTTTGTGTGAGAATTCATTATACATTAATGCGATTCTAAATTATATTACTAAGTGAAGAGATTCCGATAAATAATTTAGGATTAGGGTTAATATGTGTTAACTTTAATTATGAATCCCTCTAGTCAAGAATAATAGAGATTGAATTTGATACTTTTTAAGCGGTCACATGTTAAATACTAGGGGAAATAATTCCTAAATACGTTATTTGCCTTCTTGAAGTCGTTTGTAGTTTTATCGCTTTCTAAATTGCTTAATCAAGTCTCATAATTAGGTTAGTTTACTAATTTTAGTATTTTTAATTCATTCAACTCATCATAATTTTCCGGTTAGATAAAAGAGCTAAGGTTAATATTAGTACTCGAAGTCTCTAAGGAATCGACTTGGACTCACATCCATTATATTAAAATTGATAGGTGCACTTGCTTGTATCAAGTTTTTGGCGCTGTTGTCGGGGACTTTCGATATTAAGAACATTAGTTGCTTTATTAATTTGACCTTTTTTTTTTCTTTTTTTTTTCTGTTTTCATTGTTTATTTTTATTACCTAGAGTTGCAATTGATTCTATATTTCTTGCCTTTGTAGTGCATGACCCGAAACAACCCGGAAGATTTGGTAGAACTTGATCTTGAAATTGAGAGAACTATCCTTCAAAATTTGAGATTGTGACCTAGACAAACTGTAGCTATCATAGAAGATGAGTCAATCGTTAAGATTAAGGAAGAGGGTAAAGAGGCCAACATTCAATTAATCAATCAAGAAGATCCACTACACATGGCTAACAATGGTAATGAAGCAAATCAGACTATGTCCGACTATTCAAGGCCTACACTTATCAGAGTTGACTCTAGTATCACAAGGCCAACCGTTGCGGCTAATAACTTCCAAATAGCACTTAACATCATATAAATGGTACAACAATATGTTTAGTTTGATGGTTTCCAAGATGAAGATCCTAATGCCCACATCTCTGGCTTTCTAGAGATTTGTGATACATTTAAAGTCAACGGAGCCACGGATGATGCCATCCGATTGCAGCTATTTCCTTTTTCCTTGAGGGGTAGAGCAAAGCGGTGGTTGAACTCTCTACCACGAAATTCAATCACAACTTAGAATGAATTGGTAGAGAAATTTTTGGAGAAGTATTTCCCACTTATGAAGACCGCTAAACTTCGGAATGACATTTCTTGTTTTGCCCAATTGGAAGTGGAGACTTTATATGACACTTGGGAGAGATTCAAGGACTTGCTTAGGAGGTGCCCACATCATGGCTTCCCACTATGGATGCAGATTCAGACCTTCTATAATGGTCTCAATTTATCTACAAGACAGATGATTGATGCATCTACAGGAGGTACTTTCAACACAAAGACACCCGAGCAAGCACAAAACCTGATTGAAGGAATAGCGATGAACAATTATTAGTGGGAAAGCACTAAAGCCAAGCAAAAGGTTATGGGAATTTATGATGTAGACTTGACCACTGCTCTGGCCGCCAAGGTGGATCTATTAAGTAAAAAGATTGATGCACTCTCTATTGGCCCTTAATAAGTACAATCGGATGTAAGTAACTTTGGCATGCAGGGTTATGGAGCATAAGAACAACTGCAATGGGTAGATTATCTAGGAAATCTACCCAGGCAACAAAATAACCCCTACAGCAACACTTATAATCCCGGATGGAAGAATCACCCCAATTTCCCATGGGGAAATCAAAACCAAGGCCAGTAGAAGACTAACTTTGGCCCACCTAGATTTCAAAGACCATTACTACCTCCTCTTTCTCAAGAAAAGAAGTCTAGTGTGGAAGAACTTTTCACAAAATATATTCAAGGCAATGAGGCTTGCTTATCTAACATTGAATCATCATTGAGGAATCAAGAGGTGTCTAATTGCAACCTTAAGAACCAAATTGGTCAACTTGCGAAGCTAATCTCTAAAAGACTATGGGGAACGCTACCGGGAAATACAGAAACCAATCCAAAGGAACATATCAAGGCAATGACACTTCGAAGTGGGAAGGAGTTGCATGCTGAGAGGAAGGTTACCGAGGAGACTAGTAAGAGCAACGAGGAGATGAAAGCAGAGGAAGACGTAGAGTCATCTAAGGCGAAGGAATATCAGTTACCCATCCCATATCCCCAAAGACTTAAGTAAGATCGCAATGACCAACAATTCAGTAAGTTTCTTGACCTCTTTAAACAATTGCATATTAACTTACCTCTCGTTGTTGCCTTGTCACAAATGCCGAAGTACATTAAGTTCTTGAAAGATTTGTTATCCAACAAGAGGAAGCTTGAGGAGCTTTCTACAGTCATATTAGGTGAAGAATGTTCAGCAATCATGCAAAATAAGTTGCCTAAGAAGCTAAAAGACCCAAGAAGTTTTACAATTCCTTATCATATTGGTAACTTATTAGTTGATTTAGGTGCTTACATTAATTTAATGCCTTATAAATTTTTCAAGAAGCTAGGATTAGGGGAACCTAAACCTACACGCATGAGCTTGAAATTAGCTGATAGATCTGTGATGTATCTTAGAGGCATTATTGAGGATGTATTAATCAAAGTGAGTAAATTTATTTTTCCAGTTGACTTTGTGATATTAGACATGGATGATTATTTTGAGTTGCCCCTTATACTAGGTAGACCATTTTTAGCTACCACTAGGGCTATCATTGATGTTAGTGATGGTAAGCTCATTCTTAGAGTAAGAGATGAAGAGATCATGTTTAAAATTTCGGAGGCTATGAAATAGTCTATTGATCAGGATGATACTTGCTACCTTTTGGATGTTACTGACACTTTTGTTTCAAGTTATATGCAGGAAGTTCTTTTTAAGGATCTGCTGGAGGGTTGCTTGCAATTAAGCATGGAAGAAGCTTAGGAAGATCCTATCAAATCTGAGGTGGTAGCCTAATTGGAGGCAAATAAACCTACCTCTATTGAGAAAAGGTTTGAAGAGTTTGAAAAGAGGAAGGAAGCACAATTAAAACCTTCAATTAAGGAGCCACCAGTATTAGAGTTAAAGCAATTACCTGACTACTCGGAATATGCCTTCTTAGAGAAAGGCTCCAAATTACTAGTAATTATATCATCTAATTTAGAAGAAGAACATAGAGAAAGGTTACTGAAAGTACTTAAGGAGCATAAGAGGGTCATTGTTTGGAAAATATCCAATATTCGAGGTATTAATCCCTCCTTTTGTACTCATAAGATTTTAATGGAAGAAGACCACAAGTTGGTTGTACAGCCTCAGAGACGCTTGAATCCAAACATGAAAGAGGCAGTAAAAAAGGAAGTTATCAAACTCCTTGACACAAGTGAGATATATCCTATCTCTGATAGCTTATGGGTGACTCTAGTACAAGTAGTTCCAAAAAAAAAGTAAGATGACAGTAGTTCCTAATGAAAAGAATTAATTAATCCCAATGAGAACGGTAATAGGTTGGCGTGTATGTATCGATTATAGAAAGTTAAATGATGCTACATGTAAGGACCATTTCCCCTTACCTTTTGTTGATCAAATGATAGAATGACTAGCTGGACATATGTTTTATTGTTTTCTAGATGGCTTATCTAGTTATTTTCAGATACTTATTGCACCGGAAGATCAAGAGAAGACCACTTTCACTTATCCTTATGGCACCTTTGCTTACAGTAGAATGCTTTTTGGTCTTTGCAATGCACTTGCTACATTCCAGTGATGCATGTTAGCCATTTTTGATGATTTGATTGAGGTTATAATGGAGGTATTTATGGATGATTTTTTAGTTTTTGGCTACTCATTTGACCATTGTTTGAATAATTTGGACATGGTACTTACCAGGTGTGAAGAGACCAATCTTGTACTCAACTGAGAGAAGTGCCACTTCATGGTACAAGAGGGTACTATGCTGGGCCATAAGATCTCATATTGAGGAATTGAGGTTGATATTGCTAAAGTGGACGCTATTGCAAGACTCCCATCTCCAACTTCGGTTAAGGCCATAAGAAGCTTTTTAGGGCGTGCAAGTTTTTATAGGCGATTTATTAAGGACTTTCGAAAATTGCCCACCCTTTGACTAAGTTATTGAGAAGGATGTACCTTATGTTTTCTCTCAGGAGTGTTTGAAAGCTTTCAATATCCTTAAAGAGAAACCGACCAATGCCCCAATCATGGTAATACCTGATTAGGCACTTCCCTTTGAACTTATGTGTGATGCAAGTGATCACGTAGTAGGGGCAGTACTGGGGCAAAGATGGGACAAGCACTTTCAACCAATTTACTATGTTAGCAAAATTCTTAATAATGCCCAGGAGAACTACACTACAATAGAAAAAGAGTTATTAGCAATTGTTTTTGCCTTTAATAAGTTTTGCTCTTATTTGCTTCTATCTAAAGTGATTGTTTATATTGATCATTCTGCCCTTAGGTACTTGTTAGCAAAACCAGATGCAAAACAAAGACTGATTAAGTGGATTTAGTTGCTACAAGAGTTTGATGTGAAGATCAAAGACAAAAAAGGCATTGAGAATTTTGGCAGCAGATCAGCTATCTCGATTGGAGAATCCAAACTTAGAAATGCTCGACGAAAATGAGATCAAAGATGAGTTTCTTGAGGAGCGACTCTATGCCATCGACCAGGTAAGTGATAAGGAAATTCCTTGGTTTGCGGATATCGCCAATTTTTTAGCTGCTAGGATTATACCAAAAGGACTTCCACACCAGCAAAAGAAGAAATTTGTTTCTAATGTGAAACATTATTTTTGGGATGATCCTTACTTGTTTAAAGTATGTGCAGATCATGTTATTCGAAGGTGTGTACTACACCTTGAAAGATGGAGAATTTTGAGCCACTGTCATTCGGAGCCTATGGGTGGGCATCACAATGCCAATAGGACAGCCCATAACGTCTTAGAGGCTAGATTTTATTGGCCTACCTTATTTAAAGATGCCCAGAAATATGTTGAGATTTATGATCGTTGTCAACGAGTGGGGAATATATCTCGTAGAGATGAAATGCCACAAAACCCCATCATTGAGGTCGAGGTATTCGATGTTTGGGTGATCAATTTTATGGGCCCTTTCCCGAACTCTAATGGAAATAAATATATCTTAGTAGCTATTGACTACGTCTCTAAGTGGGTAGAAGCTAAAGCCCTACCTACTAAAGATGCTAAGGTAGTAAAAAAATTCTTGAAAGGCCTATTTTCTTGATTTGGCACCCCTAGGACAATTATAAGTAATAGGGGAACACACTTTTGTAATGCCCAACTTGACCAAGTATTGAAACATTATGGCATTACAAATAGAATAGCTACCCCGTACAACCCCCAAAGTAGTGGTCAAGTGGAAGTTGCTAATCACGATCTTAAGCGAATTTTTGAAAAAACCGTAGAGTATCATAGGAGAGATTGGTTAGAAAAGTTGGAAGATGCTCTATGGGTACACAGAACCGTGTACAAAACCCCATTAGGGACCACACCCTACCGACTTGTATATGGGAAGGCTTGTCATTTAGCAATAGAGATTGAACATAAGGCTTATTGGGCAATTAAAAGTGCTAATGTTGATTTTGAGCGTGTAAGTTCTCATAGGAAGCTTCAATTGAATGAGCTAGAGGAATGGTGAGTGAAAGCATATGAGAACTCCAAATTATACAAAGAAAGGGCCAAAAAGTATCACGATCAGTGAATCAAACAAGGTCGACAATTTAAAGAAGGCAATCATATCCTTTTGTATAATTCTTGCCTTCGTTGATTTCCAGGTAAGTTGAAATCTAGGTGGTCTGGACTGTTTACAATTACACAAGTTTTTCCGTATAGAACTGTTGAAGTTACACACTCGGAGAAAGGCACATTTAAGGTAAATGGACAACGATTGAAGTTATACTTGAGTGGAAATTTGGAGCATGGTGGACGAGAGGAATTTTACCTCCACCCGACAAAACAATCATGAGCTACAATCGTATCCCGTCGAGCTATCGACGTTAACTATAGCGCTTTATGGGAGGCAACCCATGCCGAACTATTCTTTTATTTATGTTTTGCTTTAATATTCTTTGATTGCACTCTAGTTCTTTTAATCTATTCTATTTTATTTTATTTTTATAACTTAGCATTCCTTCTTCAATCTAATTTAATTTTTTTTTCTTTCTTTTCTTAGTTTTTAGTTTTTATTTAAATTCATGAATTTAGGCTAGGCAAAAAAAAAAAAAAAAAAAGCAGAAAGTTACATGAGCATGGGAAACGGCTGTGTCCCAACCCGTGTCCATCTAAGCCCCTTCAATGGACCGTCACTACAGAAAGTTACATGGGCGTAGGATACGGTTGTGTCCCAGCCTGTATGCACCCAGCAACACGCATTCAAAATAGACAGTTATACGGGCGTAGGACATGGTTGTATCCCAGCCTGTGTTTGTCCAGCATCCACACAACCTTAATACACGTCCTGCACAACATTGTCACAGCATCAACACACACAACTTCATTTCACATTTCATTTTTTCTTTCCACCCTCGCCTCACATTTTACTTTTCATCAGCACATTTCTTCATCAAATCCAACTCGGTCCAAGTAAGTTCATCTCATTTTTTTTATGCCCTCTCTTGTTCATGCTTTGTTTTCATAATTATTTAGGCATGTTTAGGTAACCAAAATTTAGGTCTTTTGTGAATTGGTACATGCATTTTGTTTGAGAATTTACTTGGTTTTTATTCTTTCATGATAGACATACAGATTTGCCTTATGTTGATAGATTTCCATGCCTTTATGATGCCCCTTATGGCTAGATATTATTTTATGATCTATTAAACACGAATTTTGGTTGCAAATTTAATGACAACTATTCAATTACGACAGTTAGGGTTAGAATTGTGAAAGTAATTTTAGGACATTTAGAGTTTTTGATGTGTTGGGATGCCTTCTTTTCAAGAAGATTGTAATGTACTGAGTCTAATGTATAATTAGTCAGATGAATTTGCTAGCCATTTCTCTTACACCAACTAGTTTTGTGGATGCACTCTGCATGTTTGTTCAAATGTCCCAATTAAATTTCTTTTAATATCCATCACTTCTACTCCTTTATAACTTTGTTGTAGTTTGAACTAAGTGTGGCAAAGATGCGCGTTTTTGATTTGGTGTGGTGTTTCTTCTTAGCTAGTCAATGGCAAATCGTACAAAGCTTATCGTTCGAAGAAAATCTAAGTATATAGCATCATCTTCAACGCAAGAAGGTGCCATTGTTGAACCATTGGCCACTCTCCCTCCAATAGAGCACCCAATGTTTCAATTCAAAGAGGAATACCAGTCGACTCGCTATAATTTACTTAAGAACAAGCCATTCAGCAACACCCTTCGTTTAGATTGGGATATTCTTACCTAATTGGAGCTAACAACGGAAATGAAGGAACTATTAGAAGGATCCATTTGGGAGCAATTTTTATCTCTTGTAGCTCCAATTTATAAGGAGCTGACATTGGAGTTCTTATGCACATATAAACTCGATAAAGAGAATGTTAGTGGCATGGGCCCCAAACACAAAATCCATTTCACTTTGAGTGCCCAGCCTTTCCACATGACAATAACTCAATTGGGCAAATATCTTGGTCTTTATGAGGATAAATTCACTCGAACAAAAGAGTTCCAACATTTAACATGTCATTTTCTACGTGGAGTAACACTAGGGATGTTTTGGAATGAAATTACTGTTGGTGATGCTTATGACCCAGCAAAGAGTAAGGCTTCCCAATTGGTCAAACCTGAATATCGTGTTCTTCATTGGCTCTTTGCACATACATTAACCGACTGAGGCCTAAGCACCAGTGTTCCAATAAGGATTGCCTCCACTTGTATAGTGTTATTCATAAACACCCAATCAATCTAGCTATTGAGCTAGCTGAACTTTTCAGCCACCAAGCAACCATTACACAGAAGAAAGGGCATATTTGTTAAAGCCTCTACATTACCTTACTAGTGCAGGCTATGCGGACTAAGGTTATAGTTTGGCCCTTGCTTACCTTTGTTACTCAAGTCACTCTTATGCAACTTAACTCATTTCGACTCATGAACCTTTTACCAACGGGACATCAAGGTCAACACTCACAAACCCCCTCTAGAGGATAGACGTCTTCAGCAAGCTTTGAGGACAAATTTGATATCTTGATGACTGAGGTTCGTTATATCTGAGAAAGTGTGGATAAACTTCATATTCGCCGAGACAAATTGAAAAAATTTCTCAAAATGAAAGAGTCAGATGCAAATGATGAGGATAGTGAGAGTGAGGAAGAGGAAGCTGGGGGTAGTGAAGAGGATGCTGAAGGTAGTGAAGAAGACGATAATGAAACCATAGTGGATGCACCATCTGATGAGGATGATGGGGAGACGAATTTCGATCCCTCTTCTTAGTTCATTTTTTTTTGTTTTTCATTGGCCAAGGCATATGCAATCAGACATGTAATGATGATGGCCTCTTAATTATGGACTTCTTCACATTATTTTCGACTGGTAGGGAAGTATTAGTTTCTTTTTCAATACATGTATTTCCTTTTTCCCTATGATGTTTTTTTCTTGTTTCATATCTTGCTGTTGTGCTTTCTTAGTCGTACATTGAGGACAATGTACATTATTAAGTGTGGGGAAAGGATATATATGGATTTATTACTATTTAAGAGACCAATTATTTACATTTGGCCCAATTAATTTTTAAGTTAACTTGCAATAGGTAACTAACAAGTGTTGGACCAAATCAATTATGTCATCTTGATCATTATTGATCTTATTATACTTTACTAGAATTGATTAGTCAAATTTGTGGAGGGCAAAGTTACGAGTTATTTAGCTTAGGACTCTAAGACTTGAGATTAGAACAACATCACTAGTTGAGAGTTAGTCATGGTTATTTTTAAATTTACTTTTATATATACCTTTCTCTTAGAAATTTTTAGAGCCCTATAATTTTTAATAAACAAACAAATGAAATTCTTCTTTTGAGAACCCTTGAAAAATCACAATGATTGGAGGTAAAAAGTAATAACAAGTGTATGAATAGAAAAAAAATTGGTAATGATTTGTCTTGGTCTGTCAGAAGAGCAAGATTGAGTCCCAATGCTAATATTAATGGAAAAAAAAAAATTGGTGTGGATCAGCCTTGGTCCATCAGAAGAGCAAGGTTCTTTCCCGCTATTAATATAAGGGATAAGTTGGTATGGATCGGTCTTAGTCCATCAGAAGAGCAAGATTCTTTCCCTTTACCAACACAATTATGCTTAAATAAAGTAAATTTAAAAGACCTCCCAACAAAAGCATGAACTAGGGGGATGATCAGAGGATGAGTAGATGTAAAATGTGGTTGTTTTGGATTATGGTGCTTGGTGAGATTAAAGAGAGAATTGTATACACTTTAGTCAAATGGACAAAATTTTTATGAGTCTTTCTTAGTTGGCGAGATGTTAAATCTAATTTCTAATTTAAGAATCCTTAGTTAAATGACTCGGGTAAACTTTGACTTTTATAAATTAACTAATGAACTCTAGTATTAAGTATTGTTAGAGCATTCGAATATGGTCAAGTGAAATTATGACATTGTTAAGGGTAAAATTGGTTGACTTTATTGTTGCAAATTAATTGAAAATGATTTTCTTACTTTTCTTCGGGTCAATTGTATTCGTTCAACGGTTTCCTAAGTAGTGAGAAATTTTGTTTAGCATTTCTTATCCTAAAAATTTTGTTTTGATTTATTTGCTTGAGGACAAGCAAATGCTTAGGTGTGGGGAAGTTTGATAACTCTTATTTTAAATACATTTCACATGGTGATTTTATAGTATTTCCCTTACATCTTTGGTTTTCTTTAAAGAAATTGATACTTAATTGAGTAAAATTTTGATTTCAAGGTTTAAATGCTTTCTTAGATTGAAAAGGAAGAAAAGAAATCAAGTTTTACTCAATTTGGAGCTCAAATGAACGAGTTATAAAGTTTTGAAGTTACATAAACAATAGGAATTTTGGTCAGAAAGTTATACAGTCTGGGACACAACTGTAACCCTAGGCTGTGTCCATCCAGGAAGATTTGCCAAGGTTAGAAAGTTATACGACCTGAGGACACAACTATGTCCTAGGTTATGTCTGGTGACGAAAAAATGAACTTTACAATACATTATAAAAGGACTTGCTAGGGTTTCGCACATAACTTTTGACATTCAAAAGAGAAGAGACTTGAAAAAAAGGAGGAAAAAAAAAGGCGAAAGCAACACCTAACTTCAAGATTAAAGAAATTTTTCATCAACAAAAGGGGTTTTTCATGTTTTATTTCTTGATTTTATTGTAATTTGTTTTTAGTTTCATTATCATAGCTTAAGATTCTTGTATTTAGGATTGTGGAACCTAAGGTTTCATGTGACTATTAGATTGATTGATAGTTTTCAATAAAGTTTCTATCTTTTCTTGATTCAATTATGTTATTTAATTGTTAATTGATATTTCTAGGATATCAATCTATGATATTATGCATGATGATTGAGAAATCACATGTGTAATGGGATCTTAACATAATTGGAGAGAATTGCATGTATACTTAGAGATAAAATACATGTTTCTTTTAGAAAGTTGTTCTTTTGTGTAGGAATTCATTATACATTAATGCAATTCTAAATTATATTACTAAGTGAAGAGATTCCGGTAAATAATTTAGGATTAGGGTTAATATGCTTGAGAAAGGTGTTAACTTTAATTGCGAATCCCTCCGGTCAAGAATAATAGAGATTGAATTGGATACATTTTAAGCGGTCACATGTTAAATACTAGGGGAAATAATTCCTAAATACATTATTTGCCTTGTTGAAGTCGTTCGTAGTTTTATCGCTTTCTAAATTGCTTAATCGAGTCTCATAATTAGGTTAGTTTGTTAATTTTAGTATTTTTAATTCATTCAACTCATCACAATTTTCCGGTTAGATAAAAGAGCTAAGGTTAATATTAGTACTCGAAGTCTCTAAGGGATCGACTCGGACTCACATCCACTATATTAAAAATGATAGGTGCACTTGCCTATATCAATTTTCCTTAGCACTCTTGCATTTACAAACTCTATTAAAGTCATTTTCATTAATGGCACAATGCAAGATATTTATAGTCATTTCATTTAAGTGTAACAACTTCCAATCATTATCGGTGTAATTATCTTTTTCCTTGCTTTCAAACTTGAATGGTTCTTTATCTACTACTTGCCATAACAATCTATTTTGTGCTTTTAAGAACATATCCATCCTATATTTCAAATAAGGATAATTATTCCCGATTAAGAGTAGTGGTCTATTTATAACTTGCCCTTCTATAAAGCCTAGTGTATTAAATGCCTTGATCTTTGCTCTAGTATACGATTAAGCAAAAGATTTAGAGACTAGCTTTAATACCAATTGATGAACATTGAGCTAAACTCAAGTAGGGGGTTAAATTGAGTTTAGAGGACAAGTTGCAATTCTTTTCAAAATTAAGCATTAAAAGTAACAATGATCATAACCAAGATAATGATAAAATAATAACAAGTACAGAAATTAAAAGAGATAGGGATGAGAAGATTATGCCTAAATATAACGTAGAGTTCGAATTGCCTCTTACTCTCCATGGACACACAATGCCTCCAACCAAGGACTTCACACCACTTTATTGATTTCTCAATTCAAGCTTCAAGAGCTATACACATACAAACTTGATTACATAAGTTTCACACTCTTAACTCTTAACACAAGTCACAGTTTCAACTCACAACACAAAACTCAATCTCAAGGATTATTAGTATAGTACTTTTAACTCTCAATGCTTTGCAACTAATAGCTCACAAGCACTATACTTCAAATCTCTCTAAATATTAGCAAATTAAGATATAAGAGATAATGAGAATAATAGACAAAAAGAACACAAAAGAATATTAGAATAGTGCAACAAAAGATCGGTTCTTCCTTATCTTTGGTCAGGTTGTTTAGTATTTATATCATCCCATTCAATTTTTCCTATTATAGTGTATTAAATGCTCTAACAGCTAATTGAATCAGACTTACCGACATACCAATACCTTACCCTTACTAGCAAGCCGATAACAAATTTCACTATCGGCATGAACACCAACAAGTGAACTGGCATGCCGGTTCTTCATGATTAGGGAGTTCTTCCTTTTGTTATTTAGGGTTTTACACTATCAACCTAGTTCATCTTTGAGTCGTCAACTTGGTAGGCCAAATATCACTTGAAAATACTTTTAACACACAATAAACAAATACACTTAGCAATCTAACTTTAAGATCATTTGATCACCACTCAAAAGATTAAATTTCTTGTAGAGATAATTGATATATTTAATTATTAAGAAAATTAATCAATCTTATTCAATTACATCAATATAATCAAATAATACTTAGTTTAATCATCTACTTATTTTGTTCTTTTCAAAAACAATATGTTTAGATATATACTTTTTGTTTTGTTCTCATAAAAATCGACATGTTTAATTATACACTTTTTGTTTTGTTCTCTTAACATCAAATATCAAACCAATTAATGAATTAAATTAGGATAGGAAAAATAGAAGAAAAACTAAGAAAAGAGCACAATTTTGGTCTAGGCTAGTTCAATAGGTTGTTAATGTCTTGTTGTAGTAACCTTTAGGCTTAAATAGAGGATGACGTGGCAAGTTTTTCTAACCAGGTTAGGTTAGAGGCAGTCAGTTTATGTGAATCAATATTCTGGCCAAACTTTCTAAATTTTCTAAAAATATCAAAAAAATTTTATTTAATTATGAAATTTGGTCTTCTAGGGTTATTATATATACATTTATATTAATGTAGTAATTTTATTTTAGTTAAACAATTATTAGAAATATAAGGTCCTTAAGAAAATGCTTTATTTGGATGAAAATTAAATTAAATTTTAGAAATATTAAACAATGTCTTTTCAAGCTAAATTTTTTACATAATATACTTAATATATGTATTTAATTGTAGTAACAATAATTTTTGAAAATAAGCATATTTACTATTTATTATAATTATGATGGATAAAGTTGGCAATTTTATTGTTTTGTTAGATTAATTAGCTTTTGATAGAATCAATGTATAAACCTTATGTATTTTGATTTTTGGAAGTTTATAATGATGTTTGGAACACTTGATTTTTATCTTATGATTAAATTTACTTTTTCTTAATTTTCATTAATTTTGAGCTAAAATGCTATTTTTAGAAATATAGACGATAAGCTAGTTTAGCATAAATCACAATCAATGTTGATCGTTGGATTTCATCCTTTGAATTGACTCGGTCATTTGACTAATGAGAAGCTAAGTAACTCTATTGTCAGCAAACGTCGATTAAGACAATTTCATGTTTGGTTTGAACTAATTAAAAGGGGCACGAATAGTTATTGTCTATCATTGTTCCATTATATAACCTCCCACTATTCTTATATTTCAAGCATGTGCTTAATTATGAGGTCTCCATATGTAAACCCGTACAATGTTTGATCTAGTTTTTGAAATAGACTCAATTATGTTAGACAATTTAGGAGACGACAGGGTTAATGAAAGAGAGAACCAAGAGGAAACCCTAAAAGAATTCATTAATCGCGTAAGAAACTTTACTACCCTAAATGCATCTAAATGTCAAAGATTTCATTTAAAAGCGATAGAAACCCTAAAATGATCACTTTAAAGACATATGTGCACTAATTCAACCTAATAAACCCTAAAACCCTAAATTGATAATATAACACTCATATTTTGCCAAATCATTAGAAAAGGATTAGAGACGACTTTCATTCATGCATATATGTGTTGAATCCTCGAATAATCCTTTAGAAACTAAGATAATGGATCATAGATTATATTTATCTCTTAAGAATATGATTAAGATAGTCTTACTTAGAATTAGGGGTATAGTTGAAGATTAGGTTACAAATAGTGAACTTTAATATGCGAGTTAATACTTTTTTGCACTTGTTATTCAAAGTAGTTTATCAAATAAGATATATAGGCTATAAAGACCTAAAGTAAGACCTCATCAACCATGTTTACTAATCAATTCACCAAATACCTCATTTCCTTCATTTTTCCCTTAATTTCCCTTAATTACTACATTATGTGCACAAATTTATATATGCTTAAGGAGAGTTGACCAAGTCAACACATATTGACCAAGGTCAAAGGGTTGACCAAGTCAACACATGTTGACCAAAGTCAATACTTTGAAAAGTCAACAAAAGACACTAAGAGATAAGGAAAAATATCTACATTTCAAATGATGGCTTTTCTTTCCTTTTCTTTTGATTTTTCTTTTTCCCTTCCCTTCTTTAGTTGCCATCCACATCTCCCCCTTCTAGACCCCACCATTTGTTGTCTTCCATAATGAAAACAAGACAAAAGAAACAAACCAAAAATCCTCCACCATTGCCGTGAGCTTCATCTTCCTCTTTCACTTTCATCACTTCACTTTTTGTCTCCTTAATTCCAACATAAGCAAAGGTATGTATTTAAGTTACTTTATGTTGTTTTATCTTCTTCATTAGTTAGGTAATTAGGTAGATTAGAGAAGTAGGCTTGTGTTAATTATGATCATGAAGAAGAGGGCATAAAGTCCTCATCTTTAAGTGTAGAAAGTGAGGAATCATGAAGGAGAGGGAAGAAATACATGTGTATGTACTCTTAGGTATGTGTACATAAAGAAATACCAAAGGAATACTTGTATGAGAACCTTTGTACACGAGTATTAACCATGTACATAACCTAAATTAAGACAACACCTAACTATACTTACTTATACTACACTAATTACACACTTAAAAACACAAAATAATGGAATTAGGGAGCTTTTCTTAAGGAAAAGATTAGGCATACGAAATTTTGTATAAAAATACGTATCTAACCGTATAGGTATATGAGTATGTATACACGTATAAATATAGTATAAGTCTAAGTATAGGTATAAGTATATGTATGTATAAGGTATATGTACATAAGTATAAGGGAAGAAATAAGATGTACATAAGACATGTACATATGACATAAGCATGAGGTGAAGCTTAGGTAATTAAATGATGAAGTAAGTGATAAGGTAAGCACATGATGACATAAGCAAATGATGATGTAAGCGATGACATAAGCATAGATTATAAAATGAGAAAATAAAAAGAGCATATATAATTAAATACCTAAATTAGTAAACCCTAAGGCACATTATAAATTGAATTATACTTAATTAAGTATATAAATTAGTAATAGTAAAGTTAATTAAGTATATGAATTAGTAATAGTAAAGTAAAATCCTCTAGGTATAAGGATTTAAGGGTTAACTAAATCATTAAGTATAAACAAAAGGTATAAATACAAGTAATACCCTAGCCTGCGGGAACACTAGGCGTTGGAGGTGCCAATCGCTTAGCTAAAGGTCGAGTTTAGAGGCTTCCGTTTAGGGGTGAGTGTGGACTGTGGGGGCCCATTCACAATTATACTAGAACTTGGGTTTTCTGAAAATAAAAGAATTATTTGATATAAGTATGGAATGTGGAGTTCCATAGTAAAGTAAGTTCTAGTATAATATCCGAATCTGATTGGTGCCGTGTAAACTTTAACCCTGACTTCGGAGGGCGTTAAATCTGAGTTACGTATATGAACTAGTTAATTATACATATTGTTTGGCATTCTGGTTGATCATTCATTCATATACGTGAATATAATATACTTATAACCTGCTTGTAGTGTGACTGAGGGTTTTACTCACTAAGCTTAGGCTTACACCCCTTTAGACTTTTGTTGTAGGATAGCCTATTCGTAGAGGCAGGACGAGGGATGCCACAGGTTAGCTTAGGATTTAGGCAAGAGTGAGCTGTCCTGTATATTGAGAGAGAACAATTTATGTAGACTCTTACTCATGTACTTTTGTTTATCTTATTATTATAGACTTAGACATACTTAAACATTGTGTATTGTAAGCTTTATAACTCAAATTTTATATAAATATGTTTGTGTGATGATATCACGTGAATCTGGATGTTCTTTGAAAACTAGTGGTTGTAGAGCCTTGTATATTGTGTGAAGAGTTCTTGATTGGAAGGGTAACCAATCAAGGGTTCTTCGTACAGTATACGGTGTCTGCTACGACTAGGCCGTCTTCAGTTTGTGACACCATATGTCTCATGATTATTGATTAACTACTACTTTAGATACCTAACATTCACCTATAAATACAGAGAAGAAGCACTATATGAAGTCTCTCATGATCTATAACTATTCACTTGTCTTCTCTTAAATACATTTACTGACTTAGGCAATGAATTGGCTACACCGAACTAGCCTTAGTGCCCTTTAATTCTTTGTGTTTTATAGGAGCAAGATTTCATCCAAAAACTAAGGCTAGTCCAGTGTAGCGACTTCAATGATAATTAAGGTTGAGATGGAGGCTAAAAAATTTCAAAAAGAGCTGGCTACTGAGAAATCAATACTTCATTAGTGGTTAATAATGTCTCAAGCCTTAAAGCTAAGAGCAAGGAGCAATATAAGGAGGTTAAAGACTTGATGGAGAAGCTTTGTAAAAAAAGGGAAGAGTGTTGGGGATTGGGTTGAATGCTCAGCTTAATGAGCGATGAGGAGGATAAGTTGAGGGTGAAAATAAAAGAATTAGAGATCAATAACTTTAGATTGCAAAGTCGTATTGCTAAATTAGAGGAGGTAGCAAAGAAAGGGCCCTTTGTTGAAGAAGTATCAAAGATTATGACTCCAAGTTGGTAGTATGAAAGATTGTTGAGAAAGAAGTCATTTGAGGGGTCTAAGTGGCAAGAGAAAAAATTTTAAAGTTTTACCCTAAATATGATCTTTCGTGCTTGGATTTTGCCAACGTCAATGATAATGTCATTAGTTATGACGAAGAAGCCAGCAAAGATACAAGTGTTGAGGTCCAAATGTAGGGTAATGACAATAGAGTTTGTGTCGATGATCCTAATGATGATGTGGACTACTATCTAAGGAGATCCCCTATGTGTAGAAAGAAAAATCCACCTATTCCAAAAGCCCTAGCACTAAGAAAGAAATATGCTTTACTAAGGTCCCATTTTTTTATTAAGGGAATGCCTTGACACAATCTAAGAACAACTCGGCATCTTAAGATTGTTATTGTGGTTTTTTTTTTTATGAAGTTATATGGACAAGGTTCAACCGAGTGGTCAAACATTTAATATTGTATTAATATTATCTACATTTCCTATCATGTGTAATTTAATAGTTTTAGGATGTTTTATTTCATGTACTTTGTTTCCCAACATGTTTTATTTCACATGCCTATTTTTTCTAACATGTTTTATTTCATATGCCTAATTTTCTTGGTATGTTTTATTTCACAAGTCTAGTTTTCTTGACATGTTTTATTTTGCATGCAATATGTTGGCTGTTTTTTTAAAGACAATATCTGTTAGTTATTTGAGACATGGACTAGTTTCCTTATTTGAGCTGTGAAATTGCTTATAAGAACTAATACATTCTTTATTTGGCTTTTCGACTAAATTATAAAATTCGCTAACTATGATAGGTCTGAACTTATTAAATACTAGTTCGTCTACTATGTAATTTGAAATTAATAACAATCCATTAATCATGAAATGATCAAGGATGATGGGTTATCAACCTTTAGCCTACTTACTCGTATACGCTTAAGAGACCTCCAATCCCTTACTAGAAGAATTCTCTCTTATTAATCTACCAAGGATGAGAAACAGTACATAGAAGAATGGTGGCTAAACTCCTTGAGAGCTTAAGTGGGTATACCTTGCTTTACTCTATCCCTTGTGTCAATGCTGACCACTCACTTGCCGAAACCTATTTGCCAAGTGATGAGGACCAATGATAGGAATCAGGTTACTAGGCTTTTAATCTATAGCTAAGCTAGAGGACAAGAAGGACTAATGCAGTGAATCCTCTTACTCTAATCAACCCTTCCTGAGGTTGAGTTACTTCTTGCTACTGACAAACTCCATATGCCGAACCAAGTGACTGTACAGCTCTCGAAAATCATTTGCTGATTGGATGAAAGCTTTGCTAATAGCTCGGCCTTTCCATTCACTCTTGTTGGGCATGTTTGAATTAGCCCCTAGCTCGGCAACATTTATGTCGAGATATCGAGAGACCCCGTATATGTCCATAGCTACTCCTCTTTAACTAAGCCCACACTTGTCTAGAGCCCTTGTTCGGTACCTTAGCTCGACATAAATCAAGTTGATCATACAAAATTGTCTTTTCTACTAGAAAGTTATCTACCCACAACAAGCTACGTATCCGAATAACTATGTACTAGAATCCTCCATTTGGAATATTCATTTTAGTTGTATTTTCCAGTTGTATCCTTTATTATTCCTTATACATTACTTCTTTTAGGTACTACCCTTTTTGTCTTTTCTATTTTTGGATAAGTTAGTTTGGTTTCTCGAGTATAAATACCCACTGTACATGTAGCCACATCATCATCATTGTCGACATACTAAATATTTCCTTTTGTGAACAACTGCTCTCATTGGCTTGTTTGCTTACTTCATTCTTATCTTAACCCTTAAGTAAGGTTAAGTGGCGAGTAACCTCACCGAACCAACTCATGCATCATATTGAATTGTTCCGTGAGTCCTCGAAAGCTCCATTGGTACATTATATCTGTTGGAGCTATTCATAGGTTTGCTTATTTCTTTCCTTTTTCTATTCTCTCGTGTGTTTTCATTACTCGTTTCAAGCTTTCGGTAAGCTTGGACCCATCTCTGCGACTGTCTTTTTCTGTTCTTAGCTTTGATCCACTTCATCTTCATATCAGAGAGGAGGTTTCATTTGGTTAAGTTGTGTTTAAGGATTTGGAAAGTAGTTCTTGTTATCTTAGTGAATAATAGGTATAAAAAGGATTGTTAAAGTATTTTAAGCAATCGATAGGTTGTAGTACTTTATTTTCGAGGTCCTTTATTTATACCTTAATTAGGCATGTGAAAACAAAGCAATTTTCTATGTTAATTTTGCTACTATATTTGCTAGTTATTAAGCTTTCGGATTGAAGAGAGTGTGTGTTGTGTGATTTAGAGGAATAGTGTTAGCTGTATCACTTAATTGAAGAGCTTGAAATTTGAATCTATTGAAGAAAATGACAAACCTAAGTCTTAATGTTGGTATTGGGGATGACAACAATAGTGTTGTCCACCAAAGTTGACAATCCTAGGGTACCCTTAGAAATACGGATGAGAGACTTGACAAGGTAGTCAACCTCCTTGTTGATTTAACTAAAGCGGTTCATGTATTAGCTTATCGACCTATTGAGGTTATACAAAACATCCCACAAGTTGTTCAATCTATTAGAGGATAGAACCTAGCTTGATAAGTTCGAGGTAGAGGAGTAGGTAGATGGGTGAGAAGAAGGATTGACTTAAAAGAAATGGACGACATTGAGGAAGAAGAGTACGAAGGAAGAAGAAGAGTGAGCTTGAGCACCTCGAGCTGCCGACCATGTAAAGCTTAAGATTATGAGTTTTAGTAGCTTTGCAAGCGTAGATGATTATTTGGATTGGTGGGAAAAAGTTGAGCGAGTTTTTTACTATTACTAGTATGAAGACCAAGAGAAGGAGAGAACTACTACTATCAATTTCACAGGATATGCCACTATGTAGTGAAAGAACTTTTAAGTCATGAGACGATGAGAAGGATACTGAGAGATTAATACTTGCCTAAGATGAAGAGAGTAGTTAGAAATAGATTTGTGTCGAAAACCTATTTACAAGACACTTTTGCTTGGCTTCAAAAGCTGAGGCGGGGAGGTCAAACTATTGATGAGTATGTCCAAGAGTTCCAAATGCATATGATTTGCTGTGAAGTAGAGGAACCATTAGCACAAACGATCTCTATGTTTCTTACTAGGTTAAGGGGTGATATCTAAGACAATGTAGAACTCCAACAATTTACTATAATGAATGAGGCTATACAAATAACCCAATAAGTAGAGAGACAAAGAAGAAATAGAATGCTAACCTGACCTCTACTAAGTCAAACTGGTCATCTAAGTTGACCTGATCAATGAAGTTATCAAGCTCAACTAAGTGATGAGCTAACTAAGAAGGTAGATGTTTGAGTCGAACAGAAGGGCTAACCTAATAGTAAAATGCTAGCCTGAACATATGAGAAATGATAGGGATCTAGAAGGAAGACGAGTTAGATTAAGTGCTTTAAGTGCCAAGGGCTTAGACATATGGCTACTTAGTGTTCGAACTGAAGAACTATGATAATCAAGGGAGATGCATAAGATGTTAAAGTAAATAGCATAGATGACGAACCTGAGGAGAACGAAGTGAAAGAAGAGGCTGATGTAAATTTCAACATGATTGAAGAAGATGTGTTTGCTAAGGACTTGGATCAGTTGATCCTAGTTGTCTAATGTACGATGAGTTGATAAACTTCACATGAGGAGGAGCAGAGAGAGAATTTAATTCATATTACCTACAAAGTGAATCATTAGCTATGTGCACTTATTGTAGATAGTGGGAGTTGTACAAATGCAGCATTTGCCGACCTGATCAAGAAGCTAAAGTTGTCAACTATTATACATCCAAAGCCGTACAAGTTGCACCATTGAATGAGAAGGGAGCACTATACGTTATGCAATAGGTGTTGTTACCAATCTCAATTGGGAATTATTCCAACAAGATCCTTTGTGACATATTACTCATGTGCGCTTCACATGTGCTACTTAGCCAACTATGGCTCTTTGACTAAAGGGTTATGCATGATGGATTTCGAAAAACCTATGTGTTCAACAAGGATGGAAGGAAGATTAAACTGAATCCTGTGCTACTGAGTCAAGTTAGCAAATTGCAAGTTAAACTTGCTTAAGTATCAAAGAATACTTTGATGTTGAGTAGAGCCAAACTCCAAGAGGCTATTAAAGCCGATGTGCTGACCTTCTTATTAGTTCGATAATTATTAGAGTTGAAAGAATGGGTGAACTACTCCTAGAGGTTAAAGAGCTATTGAGTGAATATATTGACCTATTTCTTGAATAGTTGCTAAAAGTTTTGCCACTGCTAATAGGCATTGAGCATTGCATTGACTTAGTACTCAATACTGCTTTGCCGAACAAACCAACTTATTGAATGAATCCCAAATAAGTTGCTAAACTTTAAAGACAAGTCAATGAATTACTGGAAAAGTGTTATGTAAGGGAGAGTCTAAACCTTTGTACTATACCAGCTCTCTTAGTGACGAAAAAGGATGGTACCTAGCGAATGTGTATTGATAGCCAAGCTATAAACAAGATCATGATTAGGTATGGGCATCCCATCCCTAGGTTGGATGACATAATGGATGAGTTGAGTGGAGCTAGGATCTTTAGCAAGATTGATCTGAGGTTCGGCTAACATCAGATTTGGATGAGGTCGAAAGACAAGTGGAAAACTACATTCAAAACTAGGTATAGTCTCTATGAGTGGATCGTAATGCCTTTTAGTGTACTTCGTCAACATCCTACTATAGATTGCCGACATGTTGAGTTATTGTGAACATCTTTGTATTGTATTAGATGTACTCCGTGTTGAGAGGTTATTCGATAATCTAAAGACATGTTGTTTTTGCTAGAAGGAAATGATGGTTCTAGGCTATGTGGTTGGTGGAGGAGGCTTGCAAATGGACAATGATAAGATTTGAGTAATTATCAAGTGGCAAACTCTAATCACTTGTGCTGAGGTGAGAAGTTTCCATAAGCTAACATCTTTTTATAGAAGGGATTTGATACTAATAAATAGTATTATAGGATTGGTTGTTTGTCAATTCCATCCAGTCCAAAAATTTATAAACTATATTGTTCCTAGGATTTTTATCAAGAATTTTAGTATCATGAGCACACCCTATATTGACCTGATAAAGAAGAACATCAAATTTAAGTAGGGAGAAAAAGAGGGAAGAAGTTTTACCGAAGTGAAGAAAAGATTGACTTCCACACTAGTACTAACTTTACTTGACTTTGAGAAGATATTTGAGTTAGAATGCAACATATTAGGCATTGGTATAGGCATTGTCCTGATGCAAGAAAGCTAACCAATTGCCTACCATAGCGAGAATGTAATACTCAAGGATTTTGAGCTACTGTAGTAAGCTTAGGATTCGAGCCCCTAAATTTAGGGTGTTAGGATATGTTAATTGTTTTATTTCAAACTTTACACTAAAGTTAGAAAAGATAGACGAAGCAATTTAAGTAAAGTCAATTTCTCAAAATAAGGTATATAAAAATTTTAAATTAAGAAAAATGTTAATTTATTGATAAAGTTGATAATCGTGAAATTTGAGCTTTTAATAGTTCGGGTTTAACCCATACTTGATTTTAAGACTGTGTAATATTTTCATAGGTGTGATAAGTAAGGAAGGACCATGTCGTGAAGCTTAAGATTTCATGCTATTACTAAGTCTAAGTAAGTGGATCTAACCTATTCTTGGAGTAGATATATTGTTACCCATAACACTACATGCTGTTTAATGCTATGTTTATTGAATATGGATATATCTTAGTTAAATTGTTATGATACTATGTTAGGTGATGATGATTTATGCTTACCAATGATTTTAGTAACTAAGAAAGTTGAGTGATTGCTAACTCAATCTGCTAAGTGTTGACCTAAGTANAGTAACTAAGAAAGTTGAGTGATTGCTAACTCAATCTGCTAAGTGTTCACCTAAGTAAACCCTAAGTGAGATACTAGAATTTCGTTAGGGAGAGTTTGAAAACTAGAATCAAATCACTAGGTTGAATAAAATTGAAAGATTGGTTGTGCTAAATGATATACTAGAGTTGTCATTGCATATCATGGCATGCCATGGTATAAAAAGGACTTACAGGTCAGAATATTCAAAATGAGGCTTCTAAGTGATAATGGAAAGAGTATGGCTTTATGAACTTAGTTTTTGGATGCAAATTATAAACCTCGCAAATCAAGCCTTCTGAGTATAGAATCAAACTCATATATTGTAGATGATTTCTTGAAGTCAACAAAGCCAGTAAATTTAAAACCAATTAAAATTTCAATTCGAAACCTATAGTGAATATAAAAAACCTTAAATTATTAATTAAACCTCCAATCGCATATGAAAACCTTAAATTCTATTTGTGCATACATATGAGAAATCAAACTCGAACCTAATCAAAACCCTAAAACTAAAACTTTAAGCTTATATATACACCAAATTGTTACGAAGGTGACAAAACTCTAATCGAGTATAAATATTTAATGATATGCTAAATCGCATAGAATTACTAACCAACGATTAAAGATAACTCTTAAATGCATAAGAATATGCATGTACTAAATTCATTTATAAGGAACTATAATATTGTTTTATAAGTAATATTAACTTTATAATTATATAAATAAGCTAGTGATATGTAAATTTAAGTGTTTAGTTGGTATTTAAACCTTATAAAGTGATTGTTAATATTATAAATCATGTTTTTCATGATAGATATCTTAATTATGGTACTAGATATTATCTGTATTATTATAAATGATGTTCAATTAATTGTTTTACTATTTATTTCATATATTTCCTTATTTTTCCTCTTTCCTTAATTTTTCTTCTAATTACGTTCATTTCTAAAAATATATAGAATAATTACATGTAAATGGCAAGAGTTGACCAAGTCAAAGTGTTGACTAAGGTCAACACATGTCCTTTTTACTTAGAATCATCTTTCATTTTCTATGGATTTCTTCTCTTTCTTTTGATTTTTTTTTTCCATTTTCTTTTACCCCTTTGCCATCCACTTATCCCCTTCTAGAAGCCCCTTCCTTTTTCTTTTCTTACACATTTAAGACACAACAAAATACACTTTTGTCTCCCCTATCCAAAACCGTGACCCCTCTTCTCTTTCCCTTTCTTCTAATTTTCTATTTTTACTTTCATATCATCAACAACTCACTTACCAATTACTATATTATATACTTGCACTCCTCCATATTTGCAAAAAGAAAGAGGTATGTTTTCATTTCATCTTCTACTTCAATAAGTAATTAGTTTGTTTACCTTATGTTAATATTAAAATTCTTGTGCTAGAGCTTAGTTATGATTGGTGCTAATGTATCTCTAACCTTTATCTTAAAGGGCATTAAAATTCAATGTTATATGCTACATCGGTTAACTACATATATTATTTGGCATACTGCATGTACATGCACTCATATAGTTGTAATAGTTTGTTTGATAACTTGCTTGCTAGTATAGTATGAGGGATAACTCACTAAGCTCTTATAGCTTACTCTCCAATAGTTTTCTTTTATAGGTTAATAGATAATCGAACATGGGTTAATAATTGAGCGTTTAGTGCATATATTGAGATGTTTTAAAGGTTAGAATTACAAAGAGATTATTTAGTTCATGTGAAACTTTAAATGTAATTACCACTTATATATTTAGATTTAATAACTTCAATAAATTTGAATTTTAAGTTTATACTACTTGATCTTATCATTTTGTAGGAGATATTGATTCTTTGTGGTTTTAAGAAACTGTAGAATATTGGATACCCATGGTTATTTAGATTTTATAATATGTTAATTAATTAACAATTCAAAAACCTTAGTGATAAATTATTTAGAGTCTTGCAACCTTTAACTTGTAAGGTAATTTTCGTATCATGGGTTCATACATGATATGAAAAATTTAAGCAATCCTACTACGCCTCTTATAGAGTCCTAATACATATAGATTGCATTGCTCGACCATTATGACTATTTTGATAGTCAGATTTGGTAGATTACAGTGTATGGTCTAATTTGGCATTATTGCCTCTTTGATTTGATGAACTATAGAATGTAGTCTAATTTTGTAAAACAATGTTAGGGGTCGTACTCCCAAGGAGCTCCTTATTGTCCTTTTTGATAATGGTAAACTATAGTGTGTAGTCCAATTTGGTAGGAGTCCTACTCTGAGGCAACTCTTTATTGCCTATAGGTCCTTAGACATTATATCCAAATGCCCGGCTATATTGACTAATCGGAAGAAGAATGGAAGGGCATAAGATATCGGCATTGATGCATGGAAGTGCATGAGCATAGCATGCTGCATTGCTAGCAATAAATGCCTAGTTGGGTGAATGCATATGTGAAGTTGAACCTACTAGTTATGGTTGAAATGTTTCATTTGTGATATGCAATATTGTCCATCATATTATCTATATTATATTATTTGTTATCCACTCTCACTCAGCTTCAGTAGCTGAGGAGATAAAATGTTTTATCTTCAAGTTGACACCATCATGAAGGGCCTAATACTAGGGGTGAATGTATACTGAAAGCGTGAATCGGAGTTAGCGACTTTTGTATGGAACCTATAGTAAGTTGGGAATCTAACTATTATGAAGATGATGAAAGAAAAAACAAATCTAGTTCTTGTTTTGATATAAATATTATGTTGTACAAATAAGTTGTAACTGAATATCCAGTTGAACTCTAATGTAGCAACCCCTTTATCATGTAAACAAAGTTGTCTTTTGATGAATGAGCAAGTTGAGTTAAGCTTTCAACAAGTATTTCTATGTAATGGTTCATTTCATGCTAAGCCAAGATATGATAGAGAAGCTTAGAGGACCTCAACTGAACTACTCCATATAAGAAAAAGAACTCTTAGCTCTTATCCAAATGCTCTAAGTGTGGCAGCATTATCTATTACTGAAAGTGTTTATCATTTACATTAATCATGAGTCTTTAAGGTACCTTTGAAGTCAGACTAAACTGTCAAAGTAGCAAGTGAGGTAGATGAAATTCCTTGAGGGATTCAATTTTGTGATTAAGTATAAATAAGGAAAGAGCAACATAGTTACGAATGTTCTTTCAAAGAGACATGCACTCTTAACCAAATTACAGACCAGGTTGTTTGGGTTTAGAAGTATCAAAGAGTAGTATTCCTAAGACTTACATTTCAGACTTATACTTAGGCAATGTGTTGATGGAAGAGCAATGGATGATTATCATTTAAAGGATGGTTACTTGTTCCATAGTAGAAAGTGTTGTGTGTCGACTTATTCCATAAGGGAATTGCTCATCAGGAAAGCCCATAGTGGAGGACTCTTTGGACATTTTGTGGAAAGAAGGACATATGAGCTGTTGAATGAATGATTCTTTTGGTCGAGGATGAGGCAAGACGTACACTAAAATGTTGAAGGCTATGCTATATGTAAGAAGGCTAAGTGCCGAGCCAAATAAGGGAGAGTAATGCCTTTACCTATCTTAACAAGACCCTAGACTGAATTGAGCATGGAATTTGTTCTCAAATTACCAAGAATTGCCTGAGGCAAAGATTCCATAATGGTTGTCGTGGGTAGATTTAGTAAGATGGCACACTTTGTGCCCTACTCTAAGATTAATGATGCTTCGACTTTTACTTTTCTCTTTTTGTAGGAAATTGTTTGGTTACATGGCATGCCAAGAAGTGTAGTCTTAGATAAAGATCCAAAGTTCTTAAGCCATTTTTGAAGAACTTTGTAGCATTAGATGGAGACTAAACTACTATACAACACTTCCTATCACCTTCAAACTGATGGCCAAATAGAGGTGGTCAATCGTACTATGGGATCATAGCTCCAAGCTAGAGTTGGTTAGAACTTAGCTGATTGAGACATCTGTTTACCTATAGTAGAATTCACTTACAATTGTATAGTACATGACACCACCAAACAGACCCCTTTCGAAGTTATCTATGGCTTAAATCTCTAGTTGCCCCTTGATCATACCCCTGTACTCATCTCTGAGCGAGAAGACCTTAAAGCGACAGCTCGAGCACCATCTTTACAGTAAATTTACGACAAAGTTACTCGACAAATCCACTAAGCTGCTAGGAAAATGTGAGAAAAGACCAAAAAACAAATGTCAAAGCAGTTTCAGCTTATTGATCTAGTGTGATTACACTTGAGTAAAGAGAGATTCTCAAACAAGAGAAAAAATAATCTATTCACCTAAGCTAAAGGTCCTTTCAAAGTACTCCAAAAGATCAACGACAACACCTATAGATTGGAGCTGCCAAAAGATTATGGGGACTCAAACACTTTTAATATTGTTGACCTTAACCCCTTTTACCCTGAACAAGAATTAGACAAAGACCATCTGGATTTGATCCCAAATTAAAATTAATATAGAGGGAATGATAGGAATTAGGCTGCTGGGCCTTTAACCCGTAACCGAGCTAGAGGACTAGAAAGACTAATACAGTGAATCCTCTTACTCTAACCAACCCTTACTGAAGCTAAGCTGCTCCTTGCTATTGACCAACTCCATACGTTGAGCTAAGTGAGTATACACCTTTCAAAAATCATTTGCCAACTAGGTGAAAGCTTTGCTAATAGCCTAGCCTTTCCATTTACTCTTGCTCGACATGTTTGAACCAGCCCCTAACTCGGCAACATTTGTGCCGAGATGATGAGAGACCTCGAACATGTCCATTGCTACTCGACTTTGGCCGAGACTACACTTATTTGAAGCCCTTGCTTTGTAACGCTGCTCAGTACCTTAGCTTAATAGAAATAAAGCTGATCATATAGAGTTGTCTTTTTTACCAAAAAGTCATCTACCTACAACAAAGACATGTATCTAAGTAATAATGTACTAGAATCCTCCGTATAGAATATTCATTTTAGTTGTATTTTCCCATTGTACCCTTTATTATTCCTTATACATTATTTCTTTTAAGCACTACCCTTTTTTTCTTTCAAATTTTTAGATAAGTTACCGTAGTTTCTCGAGAATAAATACGTACTATACATGTAGCTACATCATCATCATCATCATCGACATACTGAATATTTCCTTTTGTGAACAATTGCTATCGTTGGCTTGTTTACTTCCTTCACTCTTATCCTAACCCTTAAGTAAGGCTAGGTAGTGAGTAATCTTACTAGACCAACTAGTACATCATATTAAGCTATTCCATGAGTCCTTGAAAGTTCTACTAGTGCATCATATCCTTTAGAGTTGTTCATGGGTTTGCTTATTTTTTCTCCTTTTTTCTGTTCTCTCATGTGTTTTCATTACTCATTTCTAGCTTTCAGCAAGCTTCGATCCACCCCTACGACCATCCTTGTTCATTCTTAGCTTCAGTCTACATCAACCAAGGCCCTACACATCAAGTCCTGCTCCAATTACTCAAACCTTTAGATGCCAAGTGCCATTGGTTGAGTGTTGAGACCTAGTCCTTTGCTAGACAAAGTACTTCTCTTTGGACCAACTACTAATACTTATGGCCTTCACTATTCATCTCAACAACCTTTTATGCTGCTATGTCATGACTTAGATTAGCAACTATACTAAAGATTCCCTAGTATAGACCTATTAATGAGTTGGCACCTGTCCATTTTTATAACATTGTACTATTTTTCCCTTTTTGTTATTTATCCTATTTACTCTTTCTCGTATATACTAGGAATCTCTTTGCACGTATGCCCTTTTTAGTAATTCTCCTTATTTGTAATGTTACCTTAGGGACTTACTGTAAATAGTCTCTTCTCTTTGTAGCTGAAAGATTTTAAATTTCTTTCAGACATTGAAAATATTTGTTCTTACAAGATACTCTTCTCTAAGTCCTTTTTCCATACACTCTTATCTAGTTTTGCTAGATTAAGATTAGTGGTACGTGGACCTTAACATTAGTTTATACATTACATCAAGTGAAGTGTCAAGTCGGGTTGTGGTGGTTGGTAAGTAACTACCTCCAAGTGGCTTTATGTAAGCTGCTACATTCAGTTTGCTAACCTATCCCTTTTATTTTCTTCGATATCTCGAAGGACCCATTTGATTCCTATTTCCTACGATATGTCCTAATGATTAATGAGCTCCTAAGCACATCAAGGAAGGAAAACAAGTTAGCATTGGAACTTAGAATAAGTGTTCACATTTGAAACAACAACTAGGCTATTGCCTTATAAAACAAGTAGAAATACTTCCTAACATGAAAGGGATTTATTAAAATAAAGCTTCAAGTTCTTGGCATTCCTTGCATGAGGGATGATTGTTCCATCCAACCTCACTAGTTGATAAGCCTCCTCACTAATGACTTCTTGGACCCTAATAGGATCCTCATAATTTGAACTAAGTTTCCCTTATTTACCTCGCACACTAGTTAGCTCAAATTTCTTGCAAACCAAATCTCTAAGCCAAAAAACCTTTTGTTTCACCTTCTTATTATAATACCTGGTTACCCTATGCTAGTATGTTGCAACTCTCATTTTTGCGACATCTCTTATCACTTGGATAATATCCAGATTAGCTGTCAAACCAACCTAGTTGGTCATCATATTGAAATTTTGCATGCGTAGATTAGGTAGGTTTAATTTAATTTGCAATATTAATTCCGTACCATACACCAATCTTAAGGCATTTCCCCTATTGTGGTCCTATGTGTAGTCCAATATCCTAGTAAAAACATTTGATAATTTGTTAGCCCATTTTCCTTTGGCTTGATTAACTTTCCTCTTCAAGCTGTGTAAGATGATCCTTTTTAACAACTTTCACTTGCCCATTAGTCTAAGGATGTACTATAAACATGTAATTCAGATTGAAGCCGTGTTTATCACAAAATGTTCAAAATTTGTCATTATCAAATTGTGGTCCATTAACCATGATTATCATAAATGGGACCTCGAATCTTGATATAATAAAGTTGAAAACAAAAACCTCAACCTTTTGTTTAATGATCCTTGCTAATGCCTCAGCTTTAGCCTACTTAGTAAAATAATCCACTGTAACAATGATGAATTATCACTACGCTATAGACTTTGGAAATGGTCTGAGTATCTCTAATTAGGCAAAGGATTAAGGATTAATTAGGCAGCATAGTTCAATAGAAGGCACATGACTTGGTGCCTCATGCTTATGGCATTGTAGACACTACTAAACTAATGTTCTAGCATCATCTTTCATTATCAGCTAACAATAGCCGAGTTGTAGGGTATGGATATAAAACATTTGTCCTTTCACATGGTTGCTACATACACTACCATGTAGCTTGGATAATACTCGTTATGCATCTTTTGGAGAAAGGCATAGAAGATAAGTTTGGGAAATATTGCAGTTGTACAACTATTCATCTATCCATATGTAATTTGTAGCTTGGTAAATCAACCTTTGAGCCTCTTTCCTGTTGCTAGGAAGGATACCATCCTTTAAATAATCTACAATTGGATCCATCTAAGACCTCTCTTAGGGGTAGGGAGCTAATTCAAAACTTTTGATGATCTATTAGTAAACTCTTAAGTAGGGGGAAACTCTACAAAGAGTTTGTCATTCAAATCGGGGAGTGTCATGCTAGGCAAATTTGACAGCTTGTTAGTTGTGATGTTTCTACTCCTTGGTATCTTTTGAATTGAAAAGGACTAAAATTTCGTCCGTGAGTGTTTGTACTATCAATAAGTATTGGCTCATTTCTTCCTCTTTAGCTTCATAACTCCCTTTGACTTTATTCACAATAAGTTGTGAATCAGAGAAAACTTTGACTTTCTCGGAACCAATTTCCTTTGCCAATTGAGTTAACTATTAAGGCTTCATATTCCACTTCATTGTTGCTAGCTGGAAATCCAAACTTTAAGGCATAGTTAGCCTTGACATTACAGGGTTGCTATAAGATAAGACCTGCACCACTTTCTTCTCTAGTCAAAGAATCATTGACATAAAGATTCCATATCGGCTTCTTGGCAATTTTTATGCTATCTCCTTCACCCATGGACTTAGCTAGAAAATCTGCCAACACTTAAGCTTTTAATGTTTTTCTGGGTTTGTATGGTATGTCATAAGCACTTAGCTCTAAGGCATACTTCATCATCCTTCCTAAGGAATTTGGTAGGTGCAATGCTTACCGTAAAGGTTGATTAGTAAGGACTACAATTTCATGAGCCTCAAAATATGGTTTCAACTTCCTTAACAAGAGAACCACTACTAACACAAATTTCTCAATTTTGGTATATCAATGTTCTGGTCTTTGCAGGATATGACTCACGTAATAAATTGATCGATTCTCCTTTCCTTAGATTTAGACCAACACAGAGGAAAGTGCCCGATAATTGATTGAGAAGCATAAATATAAATTCTCTCTTAGAATAGGTGTCGAGAGTATTGGTGGTGTCATGAGAAATTCTTTAAGTTTGTTGAATGCTCTTTTGCACTCATCCATCCACTTGAAATCTTTAGATTCTTTAAAATTTTAAAGAGTTTTGTACACCTATTTATACTTCTCAACACAAACCTATTAAGGGCGCTTATTTACCTAGTTAGCTCTTGAACCTCCTTGACAGTACAAGGAGACTTCATGTTTTTTATTGCATCAATCTTTCTTGAATTTTTTTCAATACTACACCGAGTGACAATGTACCCTAAAAACTTGCTAGAAGTAGCACCAAAAATGAACTTTTGTAGATTTGATTTCATATTGTATCTCCTTAAAGTACTAAATGTCTCCTCAAGATTAGTGAGATGCCGATCCTTTGTCATGCTTTTCACAATCATATCGTTGACATATGCTTTAAAGTTTTGATGGATTAATGGTTTGAACATCATGGTGATAAGTCACTGATAAGTTTTACTAGCAATTTTTAGCTTGAAGGGCATCATCGTATAATAGTATGTTCTAAAGTTAGTGATGAATGACATTGAACCTTGTCTTCCTCATCCATTTTAATTTGATTGAGTTGAAAAACATGTCTATGAAAGAGAGTAAAGCATGCTCAACAATTGAGTCAACCATTTGATCTATTATTGGCAAGGGATAGCAATCTTGAGGGTAGACCTTATCTAGATCCATCAATCTATGCACATACACTACTTGCCATTAGATATTAACTAATACACAGTTGGCCAAGCAAGTCGGATAAGGCTTTTCTTAAATGAATCCTACCTTTAAGAGTTTCGAGACTTCTTCTTCTATGGCTGCTTACCTCTCAAGTTTGAAATGTCTTTTCCTCTATTGAATCACCTTAGCACTTGGATCGATTTGAAACTTATGTACTAAGAATTAAGCAAAAAAAATGAAAAGATCCTTGATGTCCTCCGTAGTAATGTCTACCCAAGTCAAAACAAAGAACATAACGATCGCAATGCCGAGAACCATGACGATTCGAACTATTTTCTCGAATTACCAAGAAAGCAAGCCGAAGTTACAATAGGACCTTCGGCCTCTACGCTTAAGAAAAATGACAAAGGGAAGCAACTACAGTAGGTGCACCATGCCGGACCCTCGCATGTTAGCACCCTTGTTATGATGAGTAAACGATTTCAAATTAAGAAGAGTCCTTTAATCTTCGAGATAGTGGATGAGGTTATACCATTGCACATTAAGTTGCCATAATTTGAAACCTACAATGGGACGAGAGATCCTGAAGATTACCTTACGTATTGCTGCACCTTGGTTAAGTTGCATAGCTTGAGCGATGCCATGGTCGGCCAAGGTCTTCCCTCAACATTGAGGAATGCAGTAAGTACAAGGTTCAAGCACTCGAAGACAAACACAATTTTATGTTTTGAGGATTTGGCAAAAATGTTTCTCTAACACTTCCTTATAAGTAAGCTTCCTATTAAGAATTCTTCTATCCTCACCATGATAAAATAGAGATCAAATAAATCCATCAGAGATTATCTGGCCAGTTTTATGGTTGAGATGGTCCAAATTCTAGAGTTAGATATGAGTATTGCTCTCAATGCAGTTATTAATGGTGTTAAGCCCCATGGAAGCTTTTTTAAGTCTCTTGTCAAAAATAAGTTGAGAACTTTTGCCAAATTCAAAGTCAAAGCCATGTCTTACTCCGACAAGAAGATAATGTTAAGGCTCACCGAGAAGCTGATCAAAATAGAAGAGACAAGACAGGTGAAAAAAAGAGAAGTGCAAAAGATTGACTCAGAATGGATGATGATCAATGTCTTAATGTCGAGAAAAAGAGGCCACGTATCTTGACATATTCAGTCTACACATCACTCAATTGTCCAATTGCAGACATATTGATGGAGGTTCATGGGTAGAGAGATGTATTGCAGTGGCTAGAAAGGATGAGAGGAAATCCTTCAAGGAAAAATTCCAACAAATATTGTGATTTCCATCATAATAGAGGCCATAATATTGACGAGTGCATCCCACTTAAGAACGTGATTAAGAATGCAATTTGGAGAGGGTACTTAAGCAAGGTTCTTGTGTATGATGTTGAGAATATTCCATGACCATCTCAAAGGAGATGAGAAGAGTAGTAGAATGCCACTCAACCAACTCATACGAAGAAAGATATGAAAGATGGAAGTGCTAGTAAAGCACCAAATGGTATAATTAACACTATTGTTGGTAGACCATCCACCATAGGTTAGTTAAGCTCTTCGAACTCAACTAACACCGTTCATTATCTTTGTAATGTCTAGGGAAAGAAGGTCAAAATCGACAATACAATTTCCTTTACAAAAGAAGATTTTGAAGGCATTTAAAGGCCTTTGTAGACACCTAATTATTGCCCTTCTATAGTCTTAGTTTTTATTTTTACAAAAAGGGTCCTAATTCAAAAATAATAAACAAAAAATTAATAAAAGATAAAAATGATAAAAATTAACAAATAATGAAAATACCAAAAAAAAAACAAGAAAAGGAAAAATTATAAAGATTTCCTAGATTTTTAGGAAGTAATTTATATTAGGAATAATTAGTTTAATGTTAGTGTTAATTTTAGTTTAGTTAAAAATTTTAGTTTAGGGATTCAGATAGTTTAAATATAATTTAATGGTAATGAATGTTAAGAAATAGGTCAACGGCTTAATGGATAAGCAGCGGAGTACTTGAGTGGATTTAATTAGAGGTCACGGGTTCGAGTCTCAACAGACACCTATGTCTTTATTTTTCTATCTTTGCAAAAGCGAGATTTAAAATCGAATTCATATCTAATTAAATCATATGAGTTTAGCTAAATCAGATTTGAATAAAAGTTGAATCTAGTTTAATTAGATACATTAGATATAATAGGATTCGATTTGGGCTTTATGAAAGAAAAACAACAACAAGAATCGGCATCATCCACAATCCCTACCCTCCAACTAACAGTAGCCGCAGTCGTCGCCTGGTCCTGACTTGAACTCCACGTAGCATACGAATAGCACCTACAGTCCTCGCTTGGTCCTAACATCACTCTATGCCCAGCAAACAGCAGCAATCCACGAACTGATCACTCCATGACCAGCAGACAGCAGCAATCCATGAACTGATCACTCCCCGCAGTAGCAGCAGCAGCAATCCATGAACTGATCACTCCCCGCAGCAACTACAACTATCGGCACGCTCCAACTTGTACAGCAGCTAACATGACCCCAGTCTACAATCAACACGCCCTTGACCGAACACGCCCCTGACTGAACTGCAATCCACGAACGCTGCTGAACATTGGTTAGATGAATCCAGCCGTAGCCGTACAACCAATGTAGAAGTTAAGTCCAATTACTGTCCGTGACCGAGCCCCTTAATCGCTTGATCGAATTCTCAGCAAACCAATCCACCCATAGCCGAATCATCTATCCACGACTTACAGTACATTCATCCACACACTGCACATCAGACTCGAACACACCACCGTCCAATTTCACTGCAGATTATACGAACAGCCTACTTGCACTGCCGACCACGACTAACTCGTCATTATCAATTGCCGACGAACTTTGCATGCAAATTGTCGATCACCATTGCACAGTGGACACAACGGCAAAACGACAAGAAAGGTTCGGTTCCTTTTATTTAGTTATTTGTTTAGTTATTATTATATTATTGTTTTGTTTGTTAGCCAATTAAGTTTATGACATATCTTATACATATATATTAGTTTAGTTGTTAGTTTTTTTTAAGACTTTTCACATAGAAAACTTTTTTTTTTTTAAAAATAATAATAAATTTTTTTAGATAAATAAATAGGACTTTTAGAGAGTTTTTATAAAATAAAATAAAAGACTTAGTGAATTAGGACCCTTTTGGAGTATTGAAAAAAACTAAATTGATAATAACGTAAACTCGGTTGGTTTTTTTTCAAAATTAAAATAAATTAACACACTAAAGTTTTCGGAAAGAACTACAATCGTCTGATCTCAGCTAGCGGGTACGTAAGCACCTTCGGGGCGACGATAAAATATGTAGAAACTTAAGTTTTTTATTTTATTTATTTGTTTATTTATTTTAAATATTATAATTAAAAAATAATCCTAATTTCGGCAAATAAATAGTGGTACTCGTTAGGGTTTAATAGGTTAGCCCTTGAATTCGGAACCCTCTGATTCTTTATTAAAATTGAAATCAAAGGCCGGTAGCTAAATCGTGATCAATCCACCCAATTGATTATGATTTTTTTTTTCTTTTCCCGACTTCGGTTGGGTGGCGACTTTAAAAATAATTTTCAATAAAAAACCGAAATTTCTCAATTTCTTTAGTCGAAGATTAATATTAAATGGGTTAGGGTTTAGTATTAATCAGGAAATGAGAAATCAATTTTTAAATAAGAAACCAAAAAATCAGACTCGACAGTTTGGCGACTCCACTGGGGATCGCTAGAGGGCTAGCCACTAGAAGTTGCCGAAAATAGGATTATTTTTCAAAAAAAAAATTGAAATAATAAAAAATTGAAAAAAAAAGAACTTAGGTATGTTGTTTGATGTATTTGTTTATTTTATTTATTTGTTTTTTTTTTACTAACATTTTTTGTTGTGGCAGTTTATTTAAGAGGGAATTTTGGGGGGTTTTACTTTTATCTTTTATTTAGTTATTTTTATTTTATTTTCCTTTCTGCATCATAAATGCATGTTAGACATGGTCAGAACCAAGCCGTTTTAAGACCTTAGGAGGGGGGTCATTGTATAAGCTTCGGATGTTGTAGGGAAACCACCTTCCGGGGTCGATCAGGCTACCCCACTCAAGTTCAAATGCGACCACAGAATCGTTGCTTTGAAAAAACGTAGTGGTTGCAGAACTTGAGGACCTTTAGAACCCACCCTTCATATTACATGAAAACTTGTTCAAAAATCACAAGAACCTATAATGTGGCAAACCTACATTGATAAAAGCAGTTGTGAAGTTGTGATTGTAATTGTAATATTCCCTTATAAATAATTTGTAATATTATTTTTATGAAAAGTTTAGAATATATTGTAATTGTAATTTTAATTTTGATTAGTCATGGCTGGATCGAGTTAAGGGCCTTTTGAAGACATTCATATCCACTTACTACATTGGCCACAGAAGATGCTTCAGACATGGTTTCGACTCTTTAGCCCAGATAAACAGGAGTTTATTGAGAATAAAATTGGGCCCATCTTCTCTCTACAGAAGATCCCTGTGAACATCACTTTAGTGCGGGCCTTAGTCCACCTTTGGGAGCCTAAATCCACCAGTTTCTGTATGGGCCTACATCAGCTAAGCCCAACTGTAGAAGAATACTCCCAATTGTTGTGGGCTCCTGCAATCACGGATGATATTTATGTCCCAAACTTAGAAGCTGCAGCACCAAAGATCTTCAGCAAGTTGCTGGGAATCAGAAAAACTAAAATAAACCAGGTTCTAAATCAAAGAAAGACCATTCAATTAGAGGATGTCATGGACTGGTTTTCTACTGAAGTGAAACATAGAGAAAAATGTGAGGTTCTTTATGCAAATTTAGAAACGTGGCACCAGTACTGGGTCAAAGCTTTTATACTGGTAGTCTTCAATACCATCCTGTTCCCTGATGAAAGACATCGAGTCCATTTCAAAATTGCAGAACTTGTAACCCAATTCCTTGAAGGGAAATCATATATCTCGGCCCTTCTGGCCGAGCAGATCTGGTCACTAAACCATCTCAAGAAAAAGAAACGAGGAGATCTGAAAACTAACATGGTCCTACTGGTGGTCTGGTTCGTTAACCACATGAGAAGTTACTAACTTGATTTTAATCGGGCCGAGTTTACTCAGCGATATGATCTCATTAAATCTTTTGGAGAAATAATCGAGCTGCCAAAAAATATAGCTAGCCGCTACTGGGTCCAATACTTTTAGAATATGAAAGCGGAAGGATTGTTGTTGACACCCAGGTGGTTTGCAAGCAAGGAAATGATAAGAGGATGTGGACACTTCAAAGCGGTTCCTCTGATCGGCTTCAACCTCTGCACCGCATACATTCTAGCCAATGGACTCATTGACGACATGATCCCTAGACCATCATTAGAAGCTGCCTCATTGGACTTCCTTAACCTTAGTATAACGATGGTTGATAAAATAACCAAGCTTCAAAGCATCTAAGCTCTTTGGTGCACGAGAAGGACCACCCCTACCACTAGAGGGATAACAGCCAGGAGTCAAACAACTAAAGGATTTCTTTATCACCAGCTAAAAGGGCTGAAAGATATGGAAGACAACGAAGAAAAGAGGGAAGTTCAAGTTGAACCAGAGAGGACGAGTAAAAGAGAGCAAGAGTTGGAGAGCCGTTGCAAGGAGTACCATCAGAAGATAAAGGCATTGGAAGCACAATTGAAGAAGACCAAGGGCAAGGAAGAGTAAGCTCCCATGATTCGAAAGAAGAGGAGGACGCAAGATAAGCTTACTAGTCATTAGGAGATTAAATATTAGATTTTAGTTTTTTTATGTTTTCATTATAATTCATTTTTATGAACAGAATAAGAGGTGTAAAGCTTCACAATTACGAAAATTAATAAGAGTTAGTTAGGTTTTGCCACATTAAAGGTTCCCCCCCTCTTCTTGATTTTTCATTGCACTCGTGTGACATGCATTTTGTGTTTGTACAATTAACAACCCTTTTTTTAGCAAAATATAATATATATTAACCCTTTGTTGAGTTGTTTAATAACAATCAGGTAAAATTTCAAGATAGCTCCCAAACGACAAGTCTTTCAAAGAAGTCTGATTAGAACCCGTTCCTAGACCAGGATGGCCACCACTCAAGGAAATGATGGAGACCCTAAGATCAATGATCCCTCTGAGCTGAGGTTTCGTTCCATAGAAAGGGCTATGGAGAAGATGGCAGAACAAATGAGCTTTCTAGCAGACAGCATTTCTTTGCTATGAACTACAGCGTCGACTAATGAAGAAGGTTCCAAAACCCGTTATGGGAAGAATTTACAACCTCTTGAAGTAGAACACGAATATCAAAAAGACCTATTCCAATTAGAAGGAGTTTACCCAAAAGATAGCCCGACTTTCAAACCTGACACGTATGCGGCCTTGAGACCTGTCGACCATGGGCCAAGTACGAACAGCTTGAAAGAACTGGAAAAGAAATTGACACAACAGATCACTAAGAAGATGAAGGCATTTGTAGGGTGTGATGGATTTGAATAGACTAGGATCAAGAATTTTTCGCATATGACATGGGATCATACCCTGAGAAGTTTAAGGTGCTGGAATTCGAAAAGTATAACGGGATGGGTTGCCCCAAGCTTCACACTAGGTTGTATGTCAGGAAGATGGGAAAATACGTTCAGTACAACCCACTCATGGTACAGACATTTCAGGATAGCCTGACCGGATCGGCCCTGACTTGGTATGCCCAGCTTAATTTGAATTAGATAAATACATGGGAGAAACTTGCTCGAGCATTTTATGAACAATATAAATTCAATGTGGAAGTGGCCCCGACTATGATGGACTTGGTCACCCTATGGAAGAAGAATAATGAATTGTTCAAAGAATACGCTCAAAGATGGAGGTCCTTAGCTGCAAGAATCTCTACTCCAACGACCGAGAAAGAGCTCACATTGGCTTTCATTAACACCTTGGAGAGGCCCTATTTCTCCTATCTCATTGGACAGGCCTCATCTAGTTTTGCTGAGGTAGTAGCGGTCGGGTGCAGGATTGAAAGTGTTGTCTCTTCTGGTAAACTGCAGGACATAGTAAATAGAAGACCACCTGTGTCATCATCTGGCCCTAGACCAGCCGCCAGCAAGCCCAAGGAATCTACAGTTGGTATGGTAAATTCAAATGCCAAACCAAATGCTCAAGTCGCTTTTAGGGCAAATATGCATCTCGCTCAACAACAGTATAGAGATCAGTTTCAAACTAATAGGCCTTATAGGTAATTTACCAAGATACTGATTCCTTTGAGTCAAGTCTTCGAGAAGTTGCGAAGGGATAATTTGATACAGTATGAACTTCCTAGCAATAGATATCGACTGAGATTCTTCGACTCCACAGTAAAGTGCGAATACTACTGTGGACAGGTGGGGCATTTGACTGATGCATGCTGGAGATTGAGGAATAAGATTCAGGACTTGATAGATGAAGGGACAGTGTAGTTGGATTTTGTGGAAGCCCCAGTTCCTAATGTTAACAACAATCCCTTACCCAACCATGGGTCGATGATTGGTATGATTTTTGATGACTGTGCTGTTAATGTCATCGATTCAGATAAGAAGCCTAAGGTTTTTGAGTTCTATACTGACAATTGGACTCCAGAAGTGAAGAGGTACACAGTTCACGTACCGTTGCCACCAGAAAATTACAAGGCTACTCCATTTAACTATCACCTGGTAAATCAGGAGAAACCTGGTTCTTTGGTAGGGGGCATTACCTGATCGGGAAATATTTATCATCCAAGAGAGGAGCAGGGGAGGAAAGTCATGTTGGAGAATCAAACGATAGGATGGTGGCCGAACGCATTGAGGGACTATCGGCTTTTACCAAAATGCTCAAGTTAAGTGAGTATAAAATCATGGATCAACTCAGTAAGACTCCTGCACAAATATCGCTGATAGGTCTGCTAATTGCATCTGAACCACACAGGGAGGCTTTGTTTCGCACTTTAAATGAGGTGAAGGTCCCTCGAGAGATTCCAACTGAGAAGATGGGACTGGTTACTAATTTGATCCTCGCAATAGATCAAATTTCATTTTCGGCTGAAGAATTGGGCGAGGAAGGGAACAAACATACAAAGCCACTCTTTATCATGGTAAGGAGTGATGACATAATTGTCACTAAGGTGCTCATTGACAATGGATCGTCGCTAAACGTCTGCCCCCTCGCCACCTTGGATTTGCTAGGCATCGACACATCTGTAATTAAGCCTTCTTCTATAACAGTCAGGGCCTTTGATGGTTCCAAAAGAGAGATCATAGGGGAGATTGATTTATCTGTGAGTATTGGCCCTCAGCACTTCACTATTCGATTCCAAGTCATAGACATTCCAAGATCTTTCAATCTATTGTTAGGAAGACCTTGGATTCATGCAGCAGGGGCCATACCTTTGAGCCTGCATTAAAAATTGAAGTTTATCTCCAATGGCCAGGTGATTATAATTCTAGGAGATCAAGATTACGAAATCTATAAAGAGACGGTTATACCCTACATAGGAAGTGAGGGACAAGAGGAGCTGGGTTTACAAAGTTTGAAGAAGTGAACATGATTACTAGTCTCGACAGAGAGGGTAAAAGAAGGAAGGGATTCAAGGAAGGCCAGATTGGTACCTGTGGCCTTAGTTATAATCCTACCTCGGTGGAAGAATTCTAGAAAAAGCAAGCAAGGGGCAAGAAAGGTAACAGATTATACCATGCCTTGATGACCTTTCCACTACTAGCTGAGACGTTCATATGAGAAGAGACTCAAGCCCGAGAATCTGACAAAGAAGGATTAACAAACTCGCCACCCAAGTTCCAGCATCATTTGAACAACTGGTTCTCCATCCCGGCAAATTGCAACAAGTCTTCCCTAGGGTAAAGGGGTGACCCATAATTAGTATTTTTTGAATTTTTATTTTCAATAGTCATCGTTTTAAATGTATCGTTGTACCTTTCGTTCAAAATTAGTTAGGCCTTTATCTCATTTGAGACCACACCTCCATTTATTCAATAAAATCTTAGTTCGTTTTCTTCCTGTGATGCTCTTAAGTTCTCTTTTGTTTACATGCATTTTTTCATACATTCTCATTCAGATTCAATGAAACAAGCGAAAACCAGGAATACCTCGCGCAGGTAGAAAATGAGAATATCGATATCGTTTTCGGCCTTACTAGGTTAGTCGTCGAGAGCGATGTCGATGACTACAGTAATATACAAGAGGAATGGCGAAAACATGAATTGGGTAGGATCACAATTGATGAACCGATTGAGACAATTAATGTGGGGAATGAAGAAAATCCTAGGAATTTAAAAATTGGGGCGAGTTTAAAAGAGAAACAAAAAACAGAAATGATTACGTTGTTAGCTGATTATCAAGACGTGTTCGCTTGGTCGTATGAAGATATGCCTGGGTTAGACTCGTCGATTGTAGTCCACCGTTTACCCACACAGGAGGACGTCAAACCAAAAAAGCAAAAATTGAGGAGATTTCGACCTGACGTCTTACTGAAAATTAAAGAAGAAGTGAAGAAACTACTGGAGGTTGGATTCATCGAAGTGTTGGATTACCCAGAATGGGTAGCTAATATTGTTCCAGTGATGAAGAAAAATGGGAAAGTTAGAGTATGTGTAAACTTTTGAGATCTCAACCAGGCAACGCCTAAGGATAATTTTCTATTGCCTCACATTGATGTCTTAGTGGATAATATTTCTGGAAATCATCTATTCTCTTTCATGGATGGTTTTTCTGGATATAATCAGATTTGGATGTCCGAAGAGGATAAGACGAAAACAACTTTTATTACGACTTGGGGAACATTTTGCTATAAGGTGATGTCGTTTAAGCTAAAGAATGTAGGTGCAACATATCAGAGGGCCATGGTTGCAATCGTTCGTGACATGATGCATAAAGAAATAGAAGTGTATGTTGATGATATGATTGTGAAGTCCAAAGAGGAGGAGGATCACTTAGAAAACCTGAGGAAGTTGTTTGATAGGCTAAGAAAGTACCACTTGAAATTGAATCCGGAGAAGTGTACCTTTGGTGTGACGTTAGGAAAATTGTTGGGGTTCATAGTCAGCTAAAGAGGTATTGAAGTTGATCTTGATACGGCTAAAGCTATAATTGACATGCCTCCTCCACAAACGCTCAAGGAAGTACGAGGATTGTTGGGGCGTTTAAATTACATTGCCCGATTCATAGTACAATTAATGGACAAATGCCGTCCTCTTTTTAAGTTATTAAAAAAGAATGTAAAGATCAGTTGGAATGAGGAATGCAAAGAGGCTTTCACGAAAATCAAAGAATATCTCATGAAACCTCCAGTGTTGGTAGCTCCTAAACTTAGAAAGCCGTTGTTTTTGTACCTGACCATAATGACGAAATCAATGGGATCTGTGCTTGGCTAGAAGGATGAAGAAGGGAAAGAGCGAGTTGTTTACTATCTAAGCAAGAAGTTTACAGAAGGGGAGCAAAAATACTCAGAAGTTGAAAAAACCTGTTGTGCATTAGTCTGGGTTATGCATCGGCTCAGACAATACACATTATATTATCAGATCGAGTTGATAACACAACACAATCCTCTGAAATACTTAGCTGAAAAACCGGCTCTCATTGGTAAAGTTTCAAAACGGCAGATGTTGTTGACAGAATTTGACATTAAGTATGTGAGCCAAAGTTCAGTCAAGGGGCAAGCTTTGGCGAATCAATTAGCGGAGAATCCTCCTAAGGATACCCCTCAAGGAACACGAGTTGAGTTTCCTGATGAAAACATCCTAGTAGCGAGAAATGATTCTGATGGTGAAATAGTTGAAAAATCTTCAGGGTGGAAAATGTTCTTTGACAGAGCAGCCAATGTGTCTGGATGTGGAGTAGGGGCAATTCTGGTATCACCTAGAGGTACACAATTTCTAATGGCTATGAGATTAGTTTTCCCATGTACTAAAAAAATTGCAGAATATGAGGCGTGTATTTTGGGGCTCAAAATCGCATTGTTTATGGAGATACGGGAATTGCAGGTGTATGGAGATTCTTTGTTGATTATAGGCCAAGCTCAAGGTTAATATAAGACGAAAGACCCCAAATCAGTGCCTTATTGCCAACACTTGGCCGAGTTGATAACCAAGTTTGAAAAGATTACCTTTGTATACGTACCAAGGGTTTAAAACCAATTCGCCGATGCTCTTGGTTCTTTGGCATCAATGATTAAAATATCAAAAGAAGTGGAGATTCAGCCGCTTAAAATTGAAATTGAAGAAAAGCTTGCTTTTTTTTGGCAATGGAAAGTTCATGTGATGAAAAGCCTTGGTATCATGATATCAAAATATTTTTACAACATGGTACGTACCCTGAAGGAGCAGAGAGGAAGGATAAAAAATTGATTAGAAGATTAGCGGCTCAGTACTTGATGAGCGATTTTGTGATGTATCGACAATCATTTGACGGTACGCTTTTACGTTGCGTAGACGGGAAAGAGGCAGAGATGTTGATGAAAGAAGTGCATAAAGGAGTATGTGGCCCTCATATGAACGGCTACATGCTTGCCAAGAAAATCGTGAGTATGGGATATTACTGGTCAATTGTAGAGGTGGATTGTATTGTACATGTTAGATGCTGCCATTAGTGTTAGATGTATGAAAACAAGATAAATGCTCCACTTCAAGAGTTGCATACATTATCAGCACCATGGCCTTTTTCGATGTGGGGAATAGATATCATCGGCCCAATCACTCCAAATGCATCTAACGGGCACTGATTTATATTGGTAGCTATCAATTATTTCACTAAGTGGGTTGAAGCATCATCCTACTCTAGTGTGACGAAGGGAGTAGTGGTCAAGTTCATCAGGAGGGACATACTGGCTCGGTATGGTACGCCAGAAACGATTATCACTGACAATGGTACGAATCTGAATAATAAATTGATGTCCAAGTTATGTCGACACTTTAGAATCATTCATAGAAATTCTACTCCTTATCGGCCCTAGATGAATGGAGCCGTGGAAGCAGCCAATAAGAATATCAAAAGAATTATTAAGAAAATGGCCATTACATATCGAGATTGGCATGAGATGTTACCATTTGCACTTATGGCCTATCGAACTCCTATCAGAACATCAACAGGGGCAACCTCCTACTCGTTGGTATACGGAATGGAGACTGTACTGCCAGTGGAGGTTGAGATCCCGTCTCTTAGAATATTGTCAGAGACTTAGTTAGATGAGGCTGAATGGGTAAAGAAGCGTGTTGAGCAGTTGAACCTAATTGATGAAAAGAGGCTGACAGCTTTATGCCATAACATTTCCTATCAGCAACGAATGGCCAGGGCTTTCAACAAAAAAGTACGACCCTGAAGTTTTTAGCAAGGAGATATGGTGTTGAGGAAGGTGTTGCCTAACACAACTGATTCAAGAGGGAAGTTTGCCCCAAACTATAAAGGGCCTTACATTGTGAAGAAAGTATTGTCTGGAGGAGCTGTTATTTTGTCTCAAATGGATGGTCCGGATTTGAAGGACCCAGTAAATGCTGATGCATTGAAAATGTACTATCCGTGAGAATTAATGAAATTTTTGCAAATACTCTTACTATTATTGTGGTCTCGTTTTCATTTTTTACATGCAAAGTTGGTATTCCTAGTAGTCATTAGCATTGGATAATATCCTTAGCCTTTCTTTTCCTCATTCCACTAAAAGACCTCGCTTCTCGCTCTATCATCTACTAAAATTAAACTTACACAAAGAACCATAAGAAAAAATAATCATTTAATGTGAAGCGATGACTATTGATAAAAATTCTTTTAATACTTTATTGTGGTTAATCCCCCAAAGAAAGGAAGATCTGTTTCCTATTTTTTAGGACAGGGCCATGTTCAGAAAGGGTAACGTGTGGCGTGTAAGTAGAAACTCGCTTGAGAACAAATGCTTACTCGGAAAGCTAATGTTTGGACCGGAAGTTCAATACAGGACATCCTTGTTCAAGAAGAATATGTTTTACATTCGATTCAAGCTTAAGTTGTTTTCAAAAAAAAAAAAAAAGAGAGAGAGAGAAAAAGAAAAGTAGGGGTTTTGGAAAGAGACGACAGAAGAAAGAAGAAGAAGAATAGTAAGGGTCAGAATTGTTGGTTCTAATCGGACTGCTTAATAAGACAAGAGACGATTTAGGAGCTATTATTGAAACCAGGTAAGTGGTTCTAAACCTAATAAAACATTGCTTTGACAATTGGTTTTCCCTTAAGGATAATAGCTTATTTTTCAAAAACAATTAGTTAGCTCGTAGATCATGGTCCCAGTGTACCTTTAGCTTCCGATTGTCGAACTCACACAACGTTATTCAACTTAAAATTTCTTCAAGGGATTTAGCGCTTTGATCAGCTTATGGAGCGTTATTTCGACTCATATTCTCATTTAAGGATTTAGCCAGTTCATAGAGCATAGTCCCAATCTTAAGTTTCTTAAGTTTCTGCCTGACTCCTAAAACAGTCCCAATTCGAAGTTTCACAGGCTCCCAATCACCCAACTCACAAAATGTTGCTTAACTTATAATCTTTTAGGGATTTAGCAAGCTCATAAAGCACTATCCCGATCCAAGTCTTCTTCAAATTTTTAGGTCTTAGCCAGCTTATGGGGTATTTTGACTGCTATAGTGAGTCAGCCAATTAAGGGCATGATCCAAGTCTTCTTCAAATTTTTAGGTCTTAGCCAGCTCAAGGGGCGCTTTAACTGCCTTGGTGAGTCAGCTCATTAAGGGTACGATCCAAGTCTTCTTCAAATTTTTAGGTCTTAGCCAGCTTATGGGGCGCTTTGACTGTCTTGGTGAGTCAGCTCATTAAGGGCACAATCTAAGTCTTCTTCAAATTTTTAGGTCTTAGCCAACTCATAGGGCGCTTTGACTGCTTGGTGAGTCAGCTCATTAAGGGCACGATCCAAGTCTTCTTCAAATTTTTAGGTCTTAGCCAGCTCATAGGGCGCTTTGACCGCCTTGGTGAGTCAGCTCATTAAGGGTACGATCTAAGTCTTCTTTAGATTTTTTAGGTCTTAGCCAGCTCAAGGGGCGCTTTGACCGCCTTGGTGAGTCAGCTCATTAAGGGCACGATCCAAGTCTTCTTCAAATTTTTAGGTCTTAGCCAGCTCGTGGGGCGCTTTGACCACCTTAGTGAGTCAACTCATTAAAGGCACGATCCAAGTTTTCTTCATTTTTAGGTCTTAGCCAGCTCATGGGACGCATTGACCGCCTTAGTGAGTCAGCTCATTAAGGGCACGATCTAAGTCTTCTTTAAATTTTTAGGTCTTAGCCAACTCATGGGGCGCTTTGACTACCTTGGTGAGTCAGCTCATTAAAGGCACGATCCAAGTCTTCTTTAGATTTTTTTGGTCTTAGCTAGCTTAAGAGGCGCTTTGACTACCTTGGTGAGTCAGCTTATTAAGGGCATGATCCAAGTCTTCTTCAAAATTTTAGGTCTTAACCAGCTCAAGGGATGCTTTGACCACTTTAGTGAGTCAGCTCATTAAGGGTACGATCTAAGTCTTCTTCAAAATTTTAGGTCTTAGCCAGCTCAAGGGGTGTTTTAACCGCCTTGGTGAGTTAGCTCATTAAGGGCATGATCCAAGTCTTCTTCAAATTTTTAGGTCTTAGCTAGCTCATGGGTTGCTTTAACCGCCTTGGTGAGTTAGCTCATTAAGGGTATGATCCAAGTCTTCTTCAAATTTTTAGGTCTTAGCTAGCTCATAAAGCACTTTGACCACCTTGGTGAGTCAGCTCATTAAGGGCACGATCCATGTTTTCTTCAAATTTTTAGGTCTTAGCTAGCTCATGGGGCACTTTGACCGCCTTGGTTAGTTAGCTCATTAAGGGCATGATCTAAGTCTTCTTCAAATTTTTAAGTCTTAGCCAGCTCATGGAGCCCTTTGACCGCCTTGGTAAGTCAGCTCATTAGGGGCACGATCCAAATTTCTTCATTGTTTTGGTCTTAACCAGCTCAAGGGGCGCTTTGACTGCCTTGGTTAGTCAGCTCATCAAGGGCATGACTAAGATTCTCATCATTCTTTTTTAGAGATTTTTGCCAATTCACAAAGGCACTTCCTATTGTCGTTTTAACTCTCGTTAGGTGACTTAACGTTCCTTAGGATAGAGTCATCCTAAGGCAAAAACGGTGTCTCTTTTGTCTTTGTGGCAAAGTTTTGCTCAAACTTCACCACAAAGAGGGGCAGTTGTAGACACCTAATTTTTGCCCTTCCATAGTCTTAGTTTTTATTTTTACAAAAAGGGTCCTAATTCAAAAATAATAAACAAAAAATTAATAAAAGATAAAAATGATAAAAATTAACAAATAATGAAAATACTAAAAAAAAATAAGAAAAGGAAAAATTATAAAGATTTCCTAGATTTTTAGGAAGTAATTTATATTAGGAATAATTAGTTTAATATTAATGTTAATTTTAGTTTAGTTAAAAATTTTAGTTTAGGGATTCAGATAGTTTAAATATAATTTAATGGTAATGAATGTTAAGAAATAGGTCAATGGCTTAATGAATAAGCAGCGGAGTACTTGAGTGGATTTAATTAGAGGTCACGGGTTCGAGTCTCAACAGACCCCTATGTCTTTATTTTTCTATCTTTGCAAAAGCAAGATTTAAAATTGTATTCATATCTAATTAAATCATATGAGTTTAGCTAACTTAGATTTGAATAAAAGTTGAATCTAGTTTAATTAGATACATTAGATATAATAGGATTCGATTTGGGCTTTATAAAAGAAAAACAACGACAAGAATCGGCATCATCCACAATCCCTACCCTCCAACTAACAGTAGCCGCAATCGTCGCCTAATCCTGACTCAAACTCCACGTAGCACACGAACAGCACCCGCAGTCATTGCTTGGTCCTGACATTACTCTACGGCCAACACATAGCAACAATCCACAAACTGATCACTCTACGGCCAGCAGACAGCAACAATCTACAAACTGATTACTGTACGGCCAGCAGACCGCAGCAATCCACAAACTGATCACTCCCCGCAACAGCAGCAGCAATCCACGAACTGATCACTCCCCGCAGCAGCAGCAGCAGTAGTAATCGGCACGCTCTAACTCGCACAGCAGCTGACGTGATCCCAGTCTACAATCAACATGCCCCTAACCGAACATGCCCCTAATTGAACTGCAATCCACGAACGCTGCTGAACATTGGCCAGACGAATCCAGCTATAGCTGCACAACCAATGCAGAAGTCAAGTCCAATTACTGTCCGTGATCGAGCCCCTTAATCGCCTGATCGAATTCTCAGCAGACGAATCCACCCGTAGCCGAATCATCTATCTATCCCTCACAGTACATTCATCTACATACTGCACGTTAGACTCGAACACACCACCGTCAAATTTCACTGTAGATTATACGAACAGCCTACTTGCGCTACCGACCGTAACTAACTCGTCATTGTCAATTGCCAATGAATTTTGTACGCAAATTGTCGATCACCACTGCATAGTGGACACAACGGTAGAACGACAAGCAAGGTTTGGTTCCTTTTATTTAGTTATTTGTTTAGTTATTATTATTTTTATTATTATTATATTATTGTTTTGTTAGTTAGCCAATTAAGTTTATGACATATCTTATACATATATATTAGTTTAGTTGTTAGTTTTTTTTACGACTCTTCACATAGAAAACTTTTTTTTAAAAAAAATAATAATAAATTTTTTAGATAAATAAATAGGACTTTTAGAGAGTTTTTATAAAACAAAATAAAAGACTTAGTGAATTAGGACCCTTTTGAAGTATTGAAAAAAACTAAATTGATAATAATGTAAACTCGTTGGTTTTTTTCAAAATTAAAATAAATCAACACACTAAAGTTTTCGGAAAGGACTAAGATCGTCTGATCTCGGCTAGCGAGTACGTAGGCACCTTCTGGGTGATGATAAAATATGTAGAAACTTAAGTTTTTTTATTTTATTTATTTATTTTAAATATTATAATTAGAAAAATAATCCTTATTTCGGCAAATAAATAATGGTACCCGTTAGGGTTTAATAGGTTAGCCCTCGAATTCGGAACCCTCTAATTCTTTATTAAAATTGAAATCAAAGATCGGTAGCCAAATCGTGATCAATCCACCCAATTGATTACGGTTTTTTTTTTCTTTTCCCGACTTCAGTTGGGTAGCGACTCCAAAAATAATTTTCAATAAAAAACCGGAATTTCTCAGTTTCTTTAGTCGAGGATTAATATTAAATGGGTTAAGGTTTAGTATTAATTAGGAAATGAGAAATCAATTTTTAAATAAGAAACCGAAAAATCAATCTTGACAGCCCCACAATGACACACTCATGATTAGTACGAGAATCGCTAACCTTAAGGTCAAGAAAATTCTTATTAATAATGGAAGTTCGAGAGACATTATTTTCCATCATGCTTTTGTTCATATGAGATCGAAGATCAAGGCACAACTAAGATCCTATAACTATGATTTGCATGCCTTTAACAATCAACCTGTCCAGGTGATTGGAGTAATTTCTCTACCAATCTAGATTGGAGATGGAGAGAATGTTGTAGAAGGTAAAGTAAACTTCCTTATTGTCAAATGTTGGTACCCATCCAATATGATCATGGGACGGCGGTGTTAGCACTTATTCGGCATCATCCCTTCCACTACCCACCTTAAGGCTAAATTTCCCACTCTTACTAGAGCTGCTATGTACATAGAGGATCAATAGTTGGCAAGATCATTGTATATGAGGGCATTAAGGTGAGAAGAAATTTTTCAAGTCGCAACTTACCTAAAAGGAAAGTCAGTCGACATTGATAATGTTAAAGGTGAAATAGAGGAAATTTTGTTGGGAGATGATCCTAAGAAGATGGCAAGGATAGAAACCTTTGTTGGCAAACATTCATCAAACTTTAATTAACTTTTTGCAAGATAATGCCGTTATATTCACATGATCCCTTTTAGATATGTCGAGTATCCTTAGAGATGTCATGGTTCATAAGCTTTAAATCAATCCAAGTGCTAAGGTGATTCAATAGAGGGAAAGACATTTCAACCTTGAGAGGCAAGAGCCATAGAAGAAGAAGAAGTCCAAAAACTCTTAAAGGTAAGATTTATTTAGGCAGCCTTATTTGACTTAGCTACCCAATTGTGTGTTAGTCAAGAAGTCTAATGATAAGTAGCATATGTGTATAAACTTCACAGATTTGAACAAAGCTTATCCCAAAGATTGCTTTCCCTTGCCAAGAATAGATTAAATGGTTGAGTCAATTGTCAAGCATGCTTTACTCTCTTTCATGGATGCGTTTTTCAACTACAATCAAATTAAAATGGATAATGAAGGTGAAGTCCACAAGTCATTCGTCACTAACTTTGGAACATACTATTATCTAATGATGTCCTTTAGGTTAAAAAATGCTAGTGCAACTTATTAGCTGCTTATCACCATGATGTTCAAGCTACAAATCCATCGAAACGTCAAAGTGTATGTCGATGATATGATTGTGACAAGTATGACAAACAATTGGCATCTCATCAATATTAAGGAGACATTCATCACTTTAAGGAGATACAATATGAAATTGAATCCGTAGAAGTGCATTTTTGGTGCTACTTCTAGAAAGTTTTTAGGGTACATGGTCACTTGGTGTAGTATTGAAGCAAATATGAGAGAGACTGATGTGACCAGAAACATGAAGTCTCCTCATACTGTCAATGAGGTTCAAGTGCTAACTAGGTAAATAGCTGCCCTTAACAAGTTTATGTCAAGAAGTATGGACAAATACATAGAATTCTTTAAAATTTTAAAGGATCCGAAGGATTTCAAGTGGATGGATGAGTGCGAAAGAGCCTTTAGTAAGCTTAAAGAATTTGTGCATCATCATCAATACTCTCGACACTTATTCTAGGAGAGAATATATATTTATACTTGTCAATCAGTTGCTAAGTACTTTCCTCTACGTTAATCCGAATCAAAAGCAAGGACCATCGACCAATTTGTTACATAAGTCATGTCTCGCAAGGACCGGAACATCGATATACTAAAATTGAGAAATTTATGTTAGTAGTGGTTCTTTCGGTAGGGAATTTGGAATCATATTTTGAGGCTCATCAAACTATAGTCTTTACTAATCAACCATTATGGCAAGCATTGTAACTACCATATTTCTTAGGAAAGATGATGAAGTATACCTTAGAGCTAAGTACTTATGGTATACAATATAAACCTAGAACCGTATTAAAAGCTCAAGTGTTGGTAGATTTTTTTGGCTAAGTTTACAAGTGAAGAAGATGGCATATAAATTACCAAGAAGCCAATATGGAATATTTATGTCGATGGTTCTTTGATTAGAGAAGGAAGTGGTGTGGGTCCTATCTTACAGGGACCCCATAATGTAAAGGATAATTATGCCTTAAAATTTGGATTTCTAGCCAGCAATGATGAAGCAAAATGTGAAGCTTTAATAGTTGGACTTGGATTAGCAAAGGAAATTAGTGTTGAAAAAGTCAAAGTTTTCTCTGATTCACAACTTGCTGTGAATCAAGTCAAAGGGAGTTATGTGGTGAAAGAGGAAGAAATGAACTAGTACTTATTGATAGTACGGATGCTTATGAAGGAATTTTAATCCTTTTCGATTCACAAAATACAAAGGAGTAGGAACATTGCAACTAACAAGTTGTCAAAGTTGGCTAGTATGGCACTCCTCGATTTGAACAACAAACTATTTGTCAAGTTTCTCCCACATAAGAGTTTATCAATAGTTCAATAGAGCTTTGAATTGGCTCCCTACTTGAAAGAGAGGTCCTAGATGGATCCAATTGTAGATTATCTAAAAGAAGTCCTAGCAATAGGAAAGAGGCTCGAAGGTTGATTTACTAGGTCACAAATTATACACTGATAGATGATCAACTATACAAATGTAGTATTTTCCAACCGTATCTTCGTTGCCTTCCTTCAAAAGATGCACAACGAACATTATTAGAGTTAAACAATGGTGTATATAGCAACCATCTGAAAGGAAAAATGTTATATATCCTTGCCCTACGATTAAACTAATATTGGCTGACAACGAAAGATAATGCAAGAACATCAGTTCAGTAGTGTCCACAATGCTAGAAGCATGAGGTGTTGAGTCATGCATCTTCTACTAAACTATGTTGCCTAACTAATCCTTAGCCCTTTGCCCAATGGGGATTAGACATACTCAAACTGTTTCCAAAGTCTACAACCCAATGACAATTCATCATTGTTGCTATGGATTATTTTACCAAGTGGATGGAGGCTGCGGCATTGGTAAGGATCACTAAGCAAAAGGTTAAGGCTTCTGTTTTCAACTTTATTATATCAAGATTTGGGGTCCCATTTATGATAATCATGGATAATAGACCACAATTTGATAATGAGAAAATTCAGGCTTTTTATGAGAAACATGGCATCTGTCAAAATTATACATCTATAGCACATCCTCAAATTAATGAGTAAGTAGAAGTTGTTAATAAGATCATCTTATAAGGCTTGAAGAAGAAAGTTAATCAAGCTAAAGGAAAATGGGCTGATGAATTACCGAATGTTTTATGGAGATATTGAACTACTCATAGGACTACAACAGGGGAAATGCCCTTCAAATTGGCTTATGGTATAGAAATAATATTGCCAATTAAATTAAACCTACCCAATCTATGCACACAAATTTCAACGTGATGACCAACCAAGTTGGTATGATGGCTAATTTAGATATTATCAAAGAGATAAGAGATGTCGCAAGAATGAGAGTTGCAACACACTAGCATAGGGTAGCTAAGTATTATAATTAGAAGGTAAAACATAAGGTTTTTTGGCATAGAGATTTAGTTTGTAGGAAATTGGAGGCGACTGGTACATGAGATAAACTAGGGAAACTTAGCGCAAATTAGGAAGATCCTATTAGGGTTCAGGAAGTCGTTGGTGAGGGAGCCTATCGACTAGAGAGGTTGGATGGAGCAATCATCCATCGTGCAAGAAATGCTGAGAACTTGAAGCTTTATTTTAATTAAACCCTTTGATGTTACGATGTATTTCCACTTGTTTTGTAAGATGATAGCCTAGTTGTTGTTTCGAATGTGAACACTTATTCTAAGTTCTAATGTTAACTTTTTTTCCTTCTTGATCATTTCATGATTAACGGATCATTAATAATTTCAAACTATATAGTGAATGAACTAGTATTTAATAAGTTCAAACCTATCATGGTTAGTGAACTTTATAATTTACTTGAAAAGCCAAATAAAGTATGTGTTAATTCTTATAGGCAATCTCATGGCTCAAATAAGGCAACTAGTCCATGTCTCAAATGACTAATGGACATTGTCTTTAAAAACACACACACAACATATCATATCTGAAATAAAACATGCTGAGGAAACTAAGTGTGTGACATAAAATATGCTAGGAAAATTAGGCATGTAAAATAAAACATGCCAAGAAATATAGGCATGTGAAATAAAACATGATGGGAAACAAAGCGCGTGAAATATAACGTGCTAAAACTATTAAATTACATATGATAGGAAATGTAGATAATATTAATATAATATTAAATGTTCGACCACTCGACTAAACCTTGACCATACAGCTTTGTAAAGAAAAAAAAAATGCAATAACAATTCTAAGATGTCGAGTTATTCTTAAATTGTAGACACATTCCCTTAAAGGTAAGACCTTACTAGAGCATATATCTTTCTCGATGCTAAGGGTTTTGGAACAAGTAGATTTTACTTTGTGCATATAGGGGATCTCCTTAGATTGTCAGTCCTCATCATTGCTAAGATCTTCGTTACACACTCTATTGTCATCACCTTACATTTAGACCTCAACACCTATATCTTCATTAGCTACTTCATCACAACTATTGACATTAGCATTAATGATGGCAAAATCTAGGCATAAAAGATTGTATTCAAGGTGAAACTTTAAAATTTCTTCTCCTGTCACTTGGACCCCCTTTAATAACTTCTTTCTCAATAATCTATCATACTACTAACTTGGATTCACGGTCTCTAATGCTTCTTCAACAAAGGGCCCTTTCTTCATTGCCTCCTCTAATTCAGTAATATAACTTTGCAATCTAGAGTTATTGGTCTCTAATTCTTTTATTTGCATCCTAAGCCTGTCCTCCTCATCGCTCATTGAGATGAGTGTTTGGCTGAATCCCCAATACTCTTCCCTTATCTTATGAAGCTCTTCCTTCAATTCTTCAGCCTCTTTATATTGCTCCTCGCTCTTAACTTTAAGGCTCAAGACTTTAGCAGCTACTAATGAATGTGCCAATTTCTTGGTAGCTAGGTTCTCCTAATATTTTCTAGCCTCCATTTTAGCCTTGATTCTCGCACTCTCAACTGCCATAGTCTAAGCCTTCGAAGAGTTATATACATCCTCAATTTTCTACAATAAGTCAATAATAAAAATGAAAAATTAGCTAGATCACTTAGTAGAACAATAAATTATTATTACCTTCCTCATCTCCTTGTTGACTTACTCTAATGCCATTAGAACGTAGCTACTGATTTGCATATAAACAAGATTATGTCAGTAATAAAACATGTGCTATAAGTGAAATGATTCAATTGATACTTACATCATACAATTTAGTTACAGTGTGTGCCTAGTTATAGTTGCCAACCCTATTGACATCCTTCTTCACAATCTCCCTATCCTTAGGAAGAATAACATGTTCCATCAAAGCTAGGGATTTAGTCTTGTAGCCTAAGGCTGAATCAATGTAGAGAATATTGTAGTTCTAGTACAGAATAAAGTGCTCGTCAACCTCGTTGTTAAATATTCTAAAATAAAATATTAATAATATTATATAATTTATTTAAAATATTAATAAATATTATAGAATTTAGAATTTTAATTTTTTGGATCTCTTAGACAGAGGTTAGTCGACGAGCTCCTTCCCATTTCTTTTACTGGTACTCAACACAATATCCACTTTTAGTAACAGCCCCTTGGAAGCCTCATGATAGGTGATTTCAGCCCTACTACAAACATTGATATCTCTACCAAAACCTCTTGGCTCTTTAGCTAGAGGAGTATTTTTTAGAGGTGGGATCACTTCATCTTGTCTACCTTCAATGACCCCAGGCTTTTCAATCCCTTATTACTTGTCGGAAGGATAGAAGGCTTTATCCTGTATTGCTGCTTACTTCGCTATCTCTTGTGCGACTTTCTTTGAAGCAACCGATCAAATCATAGTTACCTTGACACTTGCACATTTGTCGGCTTTGGATTTTTTGGCCTTTGCTTAAGCCAACAATTTGGCGGGTTCTACATCGCCGGCGGGTTCTACATCGCCTGCGCTTATATTTGCAATAAAAAGTAAATGCATTAACAATGAAAATAGAGAAATGAAGGACTTACATGTTCTATGCTAAGCAAGGCTCAAGTAGCTACTGGAGGAACATGCTGTCTCATTCCTTTCGTAGGGGGGAGAAGTAGCCTCAGTTTTAGTTGCCTCAGAATTTGAAAGAACAAGTCAACGAATTACATTTCAAACCATACTTAATTTTAGCTATATAATAAATGTCACAGAACTTTGATAATTTTGAACGTAAAGATAAGATGTCAAAAACAAGAAAAAGCTTCTAGATACAGATGAAAATGAAAAGAGGAAATCTATTTTTAGTATTGAAAATTCCTTATATATGAATGATTTACCCTCGTAATGCTAATACGTTTCTGATAGGAATGGTGCACTAATTAGATGGTGTAGTGTAGATTATTGACATGTGTTTTGAGATAGAGATCCAATGGTTATTATAGCTCTAACAATCAATAGCACCTGCAGTGTAATTCTTGCTAGAGTGACAACTTTCATATGTTTTACAACTTAGTTTTTTGGATAGGTGGGAAAATTGAAGAGTTGCAAATTTTTAGTTAGGATACAATTTGTTGTATTGTAAAAGAAAATAAAAAACTTCCCACATTACTCGTCATTTAGGAAACTTAGTTCTTCACACTCCAATGTACTAATAGAACATTAAGCTTTATTTACTTCCTTAGTCGAGTTCTCAACCACAAGAATTAGGAGACAAATGTTGATAGTTGGATTTCATCATTTGAATTCACTCGGCCATTCGACTGATGAAAAGCCGAGTAACTCTACTGTTAGCAAATGCCGATTAAGATAGTTTCGTGTTTGGTTTGAACTTATTAAAAGTGGCACGAGCTGTTTTCATCCAGTATGATTCAATTATAAAACTGCCCACCATTCCTATATTTCAGGCATGTGCTTAATTATGAGGTCTCTACGTATCTCATGATCAATGATTACTGCTAATTCAGACACCCGACATTTGCTTATAAATACATAGAAGAAGCATTATAAGAACTCTCTCATGATCCATAACAATTTACTTTCCTTTTAAACACATTTACTAACTTAGGTATCGGAGTTGTTACACCGGACTAGCCTTAGTACTCTTTAGTTCTTTATGTTTTGCAGGAGTAAGATTTCATCCAATAATCACATAACAACAATCAATATCTAAAGTGTATATTTTTGTGTGTTCATAATACTTTTTCGTATAATTAATCGAGCTCATATAGTATTTATTATGTATTTTCCTTATATAAGCCTAAATATAAGCCTAATATGTGAAATAGTTAATAATACTAGTAAAGTGATTGCTAAATAATGTAAGATCGATAACTATGACATGATATTGGTATTGAGCATGGTTGAAAAGCATAATTTTTAGGAATCCTAGTTTAAAATTAAATCTTACTCAAGTCAATTACAAAGTTATAGTAACGTACCGTTGAATCGGTAATATGAAAGGGTACTTTGGACTTTTGGCAATATTGATTAATCTTGATCCTTAAGATATCATAATAGTACTCAAAATAACAATTGTGACGATATAAGGTTTATTAATATTAGATAAGAAATGAATAAGTTAGGATCATAATAAGCTTAGTAAACACAATAGTAAAAGCTTATAAGAGTTTGGTATCGACCTATAGTTGACCTAAGGTCTATGTATATTTTCCTTGGTGTGATAGGTGACGAAGGACCACATCATGAAGCTTAGGATTTTACACTATTGTTAAACCTTGGTAAGTGGATATTTTTGTTTTCATGCAAGTAGACCTATGTCTACTTGACTTGAACTTAGTTGTAATGGAAACTATGATGTTATGTTGGATTGATTGGATACATAATTCGGTTGAATGTGTATTCACTAAGTGAAATGTTTCCTCTTGTATGATTGATTCATCAATGTGTATTTTTGTTTGGAAAACTTAGAAATTGAACTATCCTTCAAGGTGTTTGCTTAAGTGAACTCTATGTAAAAGAATATATTATAAAGTTGAGAAACAAAGCTGAAGTTGAGATAGTCAAATTGCTTATGATATGGAACTTAAGATTTGTGCCTGATACTAGGTTATTGTAATGTTTACCACATTCATGGCATGGCATGAAAGGACCTACATATCAAGTTTTTAAAAGATTGAACACTACTGAGTTGGGTTTTAAGCATATAGAACTGCATTGCTCAACTTATTTTAGCCATAATGTGTGGTTTTAGCTAGACCAACTATGTGTTGGATTTTTAAACCATAGTAGGTGGTTTTTGCTAGGGGTCCTACTCCCAAGCAACTCCTTATTGCCCTAAGTTCCTAGATGTTGTACCCAAATGCTTGGATATGTTGACTAATCAGATAAGGAATTGGAAACGTATAGGATATAGGTACTAATGCATGTTATATGCATGAGCATAATAAGAATTTCCTACATAGACAATTGTATTAATAACTCGAGTTATGAAATTGAATGTTCTATAGTATTAATCCTTATAAATGTATATTATGCTCATTCTGCACTTTGTTTTATCCACTTTCACTTAGCTCATAGAGAGCTAAGAGAATACTTATATATCTTCAGGTTATGAAGAGAAGTGACTAAGCATCAACACCAATTAGGGGAAAAGTCTTTTAAGAGCGTATAAGATGGAGTCAACCACTTTTGAAGAAGCCTTGCTATGTTTTGATCTTAGTTCCATGAAGGATCTATATATGAAATTAAAAAAAAAAAAGTGCTCTATTTTAGGTTTGGTTAAGTTCGACGAATGTACTCTTTTGTATAACTAGGTGTAGAGTTGAGCTCTGTTGTACTACTCTTTTGTTATAAATCAAACTTTTGTTAGATATAACTAGATATTCCTATATGATGATACATCCTGTGCTAGGTCGAGATGTGACATCCTTTAGGTGGTATTAGTACATAAGTTAGGGACCATAGTATTTGATACATATGAGATGTGCGGGGTAGCTAATTACTATATGAACTTAACTTTGTTAGTGGTGATCAATATAAGAAAACTAACTATGCCTATTGTGTTTGCTACTCTCCAAAAAATGGTGCAAACACATGCAAGTAGGGATCATAGTTCATCAATTTCTTTTAAGAGATAGATTAAGGAGGAACAACAACCTCAACCAAATCACACTTTACCTATATAAGTAATGGATGTAGTATAGTAACTTACAATTGCTTTAGATAGAGCTGGTGGAGTGAATAGGGATAAGTTAGCTCAATGCAACTTATAGTGAAACCATTTGATAAGACAAAAACTAACCCTTTAGTTGCAGAAGAATGGATCAATTTGTTTGAAAAGGCTTCTAAGGTATACGAGGTCGAAGATAATAGAAGGGTAGGGATTACTGCTATTTTATTGGATGGACGTGTGAATAATTGGTAGAGAAGTAAGAAATGGACAATGGTATAACCCATAGATTGGAATGCCTTTAGGGATGCATTTTTGGAGTAGTATTTCCCTGAATGTGTGAAAGAGCATATGTATGAAGAATATTATAAGTTGAGGCAAGCAGGCAAGCCTATTGAAGAATATGAATGGGAGTTTAATATGTTATTGAAATTTGTCCCAGAAGCGGTACAGAATAATGAACTTGCTAAGGTCAGTTGGTTTAAGGCTAGAATTGATCTGTATTTTCAAGTAGAGCCAAAAAGGACAAGGCTAGTGTGATATGCTAATATGATCAATGAGATTCATTTGATTGAGTAAGTTCATGACTTATAAAGGGTAGCTGAAGAAATATAAAGTAAGAAAAGGAAATTTATGGGGAGTTCTACTAGTAGTAATAAAATGATAAGAGGAAAAAGGACCTATTAACCCCCTAATAAGAATCAGAGGCTAGGTGGAGCTATGCCACTTTGATGGAAATGTAATTGTACGTATCGAGCTATGTAGTGTTAAGAACTACAAGGGAAATGTTTTTTGTGTAGAGAAGCTGGGCATATGGCTAGGCAATGTTAGAACTCAAACTTAAGAATTATAACTAGTTTAAGTGTTGTTAGACAAGACATAATGCCACTCAGTATACAATAGATCAGTAGGCAAGACTAGGCCAAACTCAAGCCAATAGGCCAAGACCTATTAATAGAAATAACCGATTAGGAGAGGTTGGAGCTAGTCATAGAGTTCAAGGAAGGGTGCATGTGATCTAGGATGAGGAAGGTAGAGATGGTAACATAGTTACAAGTACGAGTCCCAAACCCTATGATTTTTAGATTTCTTTATATGATCATGTGTTGTACGTTTACTTGCATTTCTGTATCCTAGAGTAACAATATAATTGTGATTGTTATTTTAAGATTGGTTCACCTAGAAGATAACTATGCTTATACATTATTCAATACGAGAACAACACATTCATATGTATCCAAGGACTATGTTGATAGGAATAGACTCACAATAGAGACTTTAAGGTATGATTTGATAGCAATGACACCTTTTGGAGGAGAACATGTTAAGCAACAAAAGTTGAAAGGAGGAAATGTATGCATAGATCTTTATAAAATTCCTGTAGAATTAGTAGTATTGGATATGAAAGAATTCAATGCTATATTGGGAATGGATTGGCTAATTGAACATCAAGCGAATGTGGATTGTAAAGGAAAGAAGGTGGCATTTAAGAAGCCTGATGGAAAAGAATTTCACTTTAAAGGAGGCTCTAGAAAGGCAATCCCTCCAATAGTCTCAGTAAGTAAAATTTGGAAGCTAGTAAGAAATGGTAACATAGGATTTTTAGCTTCAGTAGTAGATACCTAAGTTAAAGAAATGAGATTGGAAGATATACTAGTAGTGTCTAAATATCTTGATGTTTTTCCTAAGGATTTGCCTGGACTACCACCAGATAGGAAGATCGAATTTACCATAGATCTTATACCAGGTATTACATTTATCTCTAAGATGCCCTCTCGAATGGCTCCTACTGAATTAATGGAATTGAAGAAGCAACTATAGGAGTTATTAGATAAGGGATTCATAAAGCCAAGTACATTACTATAGGGTACACCTATGCTATTTATTAGGAAGAAAGATGGAAGTCTTCGGTTGTGTATAGATTATCAAAAATTGAACAAAGTGACTATAAAGAACAAATATCCACTTCCTAGGATTAATGACTTATTCAATTTGTTGAAGGGATCCGTAGTATTCTCGAAAATATATTTACAATCCGTTTACCATCAGTTGAAGATTAAAGAAGAGGATGTACAAAAGAGTGCCTTTAGGACTAGGTATGGGTATTATGAATTTTTAGTGATACCATTTAGGCTAATGAATGCTCATGCTACATTCATGGATATGATGAATCATGTCATTAAAAAGTACCTAGATGAGTTCATAGTTATGTTCATCAATGATATCTTAATATACCTAAGGAGTAAGGAGGAATAAGTGGATCACTTGAAGATTGTGCTTCAGACTCTCAAAGATAACAAATTCTATGCGAAGATAAAGAAATGTGAGTTATGGTTGGATCAAGTAAGGTTTCTTAGGCATAGAGCATCTAATGTAGGAATAGCAGTTGACCCTCTAAAAGTGAAAGTAGTAATAGAATGGACAAGGCCAACTACTATGATAGAAGTAAGGAGTTTCTTAAGAATGGTTGGTTATTATAGGAGATATGTATAAGATTTCTCAAAAATAGCCATGCCATTGACCCAATTGACACAAAAAGGAGTTAAATTTGAATGGAATGATAGGTGTGAAGAAAGTTCTAGGAGCTTAAAAGAAGGTTGGTAACCGCTCCAATGTTAATAGTAATGAATGGATTTAGAGAGTATGTAATCTATTGTTATGCTTATAGAAGTAGATTGGGATGCATGCTAATGCAAAATGATAAGATGATTGCTTGTCCTTCAAGATAACTCATACCATACAAGTGGAACTACCTAACCCATGATTGGAACTCATAGATGTAATATTTGCTTTAAAAATATGGAGGCATTACTTATATGGGGAGAAATGTAAGGTATATACTAATCACAAAAGTTTAAAGTATATCTTTACAAAAAAGGAATTGAATTTAAGCCAAAGGTGGCAACTAGAATTACTGAAGGATTATGATCTTACAGTTCATTATCATCTTAGGAAAGCTAAGTCAATAGCCAATGCATTAAGTAGAAAGAAGTTTGGTAATGTTGCTGCACTCATTACAGATCAACGAGAATTGATCGAAGAAATGGAGAAATTGAGCTTATAAGTTGTAATAAGAGAAGAAAGCAGTATGTTGGCTAATTTAAGGGTAGAACTTACATTACTTGAGAGCATTAAGGAAGCTTAGAAGGGAGATGTAGAGCTACAAAGGATCAAGAATGATATTAAGCAACACCCTAACTTTAAAATTGCTGATGCAGGAATGTTAAGATTTAAAGAAAGACTATGTGTGCCAAATGATTTGAAAGTTAATGAGGTAATATTGGATGAAGCACGTAGTGCAAGATATTCCCTACACCTTAAGAATAATAGGATGTACAAGGACTTAAAGTAGAAGTATTGGTGGATAGGGATGAAAGGAGATATAGCACAATATATATCACATTATATGGCCTACTAGAAGGTGAAAGCCTAGCATCAAAGACCAGGAGGATTATTGATACGAATCTATGGATAAACACATGAACCTAATATCACGCATAACCAAAGAGATGGATCTAAGCCGCAAGATGGCTTGAAAAGTAAATGATAGTCGAGGGTGAGCAGGGGTTTTCGTGCACCAACAAAGGATATGGTGCACCAATGCCTCACATGAGCATATATCACACTTGATATGATGCACAAGTATGGTCGGAGGACATTTGCTACTAGTTTATGCTTGAATGGGCTACATAAGAGTAGCTCAAGAGTAAGCAAGAGGACACTTAGCTCAAGAGAGATGTCAAGCTTCGATTTTCACCCTCTTAGTTATTTCATAAAAATAAGTCTTCTTTAAATTGATCAGTACTAAACCTTACCCATTTAAAACCGATCATTGATTAGGGTTTAAAGAAAACCATTTCTTTTTGTTTTGAAAACAACTTTAGAGTCACCACTCGATCAGAGTCTGGAAAAAAAAATTAAGTTATAACCAATTGAGTGGGTTGGTTATAACTTAGCTACTAATCTAACGATTAAAACCAATTTTATAAAACGGTTTTTGAAAACTAGAGATTTAGGTCCGGGTGTTAGGAATTTTAAACCCTTACAAGTATCATTGACTTTCCAAAATTAAAATTAAACTTAAAAATCACTTTTAATTTTGAAAGATAGAACTTAGTTATTGGTTACTCTAATTAGATAAACAAAATGATCTAAGCTAAAGAAAAAGGGAAATTATGTTTCTTTTATTTTTATCATTGCTCCATAGGTACCTACGTACCTACTATTTGGGATTAGACATACATAGTTCTTTTTTGCGAAAACTTTAGAGAGTTGAGTTGATTTTAATTTGAAAACAATCGAATTTATGTTTTTAGTTCAATGTGGTTCATTTAAGAAAATTTCTAAAAGAGGTCCTAAATTGGATTTTATTTTTAGAAATTCTAAATGATACTAATTTAGAAAATAGTTGATTTATTTTTATTTCACTTTTGGAAAATCAATATTTCTAATGATAAAACAATTTTATTCCCTATCTTACTTATTTTATTTTAATTTTATTATATCATCTTATTTATTTATTACCTATTATATTTTATCTATTTTTATTAAACAAAAAAAAATAAAAAAAATAAAGTAAAGTAAAATAAATTTACACTTCTCTTTTTCATTTTTTCTTTTCTTTTCTACCTTTTCTTTTCTTTCTTTTTCTTTTTTTTTCTTATTCTTATTCTTTTTTTGGTATTACTACATTTACATTTGGAAATAAAGAAATAAGATTAAAAAAAAATAGTAATAACAACTAAATAAGAATAAGAGGAAATAAAATAAAAATAAAATAAAATAAAATAGAAAGAGAATTCGGACTATAGGGGGATATGCGAATCTGGGTCAGACTTTGGATTTGGGTTAGATCTCGAAGCTCTAGTAGGTTCAATTCAGGTCCCAAAGGAGGGGGTTTGTTGTGATTGTTATGGGCTGGCTCCGCTTGATCTAGCCACTAAAGTGGATGGGAAAAGGGGTTTTTGTGTATTTTCAATTTAGATTAAGGTGGGTAGAGAGGTTACTTCAACGTTTGGGGGTGTCTAAGAAGGTGGTACAAAGCGGTGGTTGTAGTAGTGTTAGGTTATACGCTGTAGAGGCTATTGGGTGAAAGAGGGGTGTTAGGTTGAGGGTGTAAGGTAGGGAGGAAATCGGCTATGGGGTAGGTTTGGGTCAAAAAGTGTTGGAGATGGTGGTTAGAAGGTAGGTACTCGGTGGTTAAGGTTAAGGTGGTGGCGATTTGGTAGCAATGCCACGAGCTACAGCGGAGGTTGAAAGAGGTTAGGTTAGGGAGCTTGACCTATGGGGAGCTCGGTCGTACTTGTGGTTTGGCTTAAGAGTGGCTAGTGAGAGGAATTTGAAGAGAGAGAGAGAGAGAGTTAGAGTGAGAAAGTGATCATGAGAGAGAGAGAGGTTGTTTCAAGTGATTCTAGTTGGTTGTTTATGTTCGTAGGCATCCTTAAGCCCCTATTTATACATGAATTTAACCTAGAAAACTCGAAATTGGATGCAAATGCAAATGCACGAAAAATTAGATTTTTTCAAATTTTGGAGCTTGATTTGAATGCTCCATTGACTAAATTTAGATGCGTTATTGGGTTCAATTCATAGTAAGCTATGCGAAGGTTGAATTCGTATCATTAATTGATGGGTTTCAACAAAAGAAATGCACGAAATCAAGGGCTAAAGTAGAGGGGGTGGAATGTTCTTATTTGGGGAAAGTGGAGGAAAATCAAGGGAAAGAAAGAGAAAATGCTGACGTGGTGCTAATGTAGCTCCACGTCAGCATGCGCGATCCAACCTAAAGTTGATATGTGTCATCACATGACACATGGTAGTTGATGTAGCATGCCATGTGGCACCATGTTAGCTCGCCATCCAACCTAATGCTATTACATTTCAAGACACATGATGCAGTCAGATCTTGACACGTGGTAGTGTATTAGTTATAAAAATAAAAATGCCTCATTTTCTTTACCAAGATTTGAACCCAAAACCTTAAGTTTAGCCCCATGCAATGTTCAAGTGCTTATCCATTAGGTTGTTAGCTTATGCCTTATCCATAAATTGCACATATGGAATAAGTCAACCTGAGCTAGATCAAATTTAAGCTTAAGCCTAACAATCCTACTTCTAAACTTATTTCAAAATTTAAAAATAATCTACCCTAATAAAATAGTGATTTCTAAAATCTTTTATTTTTTCAATTTTTATATTTTTTTGTAATTTTAAAATTTTCTATTTTTTTTCATAATTTTCTTATTTTTTAAATTTCTCAATTTTTTATGTTTCTAACCCAAATTTCTTCATTAATTTCCTTTTTTTTTGTGTTTTTCCTAATTTAGGGCTTATTGGGAAAAGAAAGAAAAATATAAATAAAGGAGACAAAAATTGGATGTCTACAACTGCCGCTCTTTGTGGCAAAGGTTGAACAAAACTTTACTACAAAGACAAAGAGATACTATTTTTGCCTCTAGGGATGACTTTGAAATGACTGGGGATTTGGTGAAGAAATGAAACCTAGTTATGCCTTTCTAGGCTCACTAACCTAAGTGGGAGTGTTTCTAAAGGATAAGTAATCCCATGCTGGAATCAATCTAAAACCTAGTCATGCCTTACTAAGCTCACTAACTTAGGTAGAAGCATCTTTGAGGATTAGCAACCCTAATTTAGGATCAATCTAAAACCTGGTTGTGCCTTATTAGGCTCACTAACCTAATCTGGAGTGTCTCTCAAGGACTAACAACTCTAAACTAAGATCGATCTAAAAGCTAGTCGTACCTCATTAGGCTCACTAACCTAGGTGGGACCTTCTCTCAAAGACTAGCAACCCTAAATTGGGATTGATCTAAAACCTAACTGTATCTCACTAGGCTTACTAACCTAAGCAAGAACGTCTATTAAGGACTAGCAACTCTAAACTGGGAATAATCTAAAACTTGGTCGTAACTTACTAGGCTTACTAACCTAGGCAAAAATGTCTCTCCAGAACTAACAACCCTAAATTGGGATTGATATAAAACTTAGCTGTGCCTCACTAAGCTCACTAACCTAGGTGGGAGTATCTCTTGGGGATTAGCAACCTTAAACTAGGATCAATCTAAAACCTGACTGTGCCTTAATAGGCTCACTTACCTAGGTAGGAGCATCTCTCGAGGGTTTAGCAACCTTAAATTTGGTCTTCAAAGACTAGCTAATCATTTAGATGTAGAAGGTGAGTGTCTTATGGTCTGGATAGAAGAGATAATGAAGAGAAGTGCTATATAGGCTTACTAAGAGAAACTTTGTGAACAGAAGAGCCCAATGAGCATGCCTAAAGAAATCAAGTGTCTTATGAACCCACTACATGATCTTTGTAAAAAGAAGTGTCCTATGGGCCTATTAAAAGAACTTGGTGAATTAAAGGGCCTTATAAGCACACTTAAGAGAAGCTTGGTGATTGCTTTATGAGCTTTTTAAGAGAAACTTTGTGAATAGAGAGGCCCAATGGGCTCGCCTAAAGAAAGCAAGTGTCCTATGACCACACTATAAGACTTTGCAAAAAGAAGTGCCCTATGGGCTTGCTCAAAAGAACTTAGTGAACTGAAGGGCCCTATGAGCACACTAAAGGCAATTAAGGAACAAAGGCACCCTATAGGTTTGCTAAAGACCTTGAAGAGAGTTAAACAGATGGAAGGTAGGATAGCCTAAAAAAACTTATCCGAAAGCACTACCCGATTTTTGAGGAAGCTATTTACAAAAAAACCCTTTTGGTGAAAACCATTTATTTTGAAAAAGATGTTGGGTATAATTTCCTTTATTTTGGGAAGAATAAGAAAAGCTTAGACTCTTAACCCGTTTTTTTTTTTTTTTTAGAATGGATTGAAAACTTGGCCACCTAGGTAAGCATGGAATTGGAATAAAGATACTTTCTCTCTCTTTTTCTTTTTCTTATTCTTTCCTTTTCTTTTTATTACTTCCTTTATTTTTCTTTTTTAGTTTACTACCAGGTAAAGAACCCTTCCTTAATAATCACATGGGGCCTCTTATGTTCCCCCTAATTTGGATACCAAGACGTTTAGTGGGGCCTTCTAATTTTAAACATCCTTAAAAAGTTAACTCGTAACTAGTTTAGTCCACCAGGACTTCCTTGCAATTATAATCCATTTTGCATGTGATATGCCTTGATCAATTCGTTAGGTCTTTTTCAATTTAATGTTATGAATTTAGGTTTTTAGTCCAAGGGTTTCAAAAAGAACTAATGGAGAAGCGTATTTTGAAATAAATATTAATCTCAAGTATACAAGTCGAGAACCTTACAAACAATTAGAAATATACTTGCCTCAACTTAAAAAACAACTTTTATTAAAGATAAATTATTTTTAAAGATCGGAAGAGCTTTTACTTATGTAAGAGTAGTATTGTGGATGGGAAGGCCAGGTGTAAGAGAGGCTTTAAAGTGGATGTAGAGATTTTAGGTTTTTGAGCTCGAATTGTGATTTTGAGCTTTGCGTCTTTGGGGCTATTTAGGCTTTGACTGCCCTTATTGGGATATGATATGGCTTTCACTTGGCTTTTGTTATTACTTTGCCCTACTGTTCTTTTGTTGTTCTTTCTTTTTCTTTTGGCCCTTAGTCTCCATTGCCAAGTTTTTACCTATTAAGTGATTTAGGGTCCTAAATTCATTGATTTCTATTATATGGGTTCGAGTGAGGTAAGTAAAAGCTCTAGCTGTTTAAAAAGGAAGTGGCTCTTCTTTATTTCAAAAAACATAACTTATCGGAAATAAAATTTGCTTTTGAATTTAATGTTACTGAAGTAAGTACAAACCAATTTTAATCCCTCTCTCCTTATCAATGACCCTAACGTCCGAATTTGCCCATTATGTGGTGATTCTCGATAGGGTTTAAATTTGAAAAATTCTTCCAATAGGTCCAACGAGGTAAACAAGAGATGATTATGTTTAGGATTTGAGAAATGAATTCCTAATTTCATTTTAATCTGCGTATCGCATTCAAAGTGGACCTCCTTTAAGGAACGAGTCCAAAGTATACTCACATTTGTGTCGCTCAACTCTCAAAGTGTGTTGGGTTAGTGTATAGAAAATAGTTTGCCTCTTTCTATTCTAAACCTTTTAAAAGTGAGTTACCAATTCTTTAAGGAGAACTTCTTTACTCTAAAAATAGTGCAATCATTCCATTGAAAAAGGCAATTGTATTATTCCAGCTATTACAAACTTTATTGAAAACAACTTTCATTACCCCTATCATAACAAACACCCAATTACTTGAAACAACCTATGAACTTATCAGAAGGCATTGGTAAGCTCAAAAGAGATGCAGCTCTAGGCAACTCAATTGGATTATCCTCATGACATGAAGAAGGAATGTCTTGTTGTAGCTTTGGTTGAATGACTTTTGCATCAATCAGGTCTTGAATCTTGTTCTTTAATCTCCAGCATTTTTCAGTGAAGTGCCCCTTCTAACCCATATGGTAGTCACATCGTGCTTCTAGGTCAAAGCTACCTGGTTTGTAATTCAAATTAGGAGCTTCACAAGCTATAACCCTCACTACTTTCAAACGAGTTGAGTGATTGATATCATTAGTTGAGTGAATTGTCTCCTTTGAGTCCCTTGGGTTTGTTCTTTTTCGCTTCTCCTCAGCTTCTTTCTACCTGGGCTTCCTTCGTCACTTAGGCTTATTCACATTTGATCAGTACTGAACATCGGGTGTTGGAATCTTCTAAGCATGGGGCTCATTGCTATTTCTAGATCTATAATGTTCTTTTATATTATGGCTACCTTTTCATCTAAATTCAAGAGTCTCTTATCTAGGTTCAAATCTTGGGATATTTGGAGAGTACTGATGATTGGGAATAAAACTTGCAATTGTTGGGCCATCTGATGCATCATACTTTTTAGGGAGGCGAGTTTGTCATTTGCCATGTGAACCTAATTAGAAGAATTTCTTTACCAGTTAGCAACTTTTCTTTTATTTTTTTTTTCTTTTCTTTTATTTTAGAGAGAGAAAGACAAAACTTTATTTTATAGAAACTAAATAAAAATGATGGATTTTTTATTGTTTTTGTTTAATTGCATTTCCTTAGGTAAGAGAGTGAATGGTTAAATATACTCTATTGAAAGCAGGAAAGAATAAAGAATGATAGGATAAAGAGAAAAATTTTATTTTGGAAAGATCATAATATAGGGAAAAGGAAACCTATTATTCAAAACTTAAAATTTATTCAAAGCCCTTTAACTCCATCTAAAGCTTCTAATCTAACTCTCACAGTTGGGCTTTAATGTTGTCCAACATTTCTAAAGCCTAATTCATGGTCCTCTCACTTTTTTTAAATTGATCTAATAAGGCCTTGTTAAAGGCCTTAGCACACTTAGCCCTTTGCTTCCATCAAGTAGTTGCGACTTGTAACAATTGCTTATGGATTCCTCGGGCAACTAGAAATCTTTGATTATTCTCTTATTGGTTACCTGCCATTCTTAAGTTTACATATTTCATAGACAACAATCAATCATTAATGTAGAAAAGAAAGCACATGGAACTATGCAGCTGTTGGGATTGTTTGGGTTAACACATTACCCCCCTTAAGTTGCAACCCTACTATTATTTTCTTAAACTTGATTGCATTAAAAATCTTAAACGATTAGTGGTATTGCAATTTCTTAAGGGTATTGTATTAACTCAAGCTTGGAGGGGAGTATATCCAATTAGGGTAGGTTTTGAAAAGATCTTTAAGCTTCATGACCTCACTTGTTAAAGAACACTTTTATTGATCATATTAAGTTTAAGTGAGGTAGCCTAATCAACCCCGAGTGGTGATTAAACCACGACACTCGAAGCCTACACAATGGCCCTTCTCTTAAGGTCTTAAGACAACTTAGGTCTGATCGTATCTATCCTGTAGCAAATGACCCCTCATATCCTAATGTGTGTAATATGCAAGATAATAGTACATATAGGAGCTGAGAGTGAATTCTAGGAAAAAACAGGGAAAGAAGCTTTAGGTTTGTCTTTTGTTTTTCTCTTTCATAACAATATCGCCATAAAACCTTGAAGGATGTATGCAAAAAAGGGTAAGTTCTAGAGGTCCTTAAACTCTATAACCTTACACATTTCTTACAAAACAATTCCTTAATCACATTGAAGCTTAAGTGGGGTAGCTTAATCAGCCCCAAACAGTGGTTTCCTTACTATACTTAGAACTTACACAATGGCTCCTTATCCTAAGGTCTTAAGACGACTCGGGTTCAACCATATTTATCATATGTTCATAGTACAAGAAATAAATCCACCCTAACCCCCCTCCCCTCTAAATAATAAAATAAATAAAACTAAACCTATAAAAACATTAGTATAGTTATGATACAAATAAAGAACGAATAAGTACATAAATTGCAATAAGGTGATTTTTAAAGATTAATTTTAATTTTAGAAAGTCGAATGATTAATCTTCTTGATGACTTTAGTGGAGTCACCAAGCTGTTGAGCTTGGATTTTCACCTTCTCAATTCTTTCATAAAATTAAGTCTTCTTTAAACCGATTAATGCTAAACCCTACCCGTTTAATATTGATCCTCAACTAAAGTTTAAAGAAAACCATTTCTTTTTGTTTTGAAAACAACTTTGGAGTCACTACCCAACCAAAGTCGAGAAAAATAGTTAAGTTATAACCAATTGGGTGGATTAGTTATAACTTAGCCACTAATTTAACAATTAAAACCAATTTTACAAAACGGCTTTTGAAAACCAGAGATTTAGGTCCAGGGGTTAGGAATTTTAAACCCTTACGTGTACCATGAACTTTCAAAATTAAAATTAAACTTAAAAATCACCTTTTTAATTTTGAAAGATAGAACTTGGTTATTAGTTACTCTAACTAGATAAACAAAACAATCTAAACGAAAGAAAAAGGGAAATTAGGTTTTTTCATTTTTATCGTTGTCCCATAGGTACTTATGTACCCGCTATTCAGAATCAAATGTACGTACTTATTTTTTACGAAAACTTTAGTGAGTTGAGTTGATTTGATTTTAATTTAGAAAACAATCAAGTTTACATTTTTAGTTCAATTTGGTTGATTTAAGAAAATTTCTAAAAAAGGTCCAAAATTAGATTTTATTTTTGGAAATTCTAAATGATACTAATTTGGAAAATGGTTGATTTATTTTTATTTCACTTTTAGAAAATCAATTTTTCTAAGTGATAAAATAATTTTATTCCCTATCTTACTTATTTTATTTTAATTTTATTATATCATCTTATTTACTTATTGAAGTAAAGTAAAATAAATTTACTCCTTTTTTTTTTTCTTTTTTTTCCTTTTTTCCTTTTTCCTTTTTTCTTTTCTTTCTTTTTCTTTTTTTTTCCTTGTTATTTTTCTTTTTTTGGTATTGTTACGTTCACATTTGGAAATAAAGAAATAAGATAAAAAAAAACAACAACAACTAAATAAGAAAATAAAAGGAAATAAGTAAGTAAAAAAAAAAAACAAAATAACACAAAACAAAAGGAGAATTCAAACCAAAGGAGGATATGCGAATCTGAGTAGGTTAGAGCGAGTTAGACCTTAGATTTAGGTCAAATCTTGGAGCTCTAGTAGGTCCAATTCGGGTCTCCACGGAGGGGGTTTGTTATGGTTGTTGTAGGCTAGCACCACTCGATCTAGCCACCAAAGTGGATGGGAAAAGGGGTTTTTGTGTATTTCCAATTGGGATTAGGTAAACGGGGGGAGGTATGTGTGTGTAAAGAGGTTGCCTCGATGTTCGGTGTCTTGGAGGGTGGTGTAAAGTGGTGGTTGAGGTGGTGTTGGGTCGTATGCCGTGGGGGCTATTAGGTGAAAGAGGAGTGTTAGGTCGAGGGTGTAGCATAGCGAGGAGTTCGGCTGTGGGGTAGCTTTAGGTCGAAAAGTACTGGAGATGGTAGTTTCGAAGGTGGGTACTCGATGGTTAAGGTGAGGGTGGTAACGAGTTAGTGGTGATGCCATAGGCTATGGTGGAGATTGAAAGAGGTTAGGTTAGGGAGCTTGAGCTACAGAGAGCTCAATCGTGGTGGCGGTTTGGCTCGGGAGTAGCTAAAGAGGGGAATTTGAAGAGAGAGAGAGAGAGAGAGTTAGAGAGGGAAAGTGATCACAAGAGAGAGAAAGAGGTTCTTTTGAATGATTCTAGTTAGTTGTCTATCTCAGTGGACATCCCTAAGCCCCTATTTATACATGAATTTAACCTCGAAAACAAGAAAACTCGAAATCGAATGCAAATGCAAATGTACAAAAAATCAGTTTTTTTTTTTCTATTTTTGGAGCTCGATTTGAATGCTCTATTGATTGAATTTCGATGCTTTATTAGGTTCAATCATAATAGGCTATGTGGGGGATGAATTCGTATAATTAATTAAGGGGTTTTAGCAAGGGAGATGCACAAAATCAAGGGCCAAGGTAGAGGGGGTAGAATGTTCTTTGTCTAGGGAAAGTGGAGGAAAATTAAGGAAAGAAGAAGAAAGAGAAGGGGAAGAGAGAGAAAACACTAACGTAGCACCATGTTGGTGCTATGTTAGCATATGCGGACTAACCTGAAGTTGCCATGTGTCATCACATGACACGTAGCAGCTGACGTAGCATGCCATGTGGTGCTATGTCAGCTCGTTGTCCAACCCGATGCTGCTATGTGTTAGGATAGTGATGTAATCAGATCTTGACACATAACAGTGTGCTAGGTACAAAAATAGAAATGTCTCTTTACCTTTGTCAATATTCAAACCCAAGACCTTAAGTTTAGCACCATGCTATGTTTAAGCACTCATCCATTAGGCCATTGGCTTATGCCTTATTCATATATGCAATTAGACCAGGTCAACTTAGGTTAGATTCAAATCTAAGCCTAAGCCCAACGATCTAACTTCTAAACTTATTTCAAAATTAAAAAATATATACCCTAATAAAATAGTATTTTCTAATATCTTTTATTGTTTCAATTTTTCTATTTTTTTGTCATTTTTCAATTTTCTAATTTTTTTCTTTATTTTCTTATTTTCTAAATTTCTCAATTTTTTATGTTTTTTATCTAAATTTCTTTATTTTTTTATGCTTTTCCTCATTTTTGAATTTTTTTTCTATTTTCCCTAAAATTATTTTTTCTAAATTTCTTAATTTTTTAGGTTTTCTTTAATTTCTTATTTTTTTGTTTTTCTTAATTTAGGGCCTATTGGGAAAAGAATGAAAAATTAAAAAATAAAAATAAAAATAAAGGAGGCCAAAAATTCGATAGTTTAGTGTATTCTTCAATGTGTTCTCCTTATAGCTGTTACATTATGTGATTATTTATAGTATTTTATTAGGGTAAGTTTTACATTACAGATAATAACAAAAATGAATTCCTATTTGCTCAATGAAAGGAAAATACTTTACAAGGAAACATGAAATTGTGCTAGCAAACGTCGTTTGTCAAAAAGGATAGTATGGTTGTAAGTAAGGATAGTGCACACACATTTTTACGGTGATTCTGGCAATGTTGTGATCCAAGCAGGGGTGGGCCTCTATTCAGGTCTATTTGGTGTCAAAAGGGGCTAGACTAGCGTTGGCTTAAGGATAGCTCATAGAGAGGTTAACCTCGAATGGTTACCTTCTGACAGTTATTAGCTTTGCCTCGATACCGTAGGGATTGCTATGTTCAGATTTAATACTTAGACTTGTGCATGGTGGAGGGTTCCATTTGGCATGACAGCTAGTCACCTCGGCAACACCTTAGATAGCATGGAGAGTGAAATAGTTCGTAGATCAGATTAGGACAAGCACTGTTCTTTGGTGCTTAACTTACCTTAGATAACTTGGCGGACCACTTGTAAGAACCCTCGAGCTCGGGAGCATGTAATCGGTCCTTGATCCCTATCATCCCCTCCAGGTTGTTTGAGATTTGGGATCAAATCTGGTTTAGGTCCAAGTTACTCATTTTTGGGAGTGTAAGGTTAGAGGTCGACAATGTTGAAAGTGTTTGAGACTCCATATCCTTCATGTAATTCAATTCTATAAGCATTAGGATTGATCTTTTCAAGCACTTTAAAAGGTCCGTCGGCTTTAGGAGACAACTTGTTCTTCCTTAAGTTTAGGAATCATTCCTTACTGAGGTATATCTAGACAAAATTGCCTAATTGAAATTCTCTTTACCTCCATCCTCAGCTCTACTTCTCAAGCTTAATATTAGCTTGACCTAATTGCTCTATAACCTTTTAGTGCATGGCTTTGATGGCCTCAACTCTTTTGACAGCTGGCCAATCGTCATCAAGCATCGGTTGGGGTGCTTAGTTAAATGGTTGCTCGAGGTTGAATCTATAGGTAAGCACAAATGGAGACATGCTTATTATACTATGGGTGGTTTGTTGTAGGCAAACTCAATGATTGGTAGGCACGGTTCCTAATCGGCCGTGTTTCGTCTGACAGTAAGCCACAATAAAGTTCCAATGGTTCTATTGACAACTTCAATCTGTCTATCGGTCTATAGGTAGCAAGACGCGCTATACAGCAGCTTCGTTCTCATTCGCCTCCACAACGTCCTCTAAAAGTCTGTCATGAACTTAGGGTCTTGGTCTAAAACAAAGGTCTTAGGAATTCTATGCAACTTAATTACTTCCTATAAGAAAAGAAAAAAGATAGTCGAAACGTCATTAGTTTTGGAACAAGGCACAAAATGTACCATCTTGCTAAATTGATTTACAACCACCATGATGGAGTCCTTCCCTCGAGACGTCCTCAACAATCCTAACATGAAATCTATACTCAGCTTAGACCATGGTTGTGTTAGGATTGACAAAGGTTGGTAGTATCCTTGCTCAGCTTGGCTCTTCGCTTTTCAGCAAGTCGTACACTTTTCTAGCATAGATTGGACATTTCTCTTCACCCTTAGCTAAGAGAATCTGGAGGATAGTATCTCATAAGTTCAACACTAGCTAAAGTGTCCTCCAATCCCCTTCCAAGCGCTTTACGCACTAGTAGTTCTCGCATGGAACAGGTCGGGATACATAGCCTTCTCTTCCTAAATAAGTATCCGTCTTCCCTGTGATAGTCATCTAGTATCCGTCCTTCCTCACAATGAGTGTAGATAAACTAAAGTGTAGGTCCTTGGCATACAAATTCTTGATGGTTGAAAAACCAAGTAGTCTTATCTACAACTCGATTAGGAGGGCATGTTATCTCAATAGGGCATCGACTACTACATTGTTCTTTTTGTTCTTGAATTTTATGACATAAGAAAATCCCTCCATGAACTTAATCCATTTGGCTTGTCTCCAAGACAACTTTAGTTGACTCTTTAGATATCAGAAGGATTCATGATCAATGTAGATCACAAATTCCTTAGGTAACAGATAGTGTTGCCATACTGTTAGGCCTTGGACTAAGGAGTAGAACTCCTTATCGTAAACGAAGTAGTTGAGTGTGGTTCCTTGAAGTTTCTAGCTGAAGTAAGCAATAGGTCAACCTTCTTACATCAACACAATAACTATGCTTAGTCCAGATGCATCATACTCTACTTCAAACACCTTATCAAAGCTTAGCAAAGCTAAGACAGAGGCTGTAGTTAGCTTCTCCTTCACATCCTCAAAACTCCTCCTCTCTTTCTCACCCCATTTGAATTCAACATTCTTCTTTGACAGTTCGTTGAGTAAGGCCATAATCGCATTGAAGTTCTTAATGAATGGGTGATAGAATGATGCTAGGCTGTACTTCTCACATCGGCAGAACAGGTCAGCTCAAGCCATTTTATGATTACTCTTATCTTCTCTTCATTAACTCGAATGCCACCTCCACTCACAACAAATCCCAAGAAGATCACCTTGGAACAGCAAAAATTGTACTTCATTAGATTGGCATAAAGCTGTTCAAGTCGGAGTTTTGCAAGCACTTGTTAGAGATGCTCTCAATGAGTCTCTAAATCAGGATTGTACACTAGAATGTCAACAAAATAAACTACGACAAACCTTCCCAATAATTTTCAGAGCACATGATTCATAAATTTTATGAATGTGCTTGGTGCATTGGACAGTCCAAATGGCATGACAAGCCATTCATATAAACCATGTCGTGTCTTGAACTTAGTCTTCTACTCATCGTCTTCACGCATTCGAATCTAATGGTTTCTAGATTTGAGGTCAATCTTGAAGAATACTCTTGCTCGACTTAACTCATCTAGTACATCATCAAGCCCAAGTATAAGATACCTATACTTGATGGTGATGTGATTGATCATTTGGCTATCCATATACATCCTCTATGACCCATCTTTCTTTGGCACTAATAAGGCCGGTAGAATACTATGGCTCAGGGATTTGTGCACATACCCATTTTTCATCAACTCATCCACTTGCCTCTATAAACCAGCGGCCTATTCAGGATTTAGCTGGAGGTAGGCTTGTTTGGTGGCATGACTCCTAGTTATAGGTCGATTGCATGCTTGATGCCACGATTTAAGGGTAGACTGATCGGTAGCTCTTCTGGAAATAGGTCGATGAATTCTTCCAGTAAGCTTTTTATCTCGGTCGGTAGCTCTTCCTCCCTAGGTCTCATCTCTAATAGCCTCTTAACAAGTAGATAGGTTGGTCCCTCTAGCTTCATTTCTCTTTTTAGCTTGGCTCGGGTCAATACCAAAGCCTCCTTCTTCAAGGTTTGGCTAAGCTAGGATTGTATGACTTTTTCTTGTTCGGCAGTCATAGGACTCAATTTCAATCTTCGCCCTTCATGCTCCACAAAACATGTGTTCCTCTTGCCATCATATATAACTACTCAATCAAACATCCATAGTCGTCTAAGTAGAATGTGAGATGCACTCATGGGCAGTACATTACAGAGCACTTTATCTCAATACTTGCCAGTGTAGATCGTTACAAACACTCATTTGCTCACTTGTAGGGCTCCCTTATCACTGAGCTAATGAAGCTTATAAGGTTTCGAGTAGGACATGGTCAGCAATTTCAGCTGCTAGACCATAAATGCAGAGGCTACATTAGTGTAACTCTCATTATCAACAATCAACACGTACAGTGAGTCATTCACTTTGCATCTAATATGGAAGAGATTTTCTCTCTATTCATTTATAGGTACAAGATTGGCACCCATTGTCCTCCTCAATACTAGAGCGATTAGCATGAAGTTACCATCCTCACCGTAGATGACTTCCTCATCGGACAGCTTGGCCTGTCCATCTTCTTTCAACTCCTCTACTTCATCATCAGTACTGTCGACCTCAACGGTTGGTACCTCACCTTGAATCATCGTTGTTTGCCTGCTCGGGCATTGAGTGGCCATGTATCCAAATCCTTGACATTTGTAACACTAAATCTTACTTGTTTTCCTCCCTGAACTCTAGCCCTTCTCAAAATTCCTTAAGGGTTCCTTCTCCTTGGCTTGGATAATCGAAGTGGGTCAAGCATCATTGGCCTTGCTTGGTTTCGTGTACAGGTCTGCTCAAAACAGGTTAGCTAATGCCAAGACACTTGGAAGGTGGTCGAAATCTTCCTGTTCGATGCCTTTCTATCTTTTGGGCGACTCAAATTACATCATCAAGTGTTCTAACGTCCAGCATTTCCAAGACATCTCCATTCTTATACTTCAATATGCTAATGAATCGAGATACAATTCGATCTTTGGGCTCTACAACTTTACAACGGATTATTAGCATCTGGAATTCTTTAACGTAAACATCCACACTTAATCCTCCTTGCCTCAATTCTTGTAGTCTCTTGAAGGCATCCTGTAGATAATAGCTCAGCATAAACCTTCTCCGCATAAATCTCCTTATGTCATCCTAACTCCTAATTTCCCGTTCTCCTTCCCTTCTTTTGGCAGCTTGTAAGTTATTCCACTATAAGGCGGCATAACCAATGAACTCTAATACAGCAAGTCTAACTTTTGCGTTATCGGGCACTTCATAGCATTTGAACTACTTTTCAATCTCATTTACCCAATCCAAGTAGTCCTCAGCATCACTACTTCCAAAGAAACTTGGAATATGCATCCTTAGTCCTTCAACTCTAGGGGCTCGTGCATTTCTTTCCTTAGGCTAGTAATAATCTTCTGCCTCGTCATCTCCTTTTGCTTCTTCCTTAATCTCATCAAGTGCTAACCTTCATCTAGTGTCTCTACCAATTCCTTTAGGTCGGGGTGGTCAAATGAGGGCATTAACTCGGCCAAATTGACCATTGCCTCATCTTTGTTGTTCATGTTCCCTAATGGGGCTATTTTTAGTTCATTGCCTATCTTCTTAAATAACAGTCACCAAACTAACTACCAAGCCGGTAAGCCTATCCAAGCGGTCACCTAGTGACTGAGGTGAGAAGCTTCCTTCTTGCCCTTAGCCATGATGAGTACCACTTTCTTGGTTTCCCAAAGTTCCTTGTACACTTGAATTTGACATTGATGATTACTTCATAATGACAATTTCACAACAAACACATAGTCAACTACACTTTGTTTTGGCGTATTGAAAATAGGGGAAAATAGAGTATAGAACACTTCTCAACTACTAAACTTCAAAGCTAACAATAAAACCATTGTTATATAAAAATAGTAACAAACTATTAAAAGAACACAATAGTAGAATCCAGCTCTAAACGTAGCTAAGCTTTGATACCAAGATAATATGGATCCATGGATGAACACAGAAACCCAATATCATGTGAAACCAAAGGGATGGGTCTAAGTTGCAAGATAAATTGAAAAGTAAATGATAGTCAAGGGTGAGCAGGGGTTCCTATACACTAAGGAAGGGTATAACGCACTAATGCCTCACATGAGGTTAGGTCATACTTGATATGACGTATAAACATAGCTAAAGATCACTCACAACTAGTCCATGCTCGAATGGGCTAGATAAGAGTAAATCAAGAGTAAGTAAAAATTTCAATGTATTCTTTTGTATGTTCTCCTTGTGGCTATTAGATTATGTGATTATTTATAGTACCTTGTTAAGGTAATTTCTATGTTATAGATAATTATAAAAAAGAATTCTTATTTGCTAAATAAAAGGAAAATACATTAGAAGGAAACATAAAATCGTACACAACGAACATTGTTTGTTAGAAAGGATAATATGGTTGTTAGTAAGGATAGCACACGTATGTTTTTATTGTAACTCTGATAATGTTATGATCTGAGTAGGGGTAGGCCTCTATTTAAGTCTATTCGGCATTAGAAGGGGTTAGACTAGGGTTAGCTCAAGGATGGCTCATAGTGGGGTCAGCCTTAAATGGTTGCCTCTTAACAATTATTAGCTTGGCCTTAGTACTATGGGGATTATTGTATTTAGATTTGGTGCTTGGATTAATGCACAGCAGAGGGTTCGATTTGACACGACTGTTGGTCACCTCGACAATACCTTAGATAGCATGGAAAGAGAAGTAGTTCAACAAATCGGACTAGGGCAAGCACCGTTCCTCAACGCTTAACTCACCTTGGATAGCTCAGTGGACCACCTACGAAAGCCCTTAGGCTTGGGAGCGTATAATCGGTCCTTGATCCCTACCACTTCTTCTAGCGGCCTTTCCAATTCCTTCAACTAGAGGTGGTTAAACTGGGGTGTTAACTCGGCTAAATTAAACATTGCCTCGTCCTTGTTGTTCGCATTCCCTAATGGGGTTATTTCTAGTTTGTTGCCTATTTTCTTGCATAATAGTCACCAAATTAGCTACTAAGTTGGTAAGTTGGTAAGCTTATCTAACGATGACCCACTGACTGAGGTGAGAAGCTTCCTTCTTACCCTTAGCCATGACGAGTACCACTTTCTTGGTTTCCTAAAGTTCCTTACACACTTGAATCCGACATTGATGATTACTTCACAATGACAATTTCACAACAAACATACAATCAACCACTCTATATTTTGGCATATCGTAAATAGGGGAAAACAGCATACAGAACACTTCTCAACTACTAAACTTCAAAGCCAACAATAGAACCACTATTACACGAGAGTAGCAACAAACTATTAAAAGAACACAATAGTAAAATCCAATTCCAAACGTAGCTAAGCTCTGATACCAAGATGATACAGATATGTGGATGAACACATGAACCCAATATCATGCATAACCAAATGGGATGGGTCCAAGCCACAAGATAAATTGCAAAGTAAATGAAAGTTAAGGGTGAGCTAGGGTTCCCGTACACCGCCGAAAGGTATAACGTGCCAATACCTCACATGAGCTCAAGTTACACATGATATGATGAATAGGTATAGTTGGAGGTCACTCGCTATTAGTCCACGCTCGAATGGGCTAAATAAGAGTAGCTTAAGAGTAAGCAAGAGGACACTTAGCTCAGGGGAGGGTAAAAAGATTAGTGTATTCTTCAATGTGTTCTCCTTGCAGCTATTAAGTTACGTGATTATTTATAGTACCTAGTTAGGGTAAGTTCTATGTTATATAGATAATTACAAAAATGAATTCTTATTTGCTAAATAAAAGGAAAATACTTTATAGGGAAACATGAATTCGTGCACAACGAATGTTGTTTGTTAGAAAGGATAGTACGGTTGTCAATAAGGACAGTATGCACATGTTTTTATTGTGATTCTGACAATGTTGTGATCCAAGCAGGGGTAGGCCTCTATTTAGGTCTGTTCAGCGTCAAAAGGGGCTAGGCCAGGGTTAGCTCAGGGATGGCTCATAGTAGGGTTGGCCTTGGATGGTTGGCACCTAACAGTTATCAACTTAGCCTTGGTACCGCGAAGATTGTTGTATTCAGATTTGGTGCCTAAACTAGTGCACAATGAAGGGTTCGGTTTAGCACGATGGCTGGTCATCTCGACAACGCCTTAGATAGCATGGAGTACGAAGTAGTTTGGTAGATTGTACTGGGGCAAACACTGTTCCTTGGCACTTAACTCACCTCGGATAGCTCGGTCGACCACCTGCGAGAGCCCTTAGGCTCGAGAGTATGTAATTGATCCTTGACCCCTATAAATTGTTATAACCTTTACTTATACTTGAGTAAAAATAGGTGCATATAACAATGGATTTTGTGAATGGTTTACTAAGGACAAGGAGACAACATGATATGATATGGGTTATAGTAGATAGGCTTATGGAATTAGCACATTTCTTAGCCATAAGGTAAACGGTGACATTCTTTGGACTAGTAGAAGTTTATCTGAAAGAGACAGTTAGTTTGAATGGTGTTCCAATGTCAATAATAAGTTATCATGATTCTTGTTTTATGTTTTGATTTTAGCAACCCTTATAAGTAGAAATGAGAACCAATCTGAACTTTAGTACTGTTGAGTAGAATTTGCTTCAAATAATAGCTATCATAATACCATCCTAATGGCTCCATATGAAGCATTGTATCGACATAAGTGTAGATCCCCTGTGTAATGGGATGAAGTAGGGAACAAGTAAGTCATTGGACCATCAATGTTACAAAAATCTTAAGGAGAAGGTACACATAACAAGGGAACGAGTACAAACTACCTAAAGCTATAAAAAAGGTTACATAGATGTTAGAAGAAAGTCGTTAGAATTCTAGGTAGGCAAATCGGTATTTTTGAAAATATTACCAATGAAGGGTATAAGAAGATTCAGTATTAAGTGAAAGTTAAGTCCTTGGCATGTTGGACCATATCAAATTAAGAAAAGGATTGGAAAAGTTGACTATAAACTTGAGTTACCCAATGAGATGGTAAGAATTCATAATATATTTCATGCGTCAACTTTAAGGAAATTTGTAGGCGATCCCATAAAGATATTGCATGTACCTCCAATGGAATTAAAGGAAAATCTTACGTATGTAGAGCATCCAGTTCATATTTTGGATACTAAGGTTCAGAGATTGAGGAACTAAGACATTGAGTATGTGAAAGTCTTATTGAGTCGACACAACTTTTATAAGGGGGATAGGTGTCACACCCTAAAAGATACCTCGGTTGTAGCAGCCCATTATATACCACCTCAAGCACCTTAAATTGGGCTTGTGGCTAATTTGAAACCTTCGATATGATATACAAGGCATCTTCTAAATATCAGGTATCTTCCTAGGTATGTACTCCTAAGTGGTTTCAATTTAATTACTAAATTGCTATCATAAAATAACTAACGAATCATGTATATGACCTAACTGTAAGTGGGATTATTTCCTAACAAAAGAATATTACAAGTACGACATAGCTTACAAAATAAAACAAACCATAGGGAGTCTGATAGTACGTCCTATATGCGAAGTAAAATATAAAAGAACATACAAAAGAAATTGTATAAGTTCTCTTAGTCACTCAATCTTGACTTATACATCTCAGCTCTCCATCACTAACCTTGGGCATAGCATACCTTAGTACTAGTTAGATGTTATCGTGCATGAAAAGACTAAGGGGGCATATGCTTTTAACATGCTTAGTGTGTAATTCCTTCTACTAAGCCCTTCACACAAAGATCAAACAGTTATGTTAGATAACCATATGAATGCAACAACCGTATACTCAAACAAATATATATAGCTTAACTAGTAACTGCATATAGCTCAAGATTTCACCCTTAAAGATAGTGTTGGAGTTACTTAAACAATCAGATTCAGGTTTCAAGTACCTTTGGCAACTAACACACATGTCTCTCATCCCCTTGGTTCTTTCTACTCTCACAATTAATTACATCATTCAATTATTACTTCTCAATTTCCTATATCGAGAGTGAAGATGTGAGTAATGCATGTAATTTACTCACCCCTATGTAGTAGACTCTAGGATTCAGCCCATTGCTATGCAGTTGGTATCTCTAGCACCTAGTAAGGCTGTAGGTTAGGGCAGGGCCATGTTGTACATGTGTCCCAAGTGAAAACTCATATTCATAAACTTTATCACGACCCTTGCAAGACCCCTCCATCCTACAAGTGTAATGTGACAGTCAACATATAATGATGTAAGTTATGCCATGAATGATCCATTTTAGTTATGGTCAGTAATTGTTATGTTCATTTTATTTTTATGACCACTCATTTCATCAAACAATCTCAAGACATGCTATGGTAGCTATATAACAGACATTTCACTAAAATATATTAGAGTACTTTAGCACAACAATCACAGAGTGTAATAAACATGCAATTCTTGAGTCTCCAAATATATTGATTATTATTTAATTTAAGTGCAACTAGGTTACAATCAAATAAAAATATAGTAGTCATAGGAATACTCACTCAACCATGATGATCTATAGATTGTACTAGTCAGCGGGTGGGTCCAGATCTATATCAGAATCACTTGAAATAATCATGAAGGAATATGAATAAGAGAAGGAAAATTTTCCTATTAAGCTATCTATTCTCGCTATAATCTTCGGTTATGACTAAAACTTGTTTTTTATCATAACTTTCTCATTTTAAATCCAATTTCCACATTCTTATAGTCATTTTATATCATTTTCAGATGTAGATTACCGTAGTGTGGTCTAAATTGATAGATTCCAACCACACTTTTTCATGATGGTTCAGAAAGTTGCGAACCTCTTGTTTGTTAGGTTAAAAGGCTCTAATTTTATAAAATCTTGGTCTTATTCCAATTTTTTTCCAATTCTTGGTGAGCTCTAAGTTCTTATTTGGGCTTTGAAGTATTTTTGGTGATTATTCTTTATAGGCCTAAATTTAATCACTAATCTTACTTAGTCTTCTTTTATTGGTGTTTCTAGTTTGGGCTTATGGGCCTTATTGTTAAAGTCTTTTAAGTAGGGCTTGGTAGTTGTTCTTTTGTTCCCTTTTATTGTTAAGTTGGGCCTAGAATCTTATTCTTAAAATCTGGAAATGCTGGTTCTCTAACACTTTAAGCTTATGGCCTTAGCGGTTTGGCCTGTTTTGAAATTCTTTGCTTGTTTTGGCCATTTAAGGCCTATGACTTAGGCTCGACATGCTTGTTTGTTTTCAAATATTATTCAAACATTTTTCCAAAGGGTGTTTAAGTAGGGGTCAGTTCTATCCATGGCCTTTTTGGGGCTTGCTTGGTTAGATTTTAGGCCCAAAATATGCTTTTGGCTTAGTTTAGCCCCCTAATGTCTTCATATGCTAAATACACTACTTTGAGAAGTTCCAAAATACTTTAATATTTTCTAAAAAATTCCTATAAGTGGGTTTTAAAGTGGGGTCAGATATAAATCTTTTGGTTAAGCTTCNAGTACATAAATAATAAGAAAATAAGAAATAATAAAAATAATAAAGGCAATAATAATAATAATAATCATAATAAAGCTAAAAATCTCAAAAAAGTGAAAATATGCTTAAAATAATAAAAATATCAATTATATGATTTAAATAATTACTAAATCATAAATATATTAAGAAAAAGCTAAAATTAATATTTTATAATTTTTAAACCAAAATAATAAATTTTGTGACATTTTTATATCACAATTCAAATTGCGAGTCACAACGTCCAGAACAGACCTCGTTATGAGAAAATACGCTCGAAAATGATCAAAATAGACTATAAGTTCATGACGATATGAGCTAAATTAAAAAAGCTATACGCGATTCAATAAAAAGCTCAAATCGATGATTTCATATAAATCAATAACTGATTTAAGTAAACAGTACGATTTAGCATACTAATTTAGTTATTTTCCCAAACTTATTACTTTCAATATTTTCCTAATGTTAGGTGATCCTAAGATCGAGACCGATTTTCCTTTGGACTATTACAATCCTTGATATCATTTATGACCAAGTGAGTACTCTCGATGACTCTATACTTATTTTGTGCTTGTAGTTAGTACACATGAATTAAATATTAATAGCTTGATGCATGGGGTTTTGGGTTATGCATGTAACTGATATTGATTGATTACTATGCAAAATACTGTTAAATGTTGAAGATTGGTTATATAAATGATTGTTGTATAATTTGAATGATTTATTAATATTGTTTGATCACCTCAGAAATTGACTTAATCATATTCAACCCCAACAAAAATTAAACGATTCATGCATAAAGCACGAACATTGCATATAATGTTTCGGCCGTCACCTCATGCAGTTGGTAATGAAAGGCCTTGGAGAGATGAATTTTTACATGATTTGATTAGTACAGTACAAGAGCATTGGTACAACAAGACCTTACCCTTAGAGGGATGAATTCCTATTACTTGTTCATGCATTCATATGTTTGGTAATAAACTATTTGATAACTTATTTGTTGGTATAGTATAAGGGATAACTCACTAAGCCCTTGTAGCTTACTCCCTAATAGTTTTCTCTTGCAGGCTGCTAGATGATTGGGCATGGGTTAAGAACTAAGAGTTGAGTGTCAATACCGGGATGCTCAAAAGTTAGACTCTGAGGACAAACTATATGGTCCATTTGAATTAGTATATATATAATTATTAACACTACATTTAAATTTTGTGACTTTAATAAGTTTGAGTTTTAGAACTTTATTACCTAAACTTATTGTTTGGTAAGGCATACCGATTCTTTGCAGTTCTGATGGACTGTGGCTTATCGGATATCTATAGTCACATATATGTGGTCGTAAGTTAATTAAAAAATAAATAAAAGCTTTAGTGACTAATTATTTAGAATCTTATAATCTCTAACTTGCAAGATGATTTTCAAATCATGGGTGCACATATGATATGAAAATTTTAGGTAATCTTACTAAGCTCCCTTTAAGGTCATGACAGGTAGATGACACTACTTATTGGCCTCTTAGCTCCTTGTCCTTATGCTCCTCCTTTACTCTCAGCTCCTTAAGAACCATATCCCCATTATGATGGTTGGTCTTCCCACTTTCCAAAAGATGACACTTTTTTCAAACCTTGGTTTTCCAAACATTTCAAGATGGTGTTGCTAAGTGTTAAGCATGTGTGGGTGATGTGAAAGGGGCAATAAGGGAGTGGAGGGTTTGCTTTTTAGGTGAAGGGGGTGAGTTTCCTTCTTGTTGCTTCAAATGTGTGATGGTTTTTTAAACTTAAAAAAAAAAAATAGATGGAGAGGAAATAAGGGAAGATGGACGGTTGTGGGATGGATTATGCATTCCTTAGTTCCTTTTGTTTGAGAAAAAATTTGAGGGTATAAAAGAGTCAACACATGAAGATGAAAGGAGGTATGGGTTTTATGACAAAATAGTAACTAGATTGACATGCGAATGGATGTAGAAAGGATGGGAAGTGACCTATCCCTCCCTTCTTGTGGCCAGCACAACATGTAGTGGCCATTTGGCCATACTTTTGCCACATCACTCCCTTTTGTACATTAAATAAATTGATAAGTTGGCTCACTTATCTATAAGTAGCTTGACATGTATAAAGAAATGAAGGCTAGCTTCTCTTTTCCTTACTAGATTTATCAAGTGAAAAGTGTATCAGATTATCACTATTGGTCTTGTTTCAAATAATTTCAATTTATAAAGGAAGTTAGGTAATAGGGGTTAAATTCCCTTCGTACATGATTCTCTAATATTTTCAACATAACGTAACCTAAATGATCACCTTAAACATTAGTTGGACAGTGTTATACTAAATTATTGGTAGTTTGAGATTAAGCTAAGCTAAGTTAAACTTAGTTACTTAGAATGGGATTCGTAAGTATTTATGTCGTTAGTCAATATTTGGTTGATCATTTAGGGTTTTTCTTAAGGTTAGGAATATTTGACTACCAATTCATATTATCTTAGTAGGCAAAGTTCAATTATTTAGCTTGTCGACTCTATGGAATATCATGGTCCTTCGAGTTCAATTCTAAGTATAACCAAAATCTTATAGGGTTTACAATAGGATATAATACCCCAAAGTTTCAAGCCTATACGATAACCCTAGAATTCGAGCCCTTAAATTTAGAGCGTTAGGTTATGTTATCCGTTTTAGTTTAAACTTTACAGTTAGGTTAGAAAAGTTAACCGAAGTATCCTAGTAAAGTTAATTTCTTAAAACAAACTATATAAAAGGATTAATTCGATAAGAACGTCAATTTACCAATAAAACCGATAATTATTGCGAAATTCAAGCTTTAAAATATAGGAAGATATTAGAGCTAAGTTAATTAAATTTAAAAAATAATAAATAAAGTTGAATTATATGTAACATACATGTATTAACCTAGACTATGCATTATATGTGTTAAAGACATATATATATATATATTTGAAAATAAGGTAAATTAGTATAAAATAATAGAAAATTAATTAAAAATGAATGGATGAGTTATCAAATGATATGGTAGCCTAAGATTAATTAGAAATGATGAGTCAAAAGCCAAAATATAAGAAATTGACACCTAACATGTTAAACTAACCAAAAAATGACACATAAGCTAGGAAATTGACACATAATGCAATAGCTCATCAACCTAACCAATTCCAAAATTATAAATAGACCCTCAACATCAAATATTAGACTTTTTAGTGAACTAAATTCAGATAGGAAAAATTTAGAAAAAAAAAAAAGAAAATCAGGACAAAAACAAAGTACAGTTTTGGTCTAGGCTGGTTTAATAGGTTGTTGATGTCCTACTGTAGTGACCTTTTGGGGTTAAATAGAGGGTGGCATGGCAAGCTTTTTTAACATGATTAGGTTATCGGAGGCAGCTAATTCAAGTGAACTAATTTTTCATCTGAAACTTTCTAAATTTTCTAAAAAATCAAAAAGTCTTATTTAATTATGAAATTTAGTTTTCTAAGGTTATTTTATGTGTAGATTAATGCAGTAATTTTATTTTAGTTAAATAATTATTGAAAATATAGTCCTTAAGAAAATGTTTTATTTGGATGAAAATTAAATTAAATTAAATTTTAGAAATATTAAATAATATCCTTTCGAGCTAAATTTTTGTACATAATATGCTTAACATACGTATTTAATTGCACTAACAGTAATTTTTGAAAATAAGCGTGTTGACTATTTATTATAATTATTTGTATAAAACTGACAATTTTGCTACTTTGTTAAATTAATTAGTTTTTTATAAAATCAATGTATGAGTTGTAAACTTCTAAAACTTTCAATCTGAATCCTAGATTAGACTCAAGCATCTTAAATAACACTAAGAGTTGAGAAGGTTAGATAAACTAAAAACTTTATTTAAATTATAAACCCAAATCCATCTTAAAGAGAAAAAACACTAATATAACGATCACAAACACTAAAATAAAAAATTTAAACTTATAAATATACCAATTTACTATAAAAATGATAAAGCCCTAATCGAGCCAAAATAATTCAATGATACATTAAATCGTGTGAAATTGCGAACAAGCGATTAGAAATAACTACTAAATGCTGATAATTGTAAAATACCATATTAATTTCTAAATTTAATATTATTATTAATTAATTATTAGAATTATATAGATAAATTTAAATATTTGAATCTAAAATGATTATNGTCCCAACTCAAGCTACTCGCTATCAATCAATTGAAGATGGTCTACTAGCTTTGCCTCAACAAGTAAAATGTAATAAGAGACTACTATGAGTACTCACTAAGTTGATAAATCTTTCTTTGAATAATAAAGCATTTCAAAAATGTATTCTAGTAAATTTTTTAGAAAACTTGGCAAAGCTATAGACATCACGATCCATAACTAATAGATAACAAACATAAGACAGGTATATCCGGTTATTTTGGCCAAATATTTAAACTTATCGATTTTAATAAGGCGATCATACGGATGTTGGTATATGGAAAAACTAGTCAATTAACAAAAAACCAAGGGTAAGCAATAAAACGTCAAGCAATTATCAAACATAAGCAAGTAGTAGTTCATTGAAACTCCCTCACCTAGCTTGCTTGCTTGCTTGTCCTGAACTTTTGGATTCCTGAATTCAAAATTTTATTTTATTTATTTATTACCTTATTTCTCTTGTTTTCTTTTCTTTCTTACATCTTCTTTTTATTTTCTTTTTTCCTTCACCAATTATACTCATTACATGTACATAATATAAATGTTTTATTACTATTATAATTTTGACTAAAAGGTCAAAGTGTCATTGTCAACGTAATTAATGCATTTTTATGCTTTCTTTTCCCTTCTTTTTTTTTTCCTCCATTGTCATCCAACATGTGCTCTTTAGAATCCTCTTCCAAATTCTTCATTTTGCTAAAAAAAATTGAGAAACTTGTAGAACCTACATCCCCTCTTTCTAACTGTTTCATTTTCATATTTTCTCTTCTAACTTTCAACTTCCTTTTCATCGTCCAATACCTACTTTTCCAATATAAAAGGATTTCTACATCAAAAATACTCCTAAATCAAGTAATTGTATTTTCTTTGTATTTCTCTTATTTTTTATTATATTTATTATACTATGTACATTAGCTTTTAGGTATTTTCTCAAGTATTTATGTATATTATCATAGTAGGTGTATTACATATGTAACTTAATGTTTTGTAATGGAAATTTATGTACATGTACAAAAGTATTTTATGAAAGTTTACTTCTTTTAGTAATTATGTTATATATGTTGATAGTTAGTTTTCGTCTCCATCTTACACATCTATTTGGTTGCCGATAGGCCGCGTAATATATATTCTCAGCACTTTATTGAGTAATTAATATTCTTGACACTATGTTAAGTAACTCCGTTCCACCATAGATTTGAATTCAAGTTCATGTCACAAACAGTTATTACAAGCACGATTATGATTACATAATTGCCTACTTTCTATACATTTAAGGGAAGGTGTTTAATCAAGAAACTTCTACATGTTTTAATAGTTATTCTGATAACTGCTCCTTTAGATACGTGGGGAGAGAGGCATCCTCTAGTGGCAGAAAAGAATGAGAGTGAATCATTCATGGAGAAACTCCAACAAATACTATGATTTCTGCTGTAACAAAGGTCACAATATATATGAGTGCATTCAACTCAAGAATGAAATTGAAGATGCGATCCAACATAGGTACTTGCATAAGTTCTTAGTGCATGACGCCAAGAGTATTGAGAGACCATCTCAAAGGAGATGTAAGAAACAAGAGAGTGACATGCGGCCGGCATCAGCTATGAGAGATGCAAGGGACATAAATTCCAACAAAGCACCTAATGAAGTGATCAATACCATTGTCAGCAAACCTATTATAGGCTAGTCGAGTTCTTTGAACTTGATTAACACCAAGAATTATATTTGCAATATTTAAGGCAAAAAGATCAAGATGGATAATACAATATCTTTTGGAGAGGAAGATTTTGAAGGTATCCAAAGGCTACACGACAATGCACTTGTCATCAATGTGAGAGTCGCCAACTTCGAAGTTAAAAAGATTCTTGTTGACATAGGAAATTTAGCTGACATCATTTTTCAGCATGCCTTTGACCAAATGAGGCCTAAGATCAAAGTGCAGCTACGGTCTTACAAGTATGGCAAGCATGGTCTCCTTTAGACAAGTTGGGTATCTTGAGAGAAGTTATGGTATATAAGCTGGGTATCTCAAGAGAAGTTATGGTATACAAGCTCCAAATTTATCCAAACATAAAGGTAGTCCAACAAAAGAAGAGGCATTTTGTGCCAAAGAGACAAGCAGCAATAAAGGAAGAAGTCCAGAAGTTATTAAAGGTAGGATTCATCTAGGAAGAGCCTGATCCGACTTGGCTAGTCAATTGTGTACTAGTCAGGAAGTCTAACGGCAAGTGGAGAATGTGCATAGACTTTACAGATCTTAATAAGGCATATCCTAAGGATTGTTTTCCACTGCCAAAAATTGATTAGATGATAGATGCAACCATTGGATACGTGTTACTTTCCTTTATGGATAATTTCTTTAGTTATACAAATCAAGATGGACAAGGAAGATGAAGTCCATACGTCTTTTGTTACCAAGTTTAGAACATATTGCTATACGATGATGCCCTTTGGGTTCAAGAATGCTAGCACAACACACTAGAGACTTGTTACCATGTTTAAACCCTAAATTCATAGAAACGTAGAAGTATATGTCGATGATATGATTGTGAATAGTGTAAAGAAAGATCAGCATGTTGCTGACTTGGAGGAGACGTTTGCCATATTGAGGAGATACAACATGAAACTTAACCTATAGAAATGTGTCTTTAGCACAACATTGGGAAAATTTTTAAGTCACATGGTTACTTGCTACAGTATTAAGGCCAACCCAAGAAAGATTGAAACTACAAGGAACATGAAATCACCTCGTACGGTTAAAGAAGTGCAGGAACTCACTAAGTGAATTGCTACCCTCAACAAATTTGTGTCAAGAAGTGCAAATAGGGATGTAGAATTCTTTAAAATTTTAAAGAATTCAATTAAACTAATGATTGCAAAAGAGCTTCCAAAAAGCTTAAGGAATTTCTTGTGTTATCCCTAATACTCTCAACACCCATTCTTGGAGAAAATTTATATTTGTACCTATCGATTAATTGCAAAGCTCTTTCTTCTGTACTAATCTGAATTGATGGCAAAGAGCATCGACTCGTTTATTAGGTGAGTCATGTTCTATAAGAGCTAGAGCTTTGGTATACAAAGATTGAAAAGTTTGTATTAGTAGTGGTTCTCTCAGTAAGAAAGTTAAAGTCATATTTTGAAGATCACTAGATCATTGTTTTCACCAATCAACAATTGTAGCAAGCATTGCAATGGCTGGGTTCCTTAGGGAGGATGATGAAGTATGCCTTAGAGTTTAGAGTTTAGTGCCCATGGTGTACAATATAAACTCAGAACGGCATTAAAGGCTCAAGTACTAGTAGATTTTGTTATCGAATTTATTGGAGAGGAAGATTGTATGGAGTTTGCCAAGAAACCTATTTGGTTCCTTTATGTGAATGGTTCTTTGACATAAGAAGAAAGTGGAGCAAGCCTAGTTCTTCAAGGCCTCCATCATGTCAAAGTTCATTAAACTCTAAAATTCAGATTCTCAACAAACAACAATGAAGCAGAGTATGAAGCTTTAATCACCACATTGAAACTAGCAAAAGAAATTGGTGCCAAGAAACTCGAAGTGTTCTTTGATTCCCAATTGGTGGTGAATCAGGTGATAGGAAGTTACACAGCAAGGGAAGAAGAAATGAGCAAATATCTGCTGGTGGTACGAATGCCTACAGAAGAATTCCAATCTTTCTCCATCCACAAAATTCTAAGAAGCAAGAATATTGCAACCGACAAGTTGTTGAAGTTAGCTAATATGGCATTCCCTGAATTGAGCAATAAAGTTTTCGTTAAGTTTCTTCCATAGAAAAGTTCATCCACTCTCTTATAGAGCTGTGAGTTGGCTCCTTGCCTGAGAGAAGAATCATGGATAGATCCCTTAGTAGATTATCTAAGAGATGGTACTCTCCTTGACAATAAGAAAAGAGCGCAAAGATTGGCATACCAAGCTGCTAACTACACATTGATTGATGGTCAGTTGTACAACTATGGCATATCATAACCCTACTTTTGATGCCTTCCTTTGAGAGATGCCCAGAGGGTGTTATCTAAACTGCATGGTGGGGTATGCAGTAATCACGTAAAAGCGTAGACACTATATGTTCGAGCACTCCGACTTGGCTATTACTAGCTGACTATGAGGGAAGATGCAAAGGAAGTTGTTTGGCAATGTCCCCAATGCCAGAAGCATGAGTTGCCAAGTTATGAGCCTGTAATTAAGTTATGTAGCCTAACCAGCTCTTAGTCCTTTACCTAGTAAGAACTAGATATTCTTAGACCATTTTCGAAGTCTACCACCTAGTGATAATTCATCATTATCGCTGTAGATTACTTTACTAAATGGCCAAAGGCTGAGGCTAGGGCAATAACGAAGATCATCGAGTACAAAATGGAAGCGTTTATCTTAAGCTCCATCATATTAAGGTTTAGAGTTCCTTACATGATAATTACGGATAACGGCCCGCAGTTTGACAACAATAAGTTTCGAGCATTCTATAAGAAGCACGACATTCGCCTTTATTATACATCTGTAGCATACCCTTAGACGAACAGATAAGTTAAAGCCATAAATAAGATCATACTATACAACCTAAGATAGAAAGTAGATTAAGTTAGAGGGAAATGAGTCAATGAACTATCGAATGTTTTACGCGGATATTGAACCGCCTATAGAACTGCGACTGGGGAAATGCCTTTTAGGTTAACATATGGCACGGAAGTCGTGTTGTCAATTGAATTGTATTTACTAAAACTATGGATTCAAAATTTTGATGTTATGGTTAATGAAGTTAGATTAATAGAAAATTTTGACACTATCGACAAAATTTGGGATATTATAAGAGCTAGAATCATAGTATACTAGCATAGAGTGGTAAGGTATTACAATTAGAAATTGAAGCATAGAGTTTTTCAACCTAAGGATCTAGTTTTTCGAAATATAGAAGCTACTAGCGAGCGAGCAAATCAAAGGAAGTTTAACTCAAACTAAGAGGATCTTGTTAGGATCTAGGAAGTCATTGGCAAGGGGGCCTATTGACTGGAGAGGTCGGATGGATCCGTCATCCCTTGAGCATGGAATGTTGAGAATTTGAAATTATACTTCAATTAATAGCTCAGCTTATTTGTAAGGCAATAACAAACATGCTTGTAAGACTACTGTGCTTTTTGTTTATGAGAATTATGTTTGAAGTCTCATGTTTCTTATTCTTCTTATTAATGATGAGTTAGTAAGTTCTAGTATATCACAGCTATCAAACTATATAAATTAATCTTACAGCCAAGTAATGCAACTAGTCTATACCTTAAATAGCTAATGGATAATGCCTATAAGGATGTACAAATTGGCCGTATGAAATAAAATACGCCGAGAGATAATTAGGTGTGTGAAATAAAAAAAGCCCAGAAATAATCGGGCGTATGAAATAAAACATGCCAAGAAATAACTGAGCATGTAAAATAAAACATGCCAAGAAATGTGAAATAAAACCTATGGAAAGATAATTTTTGTGAGTTGAAACATGTTAATGAATAAGGACATGTGAAATAAAACACAGAGAACTCTCCGTGTGTGAACTAAAATGTACTGAAAGCAGTCATATGAAGGATATTTCATTCAATCAATGCAATTACAAATGTATGGCCTAATGATTCATTCAAACAATTACATGAGAGGATGTAAAGTACAAAGAATACAAAAAATCCTATGGCCTACTTTTGGAATCAACGGAAGTAATTCATAGATAAGAGGCTAGGGCTTTCTCTAAGCAAGCTGCTTGTTCGGTACATGGGTTCTTGTCTTCTCCTGTATTGTCAACACGAGCTTTGTTATCACCCTTATTAGCAATCTCGGCACCTGGCTCATCTTCATCGGCATTGCTCACTTTGTCGTCGACGTCAACAAAGTCAAGGCATGAGAGATCGTAATCAAGGTGAAGCTTCAAGATTTCCTCTCATACAGCTTAAACCCCCTCCAAAAACTTCTTCCTTAAAAGCCTCTCGTATTTCTATCTACGAGTGACTATATCGAGAACCTCTTCGACTAATGGTCCTCTCCTTATAGTCTCCTCCAATTCGGCGACACGGCTTTGTAAGCTCGAGTTATTGGTCTCTAACTCTTTAATTTGCATTATGAACCGATCTTCCTCTCGCTTATCGTACAAAGAGATTGGCCTAAGCCTAAGCTCCAGTACTCTTCTTTCTTCTCCTCCACTTTTAGGCCTTCAAACTCTTTGTACAACTCTTCCATTTTAGCCTTAAAGCTTAAGACTTCATCGGTAGTAAGGACATGTGCTAACTTCTCAATAGTAAGGTCTTCTTAGAGCTTTTTCACCTCATTCTCAACCTTTACCCTTACGTTCTTAACAGTAGTAGTCTGGGCTTTCGATGCATTGTATGCATCCTCAACTCTCTACAACAAATTAATTTAACACAATTAGGAATTATTCGGCACAACACATGAATACAACCAAGGATATTACCTTCTTCACCTCTTTTTTAGCTTCATCCAAGGCCGTCAAAATATGGCTACTTATCTAGAAAAGGAAATGAGTTAGTAACCCAAACGAATTCAACAATTAAAAGTAATGGTTATAGATACTCACATCATACAATTTAGTCACAATATGGGCCTTATTACAATCACTAACTCTATCAACATCCTTCTTCACAAAATCTCTATCCTTAAGTAGAATTACTCCTTCCATTAAAGCTAAGGACTTTGTCTTGTCACCCAAGGCCAAGTCAATGTCTAGAATTATGTGATTCCAGCATGGGATGTAGTACTCACCAACCTCCTTATTGGGGATGAACTCGGTACTGCAAATGTCGAGTGATTTACTACACATTGCCTCTTTTAACCTCTCATTCAAATCTTTGGACTATTTGGTAACTAGTTGGCCGACGAGTTCTTTCCTCAGTCTTTTATTGTTGCTTGACACCACCTCCACTATCAAGGACAACCCTTTAATAGCAGTGACATCAGCCTCACTATGGGGCCGAATCTCCTGATCCTCTTCTCTCGACTCTATAACAAGTGGAACATCTTGAACAATCTCAATAAGAGGCTCCCCTGAACAAGTTATTTCAATTTTGGCTAGTAGATCCTTCTTCCCCTTCTTCCGCTTATCGGTCGGTTAAGAAGCTTTCTATTATGCCACAGGCTACTTAGTTGTATCTTAAGCCACCATTTTCACGACTATTGGGTGAATGGTAGATGTAGCGGCCACATGCTTGTTGGCCTTTGATTTTTTGGCCTTTGCCTAGGCCAGTAGCTTGGCAGGATTTACCTCGTTAGTACGCATATCTGTGATATGAGCAAACAAGTTAATATCATTATAGGAAAATAATAAACTTCCATTCTCCATGCCGAGCAAGGCTCAAAGGCAACAACTCTTCCCCTAAGTTACGAGAACAACTTTCCTCTTGTGGCTATACTTGACATGGTAATAACTCATTAGCGTACCTTCTTTTTCAAAAAAGATTAGGTCTCTACTTATGTAACGCTATATAATTCTCTTAGTATCCTAAAAGAACATTTTATTCTTTCTCCTTGCTTGAATTTTCTTTGCCATTTCTGCATTATTCAGCATCAGATCAATATCTTTAGTACGGATTAGCTCAGTCCATTGGGTCCAAAAGTTTAGCTCTTCATCAAATACTATTGACATGAATTTATCATGCCACTTATGAATCATAGACTCTAACCCATCCATGAACTTTCACATATGCCTTGCAGCGGCAAAGTACCACCTATTAAGCTACCTCCTAATCGTGAAGAAAAACCAAAACAGTTGAGGCATAGCCTTGACTTTGACTTCTTTGCAAACTATCTCAAAAGCCACCAGAAGTTGGTGTGTGTTGGGTAAGAACATAATTGGCGCGACTCTAAAGTAGTTGAAGAGGTCCTTAACAAAAGGCAAGAAAGGGAAGGGTAACCTAAATTCTAAATATTTTAGGTATATATGGAACTTGTGCTCCCTTAGGAAACAAACCCTCCCTTCCTCTCTCGACCTCTTTAGATTCTACGTTTGGGAAGGTCTTGCCAGTACTGATTGTACTTTGTGATAAGAACTCTGTCAATAGAACTAGCGGGTCCATCTAGAGAGTCATGAAAGTAAGCTATGGTGTTGTACAAATACCTTGCTGAGGATCAAGCTTCCATGTCCTCAGGATAATTGTCTACAGCAAGCTCATTGATCCGATTGAGTTTATCCCACCTTACCTCAATGCTGTCATCAGAGCTGCTAGAAGAATACGTCGCTTCGCTCCCTCTTTAAGGGGGAAAAGTGGCCTTAGTTTTCGTTGCTTTAGAATCGGAGAGGACAAGTTGATGGACGACATTGTGAACCATACCTGAATGTTTATGAATAGTATCTTGAAAATTGAAGAACTCACAAGAGTGAAAACAAGAAAGCAAGAAAATATGGTTATGACGACTAAGTTTGAATAGAAGTGAATCGTGATCTCAAAAAGTCCTTTAAATATGGACAATTTGCCCTCGTAACTACAAACATGTTTTTGACAGTAATGATCACTAATTTGATAAGTAGTGTAGATTGATGATGTGTATCATGTCTTTGGAATCTGATGGTTGATAACTCTCTAATAGTTATTAATTCTATAGCATGGTGGTTACTGCAGCAACATGTGTCACATCACTAACCTTTTTGTCTCTTCAACAAGTGGGAATTCAAAATTGTGACTTTTTGACTAGGATGCAAACCACCTTGCTCCCTCTTTTGCTTAACATCTAAAGAACTGCTCCCACTCAGTTTCTAGTGCATTATGTATTACTCCCTTTATCGATTACTCAAATATGGGAGTTAGGGGGCAAATGTTGATAGTCAGTTTTCATCTACATCTTACTCGACTATTATACTACCAACAGGCCATGCAATATATATTCTCAGCACCACGCCGAGTAGCTCTGATCCATTGTAAATTTGAATTCAAGTTCATGGCGTGAACGGTTATTACAAGTACGATTATGATTACATAATTACCTACTCTTCCTACATTTGAGGGAAGGTGTCTAATCAAGAAACTTTCATGTATCTTGGCAATTATTTTGATAACTGCTCCCTTAGACATAACGGTCTCCTATAAATACAAAAAAGGAACCTAGTAAGTGACATCGAATAACTCTTAAACTTCTCAACTTTACTATTTTCATTCTGACCCACTAACTTAGGCATCAGAGTGGCCGTACAGGACTAGCCCCGGTACTAAGTATCTCTCTTATCTTTATAGGATATTTCCAATTCCCAAAATTCACCATCAACTATATATGTGTACATATTGTGGTATATGCTAAAATGTCTATCTATAAGTACATATATATATATATATATATATACTTAGTTGAATGAATACTTCTTTATATAGTCTAGGTATGTATAGAATATGTACATATATGAAATATTTATATATATGAATTATTGAGCCTCAATATCGGGTATCTATACTTGATAGTAATTCTATTGGTTACTCAACTGTCAATGTACATGTACCATGAACCATCCTTCTTCGGAACAAGTAAAGCTGATACAATGCAAGGGCTCATGCTCTCCCCCACATACCCTTGTTCTATAAGCTTGTCCACTTACCTCTTCAGCTCAGTAGCCTGCTCAAGGTTCATCTTATATACAAGTTGGTTTAGGAGGGTGATGCCTAGTTGCAAGTCAATATAGTGTCTATGCCTCGGACTGGAGGCAGTCCTCTAGGTAGTCCATTTGGAAACAAGTCGAAAAACTCATTTAGCAAGCTTTGGATCTCTTTTAGAAAATCCTGTAATTCCTTCATCTCCAACAATCTCCTAACAAATAGGAACATAGGTTCATTAGCTTTCCTAGCATATTGAAGCTCTCTTTGGCTCATCACTAAGGCTTTCTTCTTACTAGCTCGGGTGAGCTGATTATGGGCTTTAATTACTTGGGATGGGGTTAGAGGTTACAACACAATCTTCCTCCCATCCTTCACAAAGGCATAGGTTTTCTTATACCCGTTGTGAGTAATAGGTCGATCAAATAACTAAGGTCTTCTAAGTAGCAGATGTGAAGCTCCCATAGGGACAACATCGCCAACCACTTCATCCATCTATACATTTTCCAACACTAAACGACATGGTCACTTGTTCAGTCATGTACAAAGCACCTTATCATGAAGCCAATGCAGCTTGTAAGGTTAGGGATGCTTTGAGGTTGATAGACCTAACCTTTGAATAAAGGATTACACAACCACATTTATATAACTTCCTCCATCAACTATGATCACGCATAATTGGCCTTTGATGGTACACTTGATATGAAACAAATTCTCTCTTTAGGCCTCCATAGAGTTCGATAAGGAATTTAGGGCTCATCTTAAGACTAGGGTCATTACTTCTCCCTAGTTCGTATAGACATAGGTCTCCTCTTCCTCTTCAGCTTTGGGTTTTCCAACATCTTCTTCCTTTTCAGGTTCACTCTCATCAGTGCTATCCATTACATCTACTCTGAGCACCATGACCCGATAGTTCAAACACTTAGTAGCCATATGTTTGAAGCCTAAGCATTTAGAGCACTTTACCTCATTAGCCTTCCGTTCAAAAGTCTGCCATTTCTCATATGCCTTCAGGTTCGACTTACTCTCGACTCGAACTTACTAATTTCCTTGACTATCTTTAGGTTGGTCATTCCTATCTTCAGTCTTGTATAGCCTCATCAGCTTAGCTTGAACAGATCAGGGTAGTACTGGTATACGCAATAATGTCAGCCCAAGTCAACTCAAAATACTTCTCTTCTACCTTTTAACCTTCTACACTATCTTGATGGCCTCTTTCAGTGTATAAAACCTTTGTATTTCCACGATATTGCAAATCTCATACTTGAACCCAGAAGCAAACCTTGATACTATACAGGCCTCTGGTTCTTCTACGTCAACTCAGATCATTAACATTTGGAACTCCCTGATATAGTCATCAACAAATCGGCTTCCTTAGTGAAGCTCCTACAATTTTGTAAATGTATCTTATAGGTAAGTCTCAAGTACAAATCTACCTCTTAATCTTTTCATCTTATCCTAAGTTCTAACACCTCGTCTTCCATCTCTTACTTTGGTTACATTTAAATTCTTCCACTACATAGTGGTATACTCAGTAAACTCCAATACAGCAAGTTGGACTTTGACTACAACGTCATACCTATAACACTCAAATAATTTCTCGACCTTCTCTTTCTACTCCATGTATTCATCTGCATCTCTACTTCCATCAAAGGGAAGGATTTGCACCTTAATGCTATTTAGCGTTGAGGAACCCGATGTCTTCATCCCTATATCTAGTAATAGTCTACCTCTTCTTCACTAAACTCTTTAACATCCAACTCCTCATCATCTTCCCCAATCTCCCCTAACTCTAGTCATCATTTAGTAGCTCATTCTACTGCTCCTCCAGCTCGTGGCGATCAAATAGGGCAATTAGTTCAATTACCTTAGCCATGGTGTCTCTTAGGGTCATCATCCTATGGGTTTTGTTACTGTACACCTTTAGGTTGTTGTCTTTTAACTTGAATTGTGGTGACTAGACTCTCAACAAGGTTTGTGAGTCTATCAAGTTTGTTATCAACTGATACTAGGGTATTATTACCACTATGACCATGACTAAGTTAAGCACCATTACCTTAGTCACCAATAACTCCTTGAATGCTTGAATTGGACCTAGTACAATACTTCTCAAATGACTTAATAACTCACTAACAACTGTAATACCCGATGGCCACTCAAATAGAATAGAAACAAACTTACTCTGTTTTCACAATGGGAAACAAACTACAAATTGAGTAACAATGAAACCACACTTGCTGTCACATAAACACAATATAGTAGCTATGGAAGGAACACAACAACCACTAATAGTAAAACAAACCAAAACTTCACTGCCACTTCATATGCCCCCTCACGGAAATGTGCTCTGATACTAGTGAAGTTGATGCGTCTTCAAGGTTGAACATACGAAGAGACCCTACAACGAAACAAACTAAAACAAATAAGGAAAAAAGTTAACGAAGTCCAAGTAGCTACCGAATGGATATGACGCACCACTTGATCCTACTTGTCCTACAATTCACCAAATATGACACACCAGTATAAACTGAAGGGTCACTTACCACTACTCCTTGCTAAGGAGAATAGATAAGAGTTAAGAGATAACAAGAACAATAAGGTTATTCAACTAAATAATTTGATATTGAAAGTTAGATGCCTACATACAAGGAAGTAGGGGCTTATATACTTATCCACTAGGGTTACTTTACATATATGAAAAGATAAAAAAATATTTTACACTTAGGTTACGTGAAACATAGTAAAAGGGGTAAAAAAGACAAAGAATATTTAGTATAGAAAGAAAGAATCATTTTAGAATATTGTGTCAGAAGACACGTGTCGCTTAGTAGCTAGTCCTTAGGAATATGTCACAAAGTAGGTGGAAACAGGAGGGCATTGCAGTTAGAGGCCGACCTGATCTGGTTTAGGTTAGGGACCAATTAGTTTTGAAAAGAAGTTAGCTTGCTTCGAGATCGAATGCTTATGGTCAAATCGGGAGCTCGCCTCGACTATTCTTAGGCTATATCCTGGAGTAAAATGTTGCTACTGAACAAGGGCGGATCTGATGCATATGAAGATCTAATGGTCAAGTTAGTTGGAGATCAACTCAGGGTAAAGAATCCCCATCTTGGCTATGGCCTAGAGCTAGAATCCTCCAAGTGAGTCCTTGAAGTCCTCTAGCTCAACTGCACGTGATTGACTCGAAAGGTTGATTCCTATCAATAAATATATGTATATATAAATAAAATTGGAAATACACATATACATATACCTACATGCCATTATATGTGCATATTTCCATGTGTACTTAAACTTGAATAATGTAAATATAACGTATTTATATGTATATAGCCAAAATTGAAGGTATGTCTACATGTATATATTGAATATATTGAAAATTCTCTAAGAATATAATAAGAAAATATAAATATATGTGTATAAAAGTAGGTATAAAATTAAGTATAAATATGTATACATGTATAAAAATATGCATAATATAAGTATAATGAAGGTATAAATATGTATATATACATGTATGGGTATACATATGACACATACAAGTATATGTCCAAGTACATATACTAGTATATTAATATATATATATATATATATAAAAGAGATATATATATGTATATGGACATAATATGGATACATGCATATTATAATGTAATTATTTAATATAATACAACAAAATAATTATATGTACACATAGATGTATGGATGGGTCGAAGCCCATAAAAGGAAATTTAAGCCAATAACATATTTATTAATTAATTATAATAACATGTAAATACATATAATAATAAAAAAAAAAGAAATAGGAAAAACCTAAGAAAAATACTAATTGCTATGTCGATAATTAGAAAGTTGCCATGTTAGTAATTCCTTTAAAATAATCAATTGAATCAAAAATGACAAAATAATTAGAAGGTAATAATAATTAATTAATTAGGAAAAATTTATAATAGAAACAAAATTAGCATAAACTGTAAATTAAGCTCAAACATAAAGAAATAAAGTCATATAAGTTGGACATAAAAGTAAGATAACATAAAAATATATATTTGGGAATAAATTAAATCATAAAATAATAAAGAAAGGCTCAAAATTGATAAATAAAAGTATTAGGGCCAAAATAATCAAAATTCGTAACAATTTAGGCCCATATTAGAAAATGTAGGTTTTAATGTCCAAAATAGATCCCACCATGTGAATGTACATCCGAAAACAATAAAAATTGAATTTAAAATGAAAAAGTTACATGCGATTCGATATTTAAGCAAAAAGGGAATTATAAGGTAGATAGTGAGATGGTTAGGCTATTTAGCATCACGTCTAGATACTTATTAGGTTTCTTTTATTTCTATTTATCAGGAAATATTGATCAAGAGGGTGAGCTACCTATTGACCGCTATGATCCATACTAGCTTTAGTTAAGTGAATACTCCCGATGACTTTATACTTGTTTTGTGCTTATAATTAGTGCACCAAAATCTTATATAATAATAAATTGATGCATGGAGTTCAAGATATGCATGTAGCTAAATATTACTTGCTTGTTGTGCAAAATGTGGTTAAATTTGATAGCTAAAGAATAAATTATATGATGGACTATTACATGATTTAAATTGTTTGTTGATATTAGTTGATCACTTAATAAATTGACTTAATCATACTCAATTTAATTTAAATTAAATGGATCATGCGTAAGTATGAACATTGTATATAATATTTTAGCCATCACTTTACATAGGTGGTAATGAAGGGCCTTATAAGGATAGGATTCCCACATGACTTAATTAGTACAATACAGGAGTAATGGTATAACAAGACCCTATCCTTAGTTCACGGGTTTACCTATCATCGAAGACGCTAACCGTGGGTAATGGAGGGTCGAGTTTAGAGACTATCGCTATAGGACATAAGTATAGACTACAGAGGCCACCTCATTGCTAGACTTAAGATTTTGTATATTACTAGATTTCTTTAATATAAAAATATATTTTGTGAAATATAGAATTTAAAATTATGGTTAAAAACCCATGTATGAGAACCCAGTTGTGATTGGTGCTAATGAATCTTTAACCCTTACTTTGGAGGGTGTTAAATTCAATATTATATGTAGCATCAATCAACCATAAATATTGTGTTAGCATACTACTTGTTTATGCATTCATATATTTATTAATAAATTATTTGATAACTTTCTTATTGGTACAGTATGAGAGATATCTCACTAAGCTTGTATGGCTCACTTCTCAACAGTTTTCTCTTGTAAGGTAATAGATAATCGAGCTTGGGTAAAGAGCTAAGCAATGAATACAAGTATTAAGATGCTTAGAGGTTAGAATCTGAAGATAAATTGTATAGTTGGTTTGAAATGTTACTTGAATTTATTAATTTTATACTTGATTTTTTTTAACTTCAGTAAGTTTAAATTTTAAATATTTATTACGAAATCTTATCATTTGGTAAGGGATACTAATTCTCTACGGTTTTAAAGAACGGTAGAATATTGGCTATCCATAATTATTTATATTTTACAATAAGTTAGCAAATTATTAAATCGGAAACCATAGGGGTTAATTATTTAGAGTCTTATAATCTCTAACTTGTAAGACGATTTTTGTATTATAAGTATATAAATGATATGAAGATTTTAAGCAATCCTACTAAGCCCCTTGTAAGGTCTTGACTTGAGCCTTATGTATTTTAATTTCTGGAAGTTTATAATGATGTTGGAAACACTTGATTTTTATCTTGTGATTAAATTCACTTATTTGCTTAATTTTCGCTAATTTTGAGCTAAAACGCTATTTTTAGAAATATAAGCAATAAGCTAGTTTAGTGTAAATGATGGTCAATATCTAAAGTGTATATTTTTGTGAGTTCATAGTATTTTCGTATAATTAATTAAGCTCATACACTATTTATTATGTATTTTCCTTGTATAAATCTATATATTAGCCTAATATTTGAAATAGTGAATAATATTAGTAAAGTGATTACTAGATAATGTATGATCAATAACTATGACATGATATTGGTATTGAGCATGGCTGAAAAGCATAATTTTTTTGGACTCCTAGTTTAAAATTAAAGCCTACTTGAGTCAATTATAAAGTTATATAATAACATACGGTCGAATTGGTAATACGAAAGGGTACTTTTGGACTTTTGATAGTATTGATTAATCTTGATTCTTAAGATATCTTAATAGTACTCAAAATAACAATCGTGAAGATATAAAGTTTATTAAAATTAGATAAGAAATTAGTAAGTTACGATCATAATAAGCTTGGGAAACACAATAATAAATGCTTATAAGAGTTTGATATCAACCTGTAGTTAACTTTGGGCATATGTGTATTTTCCTAGGTGTAATAGGTGAGGAAGGACCACATCGTGAAGCTTATGGTTTTACGCTACTATTAAACCCTGGTAAGTGGATATTTTTGTTTTCGTGCAAGTAGACCTATGTTTACTTGACTTTGAGTCAATTGTATTGTAAACTGTGATAATGTGTTAGATTAATTATATACATGATTCTATTGAATATGTGTTGACTAAGTGAAATATTTTATCGTGTGTGATTGATTCATCAATGCATATTTTTGTTTAGAAAACTTAGAAGCTAAACTGCCCTCAAGGTATCTGCCTAAGTGAACCCAATGGAAGGAATGTATTATAAAGTTGAGAAACAAAGTTGAAGTTGAGATAATCGAATTGTTTATGATGTGAAAGTTGAGATATGTACTTGATATTGGGTGATTGTACTATTTACTACATTCATGGCATGGTGGGAAAGGACCTACGGGTCAAGTTTCTAAAAGCTTGAACACTATTGAGTTAGGTTTTGAGCATATAGAATTACATCACTCAACTTACTCTAGCCATAATGTGTGGTTTTAGCTAGTTTGACTATGTATTAGATTTTCAAAACACAATAGGAGGCTTTTATTAGGGGTCCTACTCTTAAGTAGCTCCTTATTGCCCTAGGTTTCTAGACGTTGTATTCAAATACTTGGATATGTTGACTAACCAAATGAGGAATTGGAAAAGTATAGGATATTAGTACCGATACATATCATGTGCATGAGTATGGTATAAATTTCCTACATAAACAATTGTCTTGATAACTCGGGTTATGAAATTGAATGTTCTATAGTATTGGTCCTTGTGAATATGTACTATGCTCGTTCTATGCTTTGTTTTATCTACTTTTACTTTGCTCATAGAGAGTTGAGGGGATACTTATGTATCCTCAAGTTATGAAGAGAATTGATTGGGCATCAACATCAACTAGGGGAAAAGTTTTTTGACAATGCATAGGACAGAGTTAATTACTTTTGAAGAAGCCTTATTGTATTTTGATCTCAGTTCCATGAAGGATCTATACATATGAAATTAAAGAAAAATACTGTTTTTTTGGTTTGGTTAAGTTTGATGGATGTACTCTTTTGTATAAACACGTGTAAAGCTAAACGTCATTATAGTACTCTTTTATTATAAATAGAACTTTTTGAATATAAATAGATATGTAATAGTACTTCCTATGCTAGGACTAGATGTGACATCAACCTAGAATGTTACTTTAATACTCATTACAACCACTAATAACCTCTTCAATACTTCTCGAACTTTAGCCTACTAACTACATACAATACGCTATAGTAATTCACTTAAGTACATAAAGTATCAAAAACTTACTAGAACCTAGCTACACTCTTATAACAAGATGATACGAATCACCAAGAAGGGTATACATACAACCGATATCACATAAACCGGGGGTAAGTCCGAACTATAAGATGGCTTGAATAATAAATGGAAATTGATGGTTTAGTAAACCCGTACACTAACTCTACAGATATGATGCACCATAGAATCACTTACGGACCAACTAACATGTTAGATATGATGTACTAGTCAAAGCTAGGTAGGTTACTTATTACAATCCTTGCTAAAGGGATTGATAATAGTAAGGGAGACCAAGTAAAGAAAACACTTAACTCGTAAGAGGGAAAGTTCTATATTTAATAGTCTTGATGATGATGCAACTTATATAAAATATAAGTATTTATATGGCTTGATTAACGCAAGTCCTAGGTTACCACAAATTACTAAAAGGATTCTTACTAGAAAAGGAAAAGTGTATATTATACAAGGGCAATTTGGTAATCAAAATAGAAAAGGACTATCCTCTACAAGGATAGTACAGATATTAAAAGGTGGGATAATTGTCTATCCTTTAGTGTAGGGGTCAAAATAGTTGCTAGATACTAAGCAGAGTTGAAATGGTTGGGTTAGTTTCAGGTTGACAAGTCAGTAGTTTAGGAAGTAGTTGATTAGCATGTATAGGCTTGGTACCTTAGGCTAATTAGGTCAACTCGACAATTGGTTAACTCAGGCTTGGACACTTGTCAACTCAACAATAGGAGAGTTCATTGTTCAGCTCTAGTTGTGCTTGGTAACATTAGTGTCTCCTTCTTCTTTTACTTACGAGATAGTGAATAGATTGGAGGAGCTTAGAAGATTTGCTAAGTTGGCTCGAAGGAACGGTTCCTCTTCTAGAGTGAATTCCTTCTCAATAGCTTGGCATATGAAGGTAATAACGCTTTGCACTCGAGATCATGTGTTCAGCCCTTGATTTCTATTAAAGAGTACCCTATTAATCTTGTAATATTATTATTACAAGGTTATGATGTGATTGTTATAATAGATTGGCTATCTAAGTATAAAGTGAATATGGAATATAGTAGTAAATTTATCACCCTAAATGATGGAGAGGTGGTGTCCTAAGGAAAAGGTTGTCAGGGTAAACTGAAGTTAGCTATTATTAAGATTTGTGATGAATTGGAGGAAGTGAAAATAAAAGAGAGTAATTGGAAGTTTTGTTAGTTATTTGCAATTGAAGGTAATATAGAAGTACTAAAAGTGTCTAATATATTGGTAATAAGTGAGTTTTCAAATGCGTATCCGATGGATTTGTCAAGTTTACTCCACATCGGGAACTACACTTCATTATTGAGTTAGTCCATAGAACTAAGCCTATTTCTAAAGCGTCATATCGAATATTACTATTAGAACTTCAAGAGCTAAAGAAGCAACTTCAAGAACTATTAGGTGAAAGGATTTATCTGTCTAAGTGTTTTATCTTAGGAAGCACCTGTACTATTTGTGAAGAAGAAAGATGGTACTATGAGGTTATGTATTTATTATAGGGAGACAAATAAAGTCATTGTTAAGAATAAGCATCGTTTACCTCAAATTGATGATCTATTTGACAAGTTGCAACGTGCAACTATATTTTCTGAAATTGACTTGAGGTCAAGATATCATTAGTTGTGAGTTAAGATAAAGTTAGTACCTAAAATTGCATTTAGGACTTGATATGGTCATTGTGATTTCTTAGTGATGCCTTTTAGGTTAACCAATGCACTGACTGTATTCATGGATTTAATGAATCGGATATATTAGCCATATTCGGATAAATTTGTTGTGGTATATATCAATGGCATTCTGATCTACTCTAAAACTAAGATAAAGCATGTAGAGCATTTGCTAATGGCATTACAAAAGTTAAGGGAAAATAACTTGTATGCTAAGTTGAGCAAATGTGATTTCTAGCTAGATAAGATTCTTTTCTAGGTCATACCATATCTGGTGTAGGAATTTCTATAAACACTAAAAAGGTTAAGGTTGTGATGGAATTGAAACAATTGACAACTATTTCAATGGTCTGAAGTTTCCTAAGCATTGTTAGATATTATAAGCAATGTATAAAATATTTCTCTAGGATTACAAGACTGTTGACTTGATTAACTCAAAAGGATTTCAAATTTAAAAGGAGTAAAGAATGCGAACAAAGTTTTTAAGAATTAAAAAAGCAACTTGTTATGGCATTGGTACTGATACTACTAAATCTAGATTAGCCATATAATGTTTATAGTAATGCTTCTCAGAATGGATTGGGTTATATGTTGATGCAAGATGGAAAAGTTATTGCTTATGTATCAAGGCAATTAAGACTGCACAAAAGAAATTACCCAACTCGTGACTTGGAATAGGCAGCAGTAGTATTTGCTTTGAAAATTTGGAAACATCATTTATATGGACAGTGATGTGAAATATATACTTATCACAACACTTAAAGTATTTCATTACTCAAAAGGAGTTTAACTTAAGACAGAGGCAACGATTAGAGTTAATTAAGGATTATGATCTAAGTATAAATTATCATCCTAGAAAAGCCAATCTTGTGGCTGATGTACTAAATCGTAAAAACTATGAAGAGGTTGCATTATTATTAACTAAACAAAGAGAGATAGTGAGCGAATCGGAAAAGATGGAGATTGGATTTGATTGGTGTGAATCTAATAGTCAATTAATGAATTTGGTGATATAACCTACTCTATTGGAAAGAATTAAGCACCAACAAGGGGAGGATAAGAACTTAAAAGAAATAAAAGAAAACTTAAACAAGGGAAGTGTTTTTTATTATAGAAATGATGAAAAGGGTATGTTGAGATTTAAGGGAAGAATGTGTATACCTCAAAACCGTGATCTAAGAAGAGAAATTCTAGACAAAGCGCATATTACAAGTTGTACCATACATCCTGGAGGAAATAAAATGTATCACATTTTGAGAACTATTTTTTTATGGAATGGAAGGAAAAGAGATGTTGCACAATATGTGGTAGAGTGTACAACTTGTCAACAACTCAAAGTTGAACATCAAAGGCCTGGTCATCCATTATGACTTTTGAAGATACCAAAGTGGAAATGGGATCGTATTATAATGGACTATATAGTAGCACTTCCTAAGACTAAGGTAGGATACGACTCAATCTAGGTAATTATTGATAGATAAATAAAGTATGCATATTCCTTATCTTATCAGATGGGAGGTTCAATGGAGAAGATGGCTAGATTGTATATTCAAGAAATAATAAGACTACATGATGTACTTGAAAGCATAGTTTCGAATCAAGACAATCGATTTGTGTCTAACTTTTAGAAAAGTTTACATAGAGCTTTGGCTATAAAGTTACAATTTGGAATGGCTTAACATCTGCAAATAGACGGTTAATCTAAGCAAGCAATTCAAACTCTAATAGACATGTTGCAAGCTTGTGCTTTAGATTTGGTGGTAACTAGGATAAGTACTTGCCATTAATAGAGTTTGCCAATAATAATAGTTATTAAGAAACTATACAAATGGCACCCTATAAAGCCTTATATGGAAGGATGTGTAGACCACCATTGTATTAAGATTGTGAAGATTATGCAATGATTGAACCTGATATGTTTAATTAGATGAATGAGAAAGTTAAGATTATATGACAATAGATGAAAGAGGCTCAAGACCGTTATAAGAGTTGAGCAGATTTGAAGAGAAGACCATTGGAGTTTGAAGTCGGAGATTATGTTTTTATTAAGATAAGTCCATTTAAGGGACCTAGATGTTTTATGTCAAAAGGGAAGTTGAGTCCTTGGTATATTAGTCCAATTGAAGTAGTGGAAAAAGCACGCAATGTGTCCTATATACTAGCTTTATCCTCAAGCCTATTAGGGTATCATGACGTATTTCATGTCTCTATGTTAAAGAGGCTTGTTGAGAATCCAAATGCAATAATAAATATAAAACTAGCAAAATTGAAGAGGAATTTGAAAGTTGAGAAGCAACTTATAAAGATATGGGAAAGCAAGTTCAGAAGTTAAGAAATTAGGATGTAGAGTATGTGAATGCTCAATGGGGTAAAGGACCATATCTAAAAGCTACTTAAGAGCCTAAGACAGCAACGACGGTACAATATCTATGGCTCTTCTAATTTATAGGTTAGTAAAGAAGTTTAGTGATAATAAAGATTATAGAATAAGAAGTTGATATATAGAAGTTTTGAGGACAAAACATTTCTAAAGGGGAGTAGAAATGTAAGTCCCGCAATCTAACTTTCTAAATTCAATGCATAAAAATTAAAGCAATCACATAAATTGTCCAATCAAGCCCAAATTTTACGATGGAATTAGGAAAGTAAGTGGAAGTGACCTAATGAGTTTGGATTTAGGAAAACAAAACAATTAAATATTATATATTTTGGTTATACGTATATTATTCGTTATTTATTAGAAATACATAAAACGGGTTTTGATAATTAACAAATTATTAGAGATGAAATATATGCATACTAAAAATCATAAAATAACTTAAATAATATTTAAGAGTACTTTTTTGCACTGAATATGAATTTACATGTAGTTAAAAACACCTAAAATACCTAATATATCCTAAAATACTAAATAAATTAAAGAAAATTAATAAAAAAGAGAGGAAAAATTTACTTAGCTGTATAGGATGTTAGGATTATTAGCATGGCACTCTAAGGTGCTATCAAGATTATCTTTGTAAGAGTTTAGGACAACTAACCTAGTTAATTCACCAAATGACATGATACATGGCTATGGGGAAAACTCCAACCAACAATCCTCCTTTTGTGAACTCTAAATAGAGTTAATTTGTCTTATTTGGTTCCTTTAGCATGTAACGAAAAATGGAGAGAGGACAAGGAGAGTTAAGTTAGTATTTTTACAAAATTATACAAAAATATAGTGCAAATAAGGCTAAATAAGAAAACGCATGTGAAACTAACACTTAGGAGTGAGAGGCCACCACCTGATAGAGAAGGTAGTGCCCCTTCTTATTGACAACACCCTTAATGCCAACAATGGCTAAAGCTACCAATGCTGGTGAGTGATCAAAATCCATTCGATTTTCTTTAATTTGAAAAAACAAATAGTACTTTTTAACCAAAAATTATAGAAAAATTTATTCTAACATATTTTTGCTTGCATTTTTAGGGAAAATTATTACTTTGTTTAAATCAATTCCCAAAATATATCACTCCTAACAAACCGCTAAAACTAATCCAATTTTACTTTTGTTTTCAAAAACCCTATTGATATTGTTTTGGCTACAAAATTTCTCTAAAATACCCCTGTATTGTATATAAAATTATCATGAAAATTATCTCCTATATTTTTACCTAATTTTTAAGCCTTAAAAATCTTATTGAATGACTATTTTTCTAAATGAGCTCAATAGTTTTTAAGACTTCGAGCTAAATTATGTTTTGGCAAGTATTTTGAGATATTATGTTGTTGAGTAATGTTGAAGGAATAAATCTATAATGTTGCGAGCATTAGATTCAAATATTGAGGTATGGTATGATATTTAGGATATATATGTAGAGTGCTCAAATGATAGAAATGAGTATAGTTAGTTTAGGCTAGAGTAATATTCAACTATATATTATAGTTGCATTTTGATCTTGAGCTAAATTATGGGGGAGTTATGTGGAAATAAAGAATGGGGGTAGATCAAAACCTAATTTAGGAACTAAATTAGAGACATGGTATATAATAACATATTAGGGAGTTCATTAGAACTTGAATTGAAGACTCTATTAACCTAAGTTAAACTTAGCTAAACTTTGTGGAGTAAGTTAGAAGGCATTTATGAGAATTATGAATAAAGCGTAACCAGAAGTTGAATTAGAGCCTGATTGAGAGACTGAATTAGAGATGAAATTAGAAGCTAAATTAAAACCTTGCTAAAAGCGAAAATGATCACAAGAAACTTAAAACCAACATAATTAAGTATAGTAACACCCTAAACTAAGGATAATATTTTGTATTACTGAATAAAGCCTATATACAATAATTGTATGAATATTAAAATAATATTTATATTATAAGGACGAACAACAATACTATACTACAAGTTATACCTTAAGTGACCAAGTATAAGAATCCATTTAAGTTTAAGATTAATAAATTATTGTATTTTAGAGTAATATTTTATTGTACTTAGATGCTTAAGGTTGTACTTAGCTGTGATTTTAGGTAGTTTGAATGTGCACATACCTGTGTCTACCTTTTTGAACTTAATTGTGTACTGCTAATTTGCTGTTTTGGAATGTAATTATTTGTAATGCATGAAATTGAGTGATCACCATAAAATGGACTTAACTATATTAAGCTTGAAACCTCAAACTAGGCATGCATTGCAACCAACTAAGGGACATTTAGGGTTCTTTGACTAAATATTGACCCTTTGGAAAGTGATAGCACTTTAGCACAATGGTTTCTTCTTCATCCTTAGTTGAACTAAGTAATAGAAAAGTAAGTCACAGCAAGAGTGAAGGTAGTGGTTTGAAGGTAGTCATGGGACTAGTGGTGTCTCCATTGCATAAGCTTGGGTTTAGTCATGAGTTGTTGCATTTATGTTAAAACTCCTTAACCTAGATTAGAGTGGGTGAAATTCCTTTAAGCTCACAACAGGGTGAATATCATTGTGTGATGTCATTTATTTGTTGTATTGTATTTAACTAACTACTTGATAACCTTGTTTATGGTAGCTATATAGTCTTTTGTCTCTATCTTTACTTATTGAGCGATTGGTTGCATACTTCCTTATAGATCTTTTTGTAGGTATTGATTAGAATGTCGAATTACAACTACCCTAAGGTTAGTTATTGCTAGATTCTAAGGAGTGAGTTCATAAATGGATAAACCACTAAACTTTTGAAGCTTTTGTTTTTATCTTCTAGTATATTGTAAATAAACTATGTGAATGTTTTAAGCACAAACTATTGAGTTATATAAATATTATATGGACTAGCAAAGTTTTTAATAGAGGCTTAAAGTCTTCCTTATATGAAATAATGGTATTTTCATATGAACTTTTTATTTCAAAGCAGGTTAATTATAGATGCCTTATATAAATCAAGCCTACAATAGTGTCTATAAGGTCCATCTTGAAGTGGTTTATAGGGTAAGACTATCACAGCTTTATTACTTTGGAGAGTAACATGTGCTATAATGAAAACAAATGGGGTGTCTAATGATGCTATTCACCTAAGGTTATTCTCATTTTCATTGAGAGACAAAGTAAGAAGTTAGATTAATTCCTAACTAATTGTAGGGGCTGTACTGGTAAAGGGACTAATACTAGCCTTAAGCAAATGTACCTAATCAAGTTATAGTATAATACGGATTTGAGTCCAAGTTTTTAATTCCATAGGAAACCATAAAATTGAGGAGACCTTAGATAACTAGCAATTTTACCTAAAATTTTCAATTATCTAGCTTATTAATCTAATTAAGTAATTATGCTCAAGTAAACAGAAGTAATTAAAATAAGAATAAAATATTAAGAAAATAAAAAATTACAATAAAATAAACAAACGAGAAAAATAAATCAAACTGTAGGAAACATGATCCTTAGTAAATCTATTATTTACTACCTTATTTTATGTAATTTTCAATCTCAACTACATTTTGGATTGTAATGATTCCTAATGTGAATTAACTAAACTTGTGACTCTTAATTAAATCCTAACCCTCAATATGCTCTATCCGAATTGCTTTTATAATAAAATATCTCAAGATTGCATTAAAATCTTGAATCCCTCTATTAAGTTGCCTTAATCTAAAGAAATCAAATAGCTAGTTGCTTAATCTACTTAATAACTTCTAATTACATCATCCCATCTAACTATAAGATCTCACAAACTCTATAGTAGATTCATATAATAATCAAATAGGCAACAATAGTGAATTAAAGACAATACAAAAAAAAATGCAATTAGATTACAAAACACAATATCATAGATTGAAAATAAAAGAAATGATCACATCTAAATTAAGGTTGAATAAAATATTCACTATGAAAATTAAATTTTGACATGGAAGTAACAGAAAATAGATTAAGAGACAAGAGAAATCCTTATACTTTACCTTACATAAAATTTCCTCAAAGGACTCTCTCTAAACACTAAGCCTAAGACTTTATTTATAGAACTTTGACTTAGGGTTATAAAGAAGCCTTCCAAAAATAAAAGATTTCTAAGTCATGGCATGTATACACCTTAGAACAAATTCGTGATCTTTAGGCATGTTATTTCTATCACGATCTGAGGGCAGCCTAATTGTGGCAAGTGTCGTATATCACATAAAAGACCGTAGATTAGTTCCCTTTCCAATCAACGACCCTTTATATGACATACATGGCTACTACTATTATTACTACAATCATTTACCCAAGGTTCTACAGATAAATATAATATCACAACATATCATTATATAACATAAAATTTATAATACATTACCGCTATTGTCATATTATAGAACTTATAGTTTCAAAAGACTATTTAACATTCTACAAAAGGATAAAGTTCTTGAACTAACTACTGTATAATATTACTAATCATTATGAGTTTACAACAAAGTCATACTATACATAGTTTCCTCTTCTCTCTAACTTACATTTACACCACAAAACACTAATTTGACTTCGAGCTTGCCTCGACCAAGTGTAATAAATAGGTCCTCCTACAATAAAAGTCTATAAGGGTACAAGCTTACTAAGCTTAGTGAGGTATTCCTCAACCACGTAGACAAACAAGTTATACAAACATTAATTCAGTCATATGATGCATGTTCATATAATATGCCACATAAATACATACAGTTGATGAGGTACTGTATGCAACTTTGATTTAACACCCTCCAAAGTCATGGTTAGAGTATATACAATACCAGTCAGATCCGGGTATTATAGCTGAACTTATTTCACTACGAAAATCTATATTTCGTATTCAATTTAAATTAGTTAGTTGTTAGTTGGTTTCAATCAAAAATCAAGTTCCAAGTATAATTATGACTAGGCCCTTACAATCTACACTTACCCTTAAACGGAAGCCTCTTGACTCAACCCTTAGATAAGTAGTTGGCACTTTTAATACCTAGTAATCCTATGAGCTACGATAAGGCCATATCATACATGTACACCGTATTAAAACACTATAATTAGAAATTATCAACCCCCGTATGGCCTCTTGCTACCTTCGTGTGATATGACGGTCGAAATTAATTATGCATTGCATGTTTATGCATGATCTGATTTATTTTATTTAAGTATGATATACTTAGGTCCAATTATTATATAACCGAGCAAATTTATAGACAGATCAATTCCTACTGAATCTACTATGCAATAAACAGTAAGTTACCATATTTTAAGGTAATTTCATAACTTTTCAAGCAATACACTCATATGCATAACCCAACCTCACACATCATTCAATTATTATTAACAATTAATATTCCCTAGCTACGAGCACAAACATATATGGAATCATAGAGAATACTCACTCGACCATGATGCTAGTCAAGGATTATAGTAATCCTTAGGAAAGTTGGTGTTTGCATCGAAGATAATCAGTATCTAAGTGAACTAATTATCCTATGTACCTATTTATCTAAATTTACCTATATTTCTATTAAATTCCCCAGTTCAAGTACTTTTGGTAATCGCATATAACTTTTTTTTATTCTAATTCACTTATTTAGAAACATATAATAAATTTTTGTCATTTTCAAACATATATTGCATAGTGGGGTTTGTTTTAAATGTTAAAACCTATATGTTCTGATACAAGCTTAAATTACCGTAAATTTAATTATTTTGACTCAAATAATTTTATTTATGAATTTTTTAGTTTTCTTTATTATTTTGACTTAGTTAATTTCTAAATTTTATATTTTTGTGATTTCTTATTTTTAGCTATAATTTATGTAGTCTTCATTATTTTCTTATTTTAAGCTTGATTTACTATTTATTGTAATTTTTTTATTATTATTAATTTACTTAATTAATTTTATTATTATTCTTTAATTATTTTGATGTTCTCAATTTAGTTATTTAATTGGAATTAAATTGCTAATGTGGCATTATTTTAGTGGTCCACATGGTACTTTGTTAAATTTCATTTATTCTTATATTTCTTAAATTTTATATTATTATTAGGTATATTTATATATTATGATATTTACTTAGTTAATGGATTATAGGCCTTAATTATATATTATGGGTTTTAGCTATTATATATATATATATATGTATATATTTTATTCTATCACATTAAGTAGGTATATCTTGTATATTATGTACATACATATATTCTTAATTATTTTATTATATTTACTTATATTTAGTATTTTATTGTATACACTTATACATATACATATGTACATATGTATTCTCATTATCTTTAGTATACTATTGAAAACACTTATACTTAGTGTATTAGTATATATACCTATACATATATACATACGTATGTAGAAGTATTTAAACTTAAGTTTATACATATTTTTATAATTTCCTAATGTATTCTTAAGGATTTTTTAGTATATTACTTGTACTCATATACTTATATTTTCGGTTTTGTACATATACATATAAATATTTAGTATTCCTTATTTGGAGGTTTATGTACATATTATAGATACATGTATGGTGGCGTATATATATATATATATATTTCCTATCTTATTTACATACATATGCATTTACACTATATATGCTATCATAGTTTATATATATATATATATATATATCTACTTTATATATGCATATATTCCATACTTACATAAACTATAAAAGTATATATATACATTTAACTATGTATATAGAACATATACATGCTCTCTCATAACTTGAATATGCACATATAGTTTGATATAACTATTAAGAAGAAGAAATATATATATCACCAAACATATATATTTAAAGTATATTAAGAATGGAAATATACAAAAAAATACTAAAAAGAAATACATGGTACATAATTTATACAAGAAAATTAATAATACTAACATATAAAGGAAATACCTTGATTTGTATTAATATGTATTTGTGTTGAGGAGTTCTTCTTGACCCTTGTTAGAAATGGATAGAGGGTAGGAAAGTTTTGAGAGAAAATTTATGTTTGAAAATGGAAATAGAGGAGAGAGAAGAGGGTGGTGGTTAGTTTATTGAATGATGAAAACGAAATGAAAAGGACATGTTGACTTTGGTCAACTATTTATATATTATATGTATTATGTATAATTAATTTGAAAACAAAAAGGAAATAGAGAAAGAAAAATGAAGTAAGAGGGAAAATAGAAAATTAAATAATAAAGCAATAAAACATATATTAGAGCTTCCTTACATATTTCTAACCCTATAAATAATATTTAGAATAATAAATAATATAACTATAAGATAAATTATAAATCATGTTATTAATATTT